>JAXLNO010001172.1:0-77072 GCA_038087875.1 Malacoraja senta | reverse complement strand
TGGATTTGAGGGTAGGGGAGAGAGTGGGAGAGGAATGGAGGGGAGGAGATCAGAGCGGAGAGGAGAGAGGAGAGGGGAGGTGAGGAGAGGTGTGGAAAGAGGAGGGGGCGAGATGAGGAGTGTATACAATCTCTCACCTGCACCATTTTACATTTAACTTTGGTGCTGGATTTCAGGGCAGGGGAGAGAGAGAGAGACAGAGGGGGGGGATGGGGGGTTGGAGAGGAGGGGATTACAGGGGAGGGGAGGAGCGGAGAGGTCAGAGGAGATGGGAGGGGAGGAGAGAGGAGTGGAGAGGTTATAAATGTGAGGTTATCCACTTTGGTGGCAAAAACGGGAAGGCAGACTATTATCTAAATGGTGGCCGATTAGGAAATGGGGAGATGCAGCGAGACCTGGGTGTCATGGTACACCAGTCATTGAAAGTAGGCATGCAGGTGCAGCAGGCAGTGAAGAAAGCGAATGGTATGTTGGCCTTCATAGCAAGAGGATTTGAGTATAGGAGCAGGGAGGTTCTACTGCAGTTGTACAGGGTCTTGGTGAGACCACACCTGGAGTATTGCGTACAGTTTTGGTCTTCAAATCTGAGGAAGGACATTATAGCCATAGAGGGAGTGCAGAGAAGGTTCACCAGACTGATTTCTGGGATGTCAGGACTTTCATATGAAGAAAGACTGGATAGACTTGGCTTATACTCGCTAGAATTTAGGAGATTGAGAGGGGATCTTATAGAAACGTACAAAATTCTTATGGTGTTGGACAGGCTAGATGCAGGAAGATTGTTCCCGATGTTGGGGAAGTCCAGGACAAGGGGTCACAGCTTAAGGATAAGGGGGAAATCCTTTAAGACCGAGATGAGGAAAAACTTTTTCACACAGAGAGTGGTGAATCTCTGGAACTCTCTGCCACAGAGGGTAGTTGAGGCCAGTTCATTGGCTATATTTAAGAGGGAGTTGGATGTGGCCCTTGTGGCTAAGG
The DNA here is from genome assembly GCA_038087875.1 of Malacoraja senta. Classification (NCBI taxonomy): domain Eukaryota; kingdom Metazoa; phylum Chordata; class Chondrichthyes; order Rajiformes; family Rajidae; genus Malacoraja; species Malacoraja senta. Next base: position 76,094 of record JAXLNO010001172.1, on the reverse strand, counting down.
GGATCAGGGGGTATGGAGAGAAGGCAGGTACGGGATACTGAGTTGGATGATCAGCCATGATCATATTGAATGGCGGTGCAGGCTCGAAGGGCCGAATGGCCTACTCCTGCACCTATTTTCTATGTATCTATGTATCTATGAGAGGAGACAATCTCTCACGCACCATATTACTATTATCTTTGGTGCTGCATTGGTGGGGAGGGGAGGGAGAGGGAGGGGAGGAAAGAGGAGGAGGGAAGTGGAGAGAACGGGATGAAATGGGAGGTGAGGCGAGGAGGGAAGAGTTCGGAGGGGATAAGAGGAGAGGAGGGGAGTGGAGGGAAGGATATGATAGTAGAGGAGAGGAGAGGAAAGTAGAGGAGCTGAGATGGGTGGAGAGGGGAGGAGAGGAGGGGAGTTGAGAGGAGAGGAGAGGAGAGGGGAGGATAAGAAAGGAGACCGGACAACTGGTGGGGAAGGGAATAGGGAAAAGGTGAGCAGAGGAGGGAACAGGAGGGGATTGAAGGGTAGTGAAGATGGGGGGTAGAGAAGAGGAGGGGAGGAGGGGATAGGAGAGGGGAGGTGGTGCGGGGAGAGGATAGGGAAAGAGAGGGGAGGTAGGGGAGAGGAGAGGTGAGGGGACGGGGAGATGAGAGGAGTATATGCGGCGAGAGGGGAGGATAGGGAAGGACGAGAGGATAGGAGTGGAGGGGAGGAGAGGAAGGGAGGGGGAAGGGAGGAGGGTTTGAGAGAAGAGGGTAGATGGGAGGCGAGGAGAGGAGAGAAGAGGGGAGAGTAGGGGAGAGGAGAGGGGAGAAGAGCGGAGAGGTGCGAGAGGAGAGGGGTGGAAGGGAGAGGTGAGAGGAGGACAGGAGACAATCGCTCCACCAATTATTTTTGGTGCTGGATATAAGGGGAGGGGAGCGGAGCGGGGAAGAGAGGGGGAGGGATGAGGTGATAGGAGATGGGGGGGGAATGGAAGATAGGAGAGGAGAGTAGTGGAGTTGAGAAGAGTGGAGGGGAGGAGGGGAGAGCGGGGAGGGGAGAGGAGAGGAGAGGAGAAGGGAGGGGTGGACAGGAGGGGAGAGGAGCGGAGATGAGGGGAAGGGAGGGGGTTGGAAGAGTAGGATATGATAGGTGATGGGAGGAGAGGGGAGAAGAGGAGAGGAGTGGAGAGGAGCGTAGGATCGAAGGGACAGGAGCGGTGAGTAGAGGGGAGGTGATGAGGAGAGTAGACGAGGAGAGGAGAGGAGATAATCTCACCACCATATTGCAATTAAATGCTATCCATTGTTCTCTGGAACATGGCTGGTGCGCTGGATATCCCAAAGTGTAACCTGGTATACTCGAAGAGACCTTTGTGTGTATTGATTGTGGTAAACTTCCGAGCTTCAGGGTTAACTCTATCTGATGATAGGCATGGGAGAGGTCTAATTTAGAGAGCTTTGCTCCTCATTCTAGTTCCTGCAGGAGATCCTCCAACGTTCGAAGTGGATACTGTTCCACTTTCAGCACCTTATTTGCTGTGAGCTTGTAATTGCCACAGACTCTCATGCTCCCATCCGGTTTCATAACAGCTATGATCGGCCATGCGAAATCTGCTGTCTTCACCGGCTTGATAATGCCATCCTGCAACAAGTCATCCAATGCGGCATCAATCTGCTTTCTAGCAGCATATGAAACAGGGGCTGCCGTAAAATTTTGCTCCACTGTTTTCGTCTTGTGGATACACTTTGGCTTGGTATCCCTTCTGTACTCCATGGGTGCCGTTATCAAACAGCTTGGCGTGCTTGTTGAGTATTGAGCTCATGGCATCTTGCAAACTGTGTTTACTACTCGGTGGACTTAGGCTTGAATCCGTCGTGTTCGGGCTGGCCATAATTGACAGCAATCCAGGGTACTTTCTCAACCAGTCTGTCCCCATTAGGCTTGCACCTTTCTTTACTACCACTAGGGTCAGCGTTTCTGGCTTCCTGTGAGGTTCGAGCTGTACCTGTACCTCTGCTTGTCTGTAAATGTCTATCTTCTCACCTGTGTAGGATTTCAGCTTGAGGCTGCAGGGATCTAGTCTGGGGTCCTGACCGAGTTTTCTGAAGACTTCTTCTGGTACGATAGTTCACGGATTGGTACTATCCAGTGTCAACTTCTAGTTGTACCTCCCTGCCGTTCACTATCACAGTGGCTGTATACGGGTCAGAGTTTGTCAAATTGTTGATCGATTCATCTTCCAAGTGGCTCAGCGGGGCCTCAAAGTGGTTTGCCTTTTTCTGAAATTGTCTTCTCCTCTGTTGGTAAACTCTAACAGCATCACACTGGCTTTTGGTGTGACCCGTTCCCGAGCACCTGAAGCACCTACCATCTCTAAATGTACACGTCGCTGGCTCATGGCTGCCGCTACATCTCCAGCACTTCTTGGAGAATTGAACCTTGACTCTGGATGCCCTTGGTGGACTCCTTGTCTTCTTTAGTCCAGGCTCCTTCATTGGCTGGTTCTCAAAGGTTAATTTTGGTGTACCCATCCTACCACCAATCTATCCCTTAGCATATTCTCCAGTTCCTTAATATTACACCCATCACTTAACTGTCGAAGCCTTGCTAGGAACTGAGGGATTGTTTCATTTGCTTGTGTGCATGTATAGAATCGTTATCTTTGCACTATTTCTGTTGGTTTTGTTGAGAAATGAGCAATTAATGCCTCCTTACATTCCTTGTACGTTTACTAGCGGGCTTTGCTGGCTGCAGCAACGCACGTAGGGTATGATAACCCTTGCTTCCTAAACCTGTAAGGAACAATGCTCTTTTCTTCTCTTCTGAAGTGACATCGTTTGAAGCGAACCAAGCCTCCAGGACTTTGGTCCTTTCCTCAAAAGTAAACCCGGATTCTAACTGGGGCACATTCCCAACTATTGTATTAGCCATGGTTACACTGTGCTACGCAGGTACACAATGTGCCATCCTTTTACACAATGTTCTCTGCAATGGACAATTCCTTTACAATATCATTGAGCAGTTATCCAGTAAATTCACAACCAATAATTATCTTATACTAATCGATTTATACTAATGTACCAATATAATAATATACTAATATAATAATTGGGAGGAGGACAAACTAATAATAATATAATAATATAATAATATACATGCAATGCACGCCTATATCCTCTAAATTATTGTTCTCAATAAACAATACAGTAAATTCATAAAGTCCAGCTTTTGCTGCGATGAATTCACCGTTCTGACTTGACTGTCTCGGGACTCCGCTTCAAGCATCTCGCTGTGCTGTCCCGCTACAGCACTGCCTGTTGCATGGCGATCGTGCGTTCCCGTTCCAACCTTTTGCGAGTCAAATACATATCTTGTCTTTAACTTTATGTTGCATCTTGCGAATACCTCAAATCGACCGCAATTCTGTTCCTGCTAACGGAATGGACATCCTCGTCGCCAAATTGTTATGTATTTGCGCTGGAAACGGACTTAAATAAGACTCAGAACACACAGGTACTTAACATTCTTCTTGTATTGAAATCACCATCTTGAGTCTCTCTGCGCATGTGAACCATTGCGCATGACCTTCAAATATGCTAATCATATTCTCATACACAACAGGGGTGGAGAGGAGAGGGCAGGAGGAGAGGAGACAATCTCTTATCCCCACCTATTATCTTTGGTGCTGGATTTGAGGGGAGGGGTGATGAGAAGAGAGGAGGAGGTAGCACAGAGGAGAGGGTAGAGGAGAGGGGAGAGGGGAGGGGAGGAGGAGGGGAGGGGAGGAGGAGGGGAGGAGGGGAGAGGAGAGAAGAGGAGGGGAGGAGTGGTTGAGAGGAGCGTAGAGGAGAGGGGAGGGGAGGAGGGGTGGAGAGGAGAGGAGAGGAGGGGAGAGGAGGGGAGGGGGAGTGGAGTGGAGTGGAGAGGAGGGGAGGAGAGAGGAGAGGAGAGGAGAGGAGATGAGAGGGGGAGATGGGAAGCGGGACGAGGAGAGCAGAGGAGGGTAGTGGAGGAGGAGAGAAGAGAGGGTAAGAGGGGATAGGAGAAGGGAGGAGGGGAGTGGAGAGGGGAGGGAGAGGAGGGGGTGAAAGGGGAGGGAAGGAGGGGAGAGGAGAGGAGATGTGGGGAAAAGATGTGGGGAGGAGGAGAGCAGTGTAGAGGGGAGCAGATGGGAGGAGAGTAAATGAGAGGAGAGAGGACAGAAAAGGCGAGGGGAGGAAAGGAGAGGAGAGGGGAGGAGGGGATATGGGGAACGAGGAGAGGAGGTTAGTGGAGAGATGAGGAGGGAGAAGAGAGGACGGGAGTGGCAATAGGAGAGGGAAGGAAGGGAGAGGTGAGGCGGCGATGATACAATATCTCCTCCAATTATCTTTGGTGTTGGATTTGATCGGAAGGAGGTGATAGGAGAAGGGAGGAGGGGGAGGAGAGGGGAAGGGAGGTGAGGTTATGAGAGAGGAGAGTAGGGGAGCGGAGCGAGAGGGAGGGTAGGAGAGGGTGATGAGAGGAATGGAGGGGAGGAGAAGATGGGAGAAGGGAAGGTAGTAGACAAGAAGATGAGGGAGGGGAGGACAGGGGGACAGTGGGGACAGGGCGAGAGCGGGGAGGAGAGGAGTGGGAGAGGGAGGGGAGCCAAGAGGACGGGATGAGAGGAGAGGAGATAGGGGAGATGGGAGGAGGGTCGAGGAGAGCAGATGAAGAGGAGGGGAGTGGAAGGTGGTGGAGAAGGGAATAGAGGAGAGGAGAGGGTAGGAGTGGATAGAAGGGGTGAGGGGAGAGGAGAGGGGCAGAGATGGGGTATGGGAGAGGAGAGGAGAGGAGAGAGGACAATCTCTCACCACTGAATTACAATTGTCTTTGGGGCTGGATTTGAGGGGAGTGGAGAAGAGAGGGAGAGGGGGTAGATGGGTGGATGCGAGAGAGGAGAGGAGGGGAGAGAAGAGGGAAGGGGAGAGAGGAGCGGAGGGGAATGGTGAGAGGAACTGTGAGGGGGAGAGGAGAGGGAGAGGGAGCAGAGAGGTGGGGGTAGAGGAGAGGGGAAGGGAGGAGAGGAGATGGAGAGGATTGGAGACAATTTCTCACCTACACAATATTTCAGTTATCTTTGCTGCTGCATTTAAGGGGAGGTGAGAGAGATGGTGTGGGAGGGGGGAGAGGAGGGGATTGGAGAGGGGAGAGGAGAGGAGAGGAGTGGAGAGGGTGGAGGAGAGGAGTAGTGGAGAGGAGAGAGGAGATGAGAGGATAGGAGATGGGATGACGGGAGTAGATGAAGGGAGAAGGGGAGAGGGGAGGGGTAGCAGAGGAGGAGAGGAGAGATGAGGGGGATAGAAGAGCGGAGGGAGGAAGGAAGGGAGTAAGGGAGAGGAGAGGACAATGGAGGAAAGGAGAGTAGAGGAGAGAGGAGAGGAGAGGGGAGGAGAAGGGAGTAGTGGAGAGGAGAAGAGAGAGCAGGGGAGTGGAGTGGAAAGGAGGAGAGAGGATAAGAGGAGAGGAGGAGAGGAGGGGTTGGAGAGGAGGGGAGAGGGGAGGAGGTAGGGGGGACGAGAGAGAGGAGAGGAAAGTAAAGGAGTGAGAAAAGCGGGGGGTGGGGCGAGAGGAGAGAAGGAAGGGGAGGGAGGCATAGGATGGGAGAGGAGAGAGGAGGAGAAAGGGGGAGAGGATAGGAGAGGTGAGGAGAGGAGAGGGGAGGGTATTGTAGTGTTTGATGGGTAGTAACTCAATACAGATTGATGTTGTCCCATGTCAGTAAAGGGGCTGTCCCACTGCGGCGACCTAATTGGCAAGTTTAGAAGAGTTTAGGAGAGTTTGAAAAAGTGTCATGTTGAAGACCTCCTTCAACTATGTAGAAGACTTCCTTCGACCTCTTCGACTATGTTGAAGACCAGCTTCGATTAGCTCCGGGAAAATTGGACACCGAATGGTGGAGAGTGTAGATGACCTCCTTCTACCTCCTTCGACTATGTTGAAGACTATCTACGACTACCTTCGACTACCTTCGATTACCTTCGACTACCTTCGATTACCTACGAATAACATGCCGACCTACTACGACCTACTTCGACTAAAGCTACGAGTAAAACAAAATATTGATTTTTTCCATGGCGACCTTTTTTTACTCAGGGCATTTTTCAGCATGTTGAAAAATACGCCGCGACCTAGCTGTGGCCTCGATGACGCGGGGACTACTCTCGAGCATGAAGGAGAGTTACAAAGACCTCCTAGGACCTCATGTCGACCATGCTGTGAGTATGAGGAGGGCAAACTCTTCTAAACTCGCCAATTTGGTCACCGCAATGGGACAGCCCCCTAAGTCATATTTTATTCCAGCCAAGATTTCACCGGACTGATTCCCAGAAAATATACAAATAGGGGCGGAGCCCTCTTGTGATGACTGTAAGGACAGTCTTACACAGACACAACAGGTTGGAGGGAGATGAGTGGAGAGGAAAGAAGAGGGGGGGGAGAAAATGGGAGGGAGGAGGAGAGGAGAGGAGGGGAGGGGAGAGGAGAGGAGAGGAGGGGAAAGGAGAGGAGAGGTGAGGGATGGAGTGGAGGGGAGAGGAGAGGCAAGGGGAGGACGGAAGGAGGGAGGAGTGCGGAGGGGAGGAGAGGAAAGTAAAGGAGAGGAGGAGCAAGAAAAACAGAGAGGTGCGGGGGGAGGGTAGGGAGGGGAGGAGAGAAATGGAGAGAGGTGAGGGGGAGAGGAGCGGGAGATGGAGGGGAGCAGGATATGTAGGGGAGCAGAGAGGAGGGGAGAGGAGAGGCAGGGAGAGGAGAGTGGAGAGGTGTGAAGAGGAGCGGGGAGGAGGGGAGAGGAGAGGGGTGGAGAGGAGGGGAGAGGACAGAAGGAGAGAGGGGAGAAGACAAGAGGGGAGGGGAGAGAAGAGCGGAAGGGGAGGGAGGGGCGAGAGGGGATGGGAGGAGAGTGGAGAGGAGGAGAGGGGAGAAGAGAGCAGAGGTGAGGAGAGGGGAGGTGAGGGGGAGAGGAGAGGGAGAAGGGTGGAGGGGAGGAGATGAGAGGGGAGGAGAGGGGAAGAAAAGAGAGGAGTGGGGAGTAGGTGAGGGGACGAAGGGAGAGGCGAGCGGGGAAAGGTAGGAGAGGAGAGGAGACGAGAGAAGAGGAGAGGAGAGAGAAGGGGGCAATATCTCACCTCCAGTATATTACAATTATCTTTGGTGCTGGATTTGAGGGGTAGGGAGAGGAGGGAGAGTGAAGGGGATTGGACTGCGCAGGAGAGGAGAGAAGAGGAGTGGAGTGGAGGGGCAAGGAGAGGAGAGGGGAGGGGAGGAAAGGCGAGGATAAGAGTGCGGATAGTCCTGGCTTTCTCCTCCCCTTCCCAGCTCTCCCACAGCCCACTGTCTCCACCTCTTCCTTTCTTCTTCCCCCCACCCCCACATCAGTCTGAAGAAAGGTCTCGACCCGAAACATCACCTATTCCTTCGCTCCATAGATGCTGCATCATGCGCTGAGTTTCTCCAGCATGTTTGTCTCCCTTCGATTTTTCCAGCATCTGCAGTTCTTTCTATAATGATCAGCCGTGATTGAATGGCGGACTGGACGTGATGGGCCGAAGGGCCTAATTCTGCTCCAGTGACATGAACAGCTTTTTGCTGCCTGCTGACCAGTCAGCGGAAAGACTATACATGATTACAATCGAGACGTCCAGTGTACAAATACATACATGTACATATACAGATACGTACACAGAACATGTACATATGCATATACAGAATATACAGAAACATAATACAGATAAATGAGAGTGTGGCCATGGTGCTCCCTCGGCAAGTCCAGCAGCAACCAGTCTCACCCCGGTCACTCCCTCTTCTCTCCTCTCCCATCAGGCAAGAGGTACAAAAGTGTGAAAACGCACACCTCCAGATTCAGGGACAGTTACTTCCCAGCTGTTATCAGGCAACTGAACCACCCTATCACCAACTAACGAGCAATCCTGACCTCCCATCTTCCACATTGGAGACCCTCGGACTATTTTAATCGGACTTTACCAGATTTTATTTTGCACTCAACATTATTCATGTTATTTTAGTGGTCTGATAAACGACTCCTGGAGTTTTCAACAATACTTTATTCAAAAGTTCAAGTTGCAGCATACAGGTTTAACAGACACGTCTGGCCACATCGGTGGTCAGCACTGAACTAAAGCGTGCAGGGAAAAAATGTGCAAAAACAACAGCCCCTCCCGAGTCACGTGACCGCGGCTTCTGAACGGCGGGTTCGATATCTGCGTGAGCTAGGTGGCGCCGCTACATGGCCTCCCCCAGAATCCGCGGTACGGAAACGCGCAGGTAAACGGACGGTACGACTGTTACGCGTAGTCTGAGGTCGTGGGGCGAGTGTAACATTTGGGACCGGTACAACAGGACCGGAGGGACGTGAAAACGCGAATGAGGGACGGGCGTAACAAAGGGAACCGGAGAAACATGACCGGGGGTAACAAATCAGCAGGTGGATGTCCTCTACACCGTGGAGCAGCCACTGTCACTGGGCTATCCTCGTCAACGTATGCAGGCTTAAGGCGGCTCACGGAGACGAACTCCTCTCTGCCACCCATGTCCAAAGTGAATGTTGAAACCCCCGCATTGAGCACCTTGTACGGACCCTCATATACCCGCTGTAACGGCGAGCAATGAGCGTCTCTACAGAGAAAAACATAAGCACAATCCCGTAACATAGTAGGCACATGCACCGAAGACGAACCATGCCGGGAAGTGGGAACCGGGACCAAAGCGCGCGCCCGCTCACGAATGTCCGCCAACAACTGTGAGGTTGGAACCTCCTGGTCCGGAGGGACAGGCAAGAAATCCCCGGGAACCTGCAAAACCGAGCCATAAACCAACTCGGCCGAGGAGGCTTTGAGGTCCTCCTTCGGCATTGTTCTGATGCCAAGGAGGTCCCAAGGTAACTGGTCGACCCAATCAGGGCCAGTTAGTCTGGCTTTTAACGCCGACTTAAGGTGCCGGTGGAACCGCTCAACCAACCCGTTAGATTCCGGGTGATAAGCGGTAGTCTTGTGCAGCTTCGCCCCGTACAGCTGCTCCATACCACACCACAATGAAGACGTGAACTGGGCCCGCCTATCGGTGGTAATATGTGAGGGGACCCCGAAACGAGCGATCCAATGGGATACCATGGCCCTCGCGCATGTATCAGCAGAGGTATCCGCCAATAGGATTGCCTCCGCCCACCTGGTAAACCTGTCTACGATAGTCAGTAAGTGGGTAGCCCCGCGCGAGCAAGGCAAGGGACCTACCAGGTTGACATGGATGTGCAGAAATCTGCCATCCGGGACGGCGAAATCCTGGACCGGCGGGTGCACATGTCTCTGCACTTTGGAGGTCTGGCATGGGATGCAGGAATGGGCCCATGCTGCGACCTGCTTCCTTAAACCGTGCCAGACGAACTTCGCCGCAACCAAGGCAGAGGTGGCGCGAATGAACGGGTGCGCTTGGCTGTGGATGGTGTCGAACATCCGCCGCCGCCAAGCGACCGGGACAATCGGACGGGGCTTTACCGGTGGAAATATCACAAAGGACTTGCACGCCGGAAGCGCCACATGGCACTTTAACCAGCATCAGTCCTGATTCAGCATTGCGATAAACCTCCATACCGTTGGGTGGCTGCCAGCTCCTCGTAATCGACGCCGAGACTAAGCGCTGAAACGTCGGGCAGCGCTGGACGGGACAATGCGTCAGCCACAACATTCAGCTTGCCTGCCACATGCCGAATATCAGATGTGAATTCGGAAATGTTGGCGAGGTGCCTTTGCTGTCTGGCGGACCAAGGGTCAGAAACCTTGGACAAGGCGAAAGTTAACGGCTTGTGGTCGGTGAACGCAGTGAAAGCGCGCCCTCCAAGAAATATTGAAAATGGCGGATCGCTAGGTAAAGCGCAATGAGCTCCCTGTCGAAAGCACTGTATTTAACTTTGGGAGCCCGCAGTTGCCTGCTAAAAAATGCCAGTGGCACCCAGCGAATACCTACCCGCTGCTTGAGGAGGGCGCCTACCGCGACGTCGGAGGCGTCCACAGTGAGGGCCGTTTGGGCTGAAGCCCTAGGGTGTACTAGCATAGTGGCGTTGGCCAATGTGGTCTTAGCACCCTCGAACGCCTTCTGTGCCTCTTCAGACCAGACCAGGTCCTTGGGCTTGCCGGCCAGGCATTGGAACAACGGCCGCATGATGGCGGCTGCAGACGGGACGAATCGGTGATAAAAGTTAACCATCCCGATAAAATCCTGCAGACTTTTGACTTGGGGAAATGACGGATAGCGTCGACTTTCTCGGGCAGTGGTTGCGCTCCCTGAGAGGTGATGCTATGCCCTCGGAACGAGATGGAGCGCAGACCGAACTGGCACTTCTCGGGTTGATCAGCCGTGTTTGTGCAGCCGTTCGAAAAGTAAGCGGAGGTGCTTGGTATGCTCTGCCTGCGAGCGGCTGGCTACCAGGATGTCATCTAGGTAGATTAAAATAAACGGCAAACCTCGGCCAACCTGATCCATTACCCTTTGGAACGCCTGAGCAGCGTTCTTCAAGCCAAAAGGCATTCTGAGCCATTCGAAAAGTCCGAAAGGGGTAATGGTGGCCGTTTTAGGGACGTCGTCGGAGTGGACCGGGATTTGATTATACCCGTGGTTAAGGACGACCTTCGAGAAGATAGTCGCACCTTCTAGATGGGCCGAGAAATCCTGGATGTTTGGGACTGGATACCGATAGGCTGTGGTTACTGCGTTCAAACGCCTGTAATCACCGCAAGGTCTCCAACCCCCGGACGCTTTGGGCACCATGTGCAACGGGGAAGCCCAAGGGCTATCCGACCGCCGGACGATCCCTAGGTCCTCCATAAGCTGTAACTCGTCTCGTGCGAAGCGCAGTTTATCGGGCGGGAGATGTTGCGCGCGGGCGTGTACCGGTGGACCCTCGGTGGGAATGTGGTGGACCACGCCATGACGGGGCACGGCCCCAACAAACCTGGAGCAATCCTGGAAAGTCGGCGAGGTTGCTGGATCTCAGCTACCTCGTTGAGTTGTTGTAGGGGCGTTGACGGGTTGCGCCGCTTGGCAGGGCACAGGTCCGACACGGACCATGCGATCACCGCGCACATTGACTAACAGGGAGAACGCGCGCAAGAAATCGGCCCCCTGGATCGGTTGGGCGACGTCAGCAACGATGAACTTCCACCTGTACTGGCGGGAGTCGAAATGTAGATTCGCGGTCCGTGTACCGTAGGTGCGAATATCGTTCCCGTTAACGGCCGAGAGGACGTGTCCTACCTTACCAGCACAAATGTCTCGAGCGCTTGGGGGCAGAATACTGGCATGGGCACCGGAGTCCACCAGGAAACGGTGGCCGGAATGGCGATCGCGGACGTAGAGGCATGCGTTGGGGCCGTTCGCGTTCGCCTCTATGGACGATCGGCCGGGGCGTTTCCCAGAAACGTACAAGGGCTCTGACATCTTTGAGCTTCGGGTCCATATCGTTGGTGGTAGTAGCACCATCTGCGTTGACTGTAGACCACTGGCCGCGACGATTCTTCTTCGGCGCTGGGCTGGAATTCCTCCTCTTCTCCTCGATGTCGGCTCGGCTGCACCCATTGTGTGACCAAGGGGCGGGCGAAAGCGAAAACGTCCCGCCGCCTGTGCGCCCACAGTTCGTCAACCCTCTCCGCGGGTCGCTGAAATCAGCTCCGGCGAGCATGAGCTGGAGTTTGTCGGGCATCTGTTCTAAGAACGCTTGTTTGAAAAGCAGGCAAGGGCGTTGCCCGCCCATCAGGGCCAACATCTTCACCATGATGGTTGATGGCTGCCGGTCGCAGAAACAGACCATGTGCCGCTGCCTTGCTGCTCTGTCTCTTCGGGTAAGGCCATAAGCGTGGAATAACAGGTCCTTCAGCCCCTCGTACTTGCCGCTGGACGGAGGGTCTCTGATGTACGGCAACAGCCTCGAGGCACAACCCTGCGGCAATTCCCCCACCACATGAAAATACATCGTGTCATCCGTGTCGATACGATGAAGGTGGAACTGTGCCTCAACATGGCGAACCACACCTGAGTTTGATCAGGCCAAAAGGCTGGCAGTTTGCCTCGTGCTGGCCGATTCTGCGGGAACACTCTCTTCCTGCATAATTCTTCTTGTCTAACGATGGCTATCACATCGGGGTCACCAATTTAGTGGTCTGAGAAACGACTACTGGAGTTTTCAACAGATCTTTATTCAAAAGTTCGATATCCAGTATACAGGTTCTTCAGACACGTCTGCCCACAACGGTGGTCAGCGCTGAATTAACGTGCGCAAGTGAAAAACCACGCGAAACAAGCAATCCCTCCCTAGTCACGTGGCTGCGGTTTCCGAACGCCGGGTTCGATCTCTGCGTGCGCCACTACAAATTTTTGTAATTGGAGAGAAAAAAAGTTTATGTAGGAAATATAGAAAGAGGTTTTTTTTTCAAATGAAAATTTTAAAAAGTTTTTTTAGAAGAGAGAAAACAGTTTATTTTAGTAATTTTGCTGCTCCATCCATGCTCCACGTTGAATCCAACCGTGGAGGCTGCTGGGAGTTGTAGTTCCTTTGCTCCCTCTCACAATGGAGCGCAACAGATGTTGGACTACATCTCCCAGCAGTCACCGCGCTCTCCTGCTCCACGTTGAATCCTACCGTGCAGGCTGCTGGGAGTTGTAGTTACAATTGTTCCCTCACGCACATGCGCACCGATCGCCGCCGGCACCCTAAGGCTTCCACACATGCGCCGGTGCCCTGCCACTCCCACGCATGCGCAAACGCGACCGTCGGCACCCTCAACGCTTCCCACGCGCCTGCGCAGTGTCTCTTCTCTCCCCAGTCTGTTTCTTCTCTCTCCCTCTCCAACATAATATTAACTTCTCTCTCTCTCTCTAACATAATATTAACTTCTCTCTCTTTCTATATCTCCCTCTCTCTAACATAATATTAACTTATCTCTCTTTCTCTCTCTCTCTCTAACATATTAACTTTCTCTCTTTCTATCTCTCTGACTCTAACACAATATTATCTTTCTCTCTTCCTGCCAATGAAACATAAACTCAGATTCTCCCCCTGTCCCTTCTCTCTCTCTCCCTCTCAGTCGACCCCAATCCCAGTGTCTCCCCTCTCAGCCCCAATCCCTCCCTCCCTCCCTCCCTCCCTCCCTCAATCTCTCCCCTATGCCTGTCTCTCTCCCTCCTTCTCAATGCCTCCACCTGTCCCTCCCTCCCTCTAATACATACATACATACATACACACATCCACACACATTTCCATGCATGCAAACACACACATACATGCACATATAAATCCGCGCACACATCCATTCACACGCAGACATACATGTACACATCCACACACACATCCACACATACATGCACACATACATCCATCCACACGTACATATACACTTACATCCACACATCCACAGATACACATTTGAAAGGTATACACAGACACACACACAAACTAGAGATAAACAATGCAACACTTTTAGGGTTCTTTTCGGTTAAAGGTAATAGCCCTCATTTGCAAAGGCACCATGGGCGGGGGGGTCTCTAACATAAATATAAGCTCATTGTACCTTAAAATGAATACTCAACGAGTAAACATCAGAGCATTCGATTCTTGACCAGGATGTGACATTTACATCAGAAATAAGACAGATCTCTTACAGGTCTGTCACCCAGCCTGGCACTGCCCCAGTCCCACTATGGATGTCACCCCCCACTCTCCCCACTATGGCAGTCAGTAAACGGGGGAACCCAGAGGATCTGTCCTGACCCTTTAATTAGGCAGGTTCATGAGCCCTTAAAACCTGGGACCTCTGCTACAGTCTCATTAAATTTCCTATTAAAGCAACTGGAAGATGCCTTGCAGGACTGTCCCCAGCCTGGCACCTCTGTGACAGTGTCATTAAAAAAACACACTCACAATTATATTCATCATTTTATTTGTATATAATATAATTATAATTCATTATATATGATTGTCATAGTTACAAGTTATATATATATATTTATATATAGGTATAATAATATATAGTTTAAATGGACGGCAACACGGAAATAGGCGTAACATGGTGTAATATGGGCATTGGCCACTAGATGGCGGTCACTTTCCCGATCTCATTTTCTAATTAGTTTAATTAATTAATGTGCAGCTTTTGGCAATGACGAGTTATGACTGTGGAAAATTTCATGTAGTTTGGTGACGGGTCACGAAACCTGGATTCTAGACACATTTGATGCTCGGCCCACAACCTACTCCTCGTCCACCGGACCTGAGATCAATACGTTTATCGGGAGGTTTCACGGCAGTCGGGTCACGACCCCATGACCCGTACTGTTGCTACGCTGCGCCAAATGGATTACACGCGATGAACTGCAGGTAATTATTTACCATTGTTTCCAGCGTAGCAGGCCCGTTAAAACCCGCCGCAATTGTCCATTTTTGCGCTGTAAATAATTATGGAAATCGGGATAAGTGTGAGAGACATTTAGCCAACTTCAGAATTCAAAAAGTGAGGAGAAGTGACGGTAGATAGAAGCGAGAGCTGAAGGGACAACAACAGCCAGAGTGCTTGGCGAACATTGGCCGTTTGCTCACTGCATTTCATCAACTAAGGCATTATTTGTGTTTTTTCTTGATTCCTTTGGCATCTAAAAAGTTTCACAAGTGATAAATTTGGCTGTAAAATTTTAAAATCGCCCATGGTTCTCGTGGGATTTTACATACAAAAATAAAACGCCTCTGAAGCAAAATTTACAACCAGATTTACCACTTCTGAGACTTTTTAGATACCAAAGAAATCAAGAAAAAAAACAAATAATGCCTTACTGTTGATGAAATGCAGTGAGCAAACGCGATAAATCCCGATATTTTCAATTCCGATATCTGCACGGCCAATGTTCGCCAAGCACTTTAGCTGCTGTTTTCCCTTCAGATCTCGCTTCTCTTTACCTTCATCTCGCTTCACTTTTGGGATTCTGAAGTTGGGTACATGTTTCTCACACTTACCCCGACTTCCACAATTATTTACTGCGAAAAAATTCAACATTTTGGCGGTTTTTAACAGGTAGGAAAGTACGCGTTACTTGCATTAATAACATATACCGGAAGTTACGTATGTCCTCCAGATGGATTGAGCAGCTCCGTGCGTCAAGCCCTATGACCCAGTGACCTTACGTGCAACCCCCCTATAAATAAATCATCAGCGGATTGAGCGGGGTCGGGTCAACATGGGGGAGAAGTGAGTGAGGTCAATAAAACTGGGGTAAATAATATAAACTCACCGTCTGGAGCAGCGTCCTGAGATAAAACACGTTATGAATAAACATCTCCCTCTCTCTAACTCCCAACCCCCCCTCTCTGTAAATAATCAATAAATCACCAACTAAACTACATTTCTGGGGGAATAAACCCGGTAAAACTGGGGTAAATAATGTTATAAACCCACAGGGGAGCAAAATAAACCCGGTCTGGGGTTAAACTGAGGGGAATAATGTTGACCCCAGTTTTATTCCCCCAGACGTGTAGTTTATTTGGAGATTCATTGACCTCAGCTCTCTCTCCCCCAGATTTACCGGGTTTATTTATTTGGCTCATTTCACTGCTGATTTATTTATTTATAACGTTATTGACCTGAGTGAATAAGAGGGGAGGCTGGTTTATTTATTTATAACAAGTTTGACCCCAGTTTCCCCCCCACACACACACACACACGTGTACTGTACTGTACTGTATGTGGTCATTGACCTCACTCACTTCTCCCCCATGTTGACCACACACACACACACGTGTATTGTAGTTGATGTGGTCATTGATCTCACTCACTTCTCCCCCATGTTTACCACACACACACGTGTACTGCACTGTACTGTGCTGTAGATCATGTGGTCATTGACCCCACTCACTCACTTCTCCCCCATGTTGACCACACACACGTGTCCTGTACTGTACTGTATGTGGTCATTGACCTCACTCATTTCTCCCCCATGTTGACCACACACACACACACGTGTCCTGTACTGTACTGTATGTGGTCATTTACCTCACTCACCCATTTCTCCCCCATGTTGACCCCACACACACACACGTGTACTGTACTGTACTGTAGTTGATGTGGTCATTGACCCCACTCACCCATTTCTCCCCCATGTTGACCACACACACACACGTGTACTGTAGTTGATGTGGTCATTGACCTCACCCATTTCTCCACCATGTTGACCACACACACGTGTACTGTACTGTGCTGTACTGTATGTGGTCAATGACCCCACTCACCCATTTCTCCCCCATGTTGACCACACACGCACACGTGTACTGTAGTTGATGTGGTCATTGACCTCACCCATTTCTCCACCATGTTGACCACACACACGTGTACTGTACTGTACTGTACTGTATGTGGTCATTGACCCTACTCACCCATTTCTCCCCCATGTTGACCCGATCCCGCTCAATCCGCTGCTGATGATGATTTATTTATAACATTATTTACCTCAGTCCTTCGGCAGCGACGTCACCGACTGCCGCTTCTCCGCCGCCATTTTCATGCGGTCGATGGGGAGACTCGGCCCGGGGCGGGACCAGCGGCCATCTTGGTGAGGGCAGATGAGGTCGGCGCCGCTGATTGGTTGGATGCCGGCGGCCATCTTTGTGAGGGGTTGATGGCGGCCATCTTGTTAGGGTCCCGCCGTTCATAACGCCATCTTGAGAAGGTACCAAAGGCCCACACACTTGTAGTCCATTCTCCCGTCTAAACCTGTCTTGTCCACTCACCTGTCCAAGGGTCTTAGTTTCCAACCCTTCGCCCACCAGTGCCCATTTGGCTTACTTTGGCTGGGAAAGCACATCTCGGACCCGCAAACACTCAGCATAGGAGCACCGCAAGGCTGCGTCCTCTCTCCTCTCCTCTACTCTCTCTCTACACCAACGACTGCACCTCCACAGACACCTCTGTCAAGCTTCTCAAGTTTGCTGATGACATAACCGTGATTGGACTGATCCAGGATGGGAAGGAATCTGCCTATTGACAGGAAGTGTCACAGCTGGCATCCTGGTGCCATCGCAACAACCTGGAGCTCAATGCTCTTAAGACTGTGGAATTGATTGTAGACTTTAGGAGAGCTCCCCCTCCCCTCACCCCACTCACCATCAACAACACCACAGTCACATCTGTGGAGTCTTTTAAGTTCCTGGGAACCATCGTCTCCAAGGACCTTAAGTGGGGGGGCTACCATCGACTCCACAGTGAAAAAGGCACAACAGAGGATGTACTTCCTGCTGCAGCTGAGGAAGCACAATCGGCCACAGGCAATGATGGTCCAAATTTATACGGTCATCGTAGAGTCTGTTCTCACCTTCTCCATCATGGTCTGGTTTGGCTCAGCCCCCAAGCACGACACCTGGAGGCTGCAGCGAATCGTCCGATCAGCAGAGAAGGTTATTGGCTGCAACCTTCCCTCCATTGATGAACTGTACACTGCAAGGGCCAGGAAGCGAGCGGGTAAGATCATCTCTGACCCCTCTCACCCTGGCCACAAACTCTTTGAATCACTTCCCTCTGGAAGACGACTCCTGACTGTCAAAGCAGTTTTTTATCCACGAGTAGTAGCTCTACTCAACAGCCAAACATCTGTAGCCTCCCTTTGATCTGGTATTTTGTTGGTTCACATGCTTGATCAATGGTGTTTTATCATTAATGTTTTATTATTATTAATGTTTAGTGTTTTCTGAGTCATTCGTAACTGTCACTGTATGTCATGTTGTTACTTGTGGGTGGAGCACCAAGGCAAATTCCTTGTATGTGAATACTTGGCCAATAAACTTACTTACTTACGTATTGGAACAAAAGAGGAGCAGGAGTGGATTATTTGGCACTTTGAGCCCTTTCCGTCATTCAACACAACCTTCTCTGTCAACCCCATATTACAATTCTCTCCCTATAATCATTGATGCCATTTGTGTGATAAAAAAACTATCCCCTACTTAACTGGATTCAGTTACTTGTCATCTACCATTTTTTCCAACGTGGGGTGAATTTTAAAGGATCACTATATTCAGAATGAAGACATTTTTCTACCTCAGCCCTTCAGGTCTTAAGTATGCGACCCCTTGTTCTAGATCCCCTAGTCGCTGAATAAAATGCTTACATATGGAGTTTGTCTCACTGCCTGAATTTTGTTTGATTTAGTGAGGTCCCGTTCATGTCTTCCAAACTCCAGTGACTACTGGCCCAGTGGCTCCTCCTCTCCTCACACGTTAGCCCTGCCATTCCAAGAATCAGACTGGTCAGCTTTGGCTGAATTCCTTCTGTGGCAGGAAAATCCTTTCTTGGGTAAGGAGAACAAAACAGCACACAAGGGGTGGTCTCAGGAATATCCTGTAATATGGCAACAAGACATCTTGTTACTGTGCTCAAAAACTCCAGAAGAGAAGACCAACAAATATCACTTGCCTACTTACTGCTTACTCACATGTCTGCATTCAGTGATTAGTGCACA
The DNA here is from genome assembly GCA_038087875.1 of Malacoraja senta. Classification (NCBI taxonomy): domain Eukaryota; kingdom Metazoa; phylum Chordata; class Chondrichthyes; order Rajiformes; family Rajidae; genus Malacoraja; species Malacoraja senta. The sequence continues at coordinate 57,605 of JAXLNO010001172.1, read as the reverse complement.
AAGATGCAGATATCTTTATCAATATTTCTGAATCACAATTCCTATAGTTCTCAGTATTTCTGCTTTTTCATCAAAACATCAAGTTTATCCACAATATTATGGATAGGAAATGTATGGAGCGACATGGGTTAGGTGCAGGCAGTTGGGACTGACTCAGATAGACAACTTGGTCAGCATGTATGCATTGGGCCAATGGGCCTATTTCCATGCTATACAGCTCTATGACTCTATGCTGCATCTGTGTGTATATTTGGACACTAGCTCAACTGAGCTGGCCAAAGTTGACTGGAAAGATACACTAGCAGGGATGACAGTGGAACAACAATGGCAGGTATGTCTAGGAATAATACAGAACGTGCAGGATCAGTTCATTCCTAGGAGGACGAAAGATTCCAAGGGGAGAAAGGGGCGACCATGGCTGACAAGGAACGTCAGGGACAGTATACAAATTAAAGCGAAGAAATACAAAGTAGCAAAGATGAGTGGAAAGCAAGAGGATTGGGTAATGTTTAAAGAACAACAGAAGATAACTAAAAAGACAATACAGGGAGAAAAGATGAGGTACGAGGGTAAGCCAGCCAAGAATATAAAGCAGGATAGTAAAAGCTTCTTTCGGTATGTGAAGAAGAAAAAATTAGTTAAGACCAAAGTTGGACCCTTGAAGACCGAAAAAGGTGAATTTATTATAGGGAACAAGGAAATGGCAGAGGAGTTGAACAGGTACTTTGGATCTGTCTTCACTAAGGAGGAAACAAACAATCTTCCTGATATAGTAGTGGCCAGAGGATCTGGGGTGAAGGAGGAACTGAAGCAAATCCACATTAGGCAGGAAATGGTGTTGGATAGACTGATGGGACTGAAGGCTGATAAATCCCCAGGGCCTGATGGTCTGCACCCCAGGGTACCTAAGGAAGTGGCTCTAGAAATCGTGGATGCACTGGTGGTAATTTTCCAATGTTCTATAGACTCAGAATCAGTTCCTGTGGATTGGAGAGTAGCTAATGTTATCCCACTTTTTAAGAAAGATGGGAGAGAGAAAACAGGGAATTATAGACCAGTTAGCCTGACATCGGTGGTGGGAAATATGCTGGTCAATTATGAAAGATGAAATAGTGGCACATTTGGATAACAGTAACAGGATCGGTCCGAGTCGGCTTGGATTTACGAAGGGGAAATCATGCTTGACTAATCTTCTGGAATTTTTTGAGGATGTAACTTAGAAAATGGACAATGGACAGCCAGTGGATGTAATGTACCTGGACTTTCAGAAATCATTTGATATGGTCCCACATAGGAGATTAGTGGGCAAAATTAGGGCACATGGTATTGGGGGTAGAGTGCTGACATGGATAGAAATTGGTTGGCAGACAGGAAACAAAGAGTAAGGATTAACGGTGACTAGTGGTGTACCGCAAGGCTGGGTGCTGGGACCGCAGCTATTTCCAATATACATCAATGATTTGGATGAAGGAATTCAAAGTAACATTAGCAAATTTGCAGATGACACAAAGCAGGGTGGCAGTATGAACTGTGAGGATGATGCTATGAGAATGCAAGGTGACTTGGACAGGTTGGGGGAGTGGGCAGATGCATGGCAGATGAAGTTTAATGCAGATAAATGTGAGGTAATCCACTTTGGTATCAAAAACAGGAAGGCAGATTACCATCTAAATGGTGTCAAGTTGGGAAAAGGGGAAGTACAAAGGGATCTGGGGTTCCTTGTTCCTCAGTCTATGAAAGTAAGCATGCAGGTACAGCAGGCAGTGAAGAAAGCGAATGGCATGTTGGCCTTCACCACACCGCCCTCCAGCCCCGCCGACCCCTACTCCATTGCCCGAGGACTCCGACCATCGGGTCCTCCGACCCTCGCCACTGCTATGCCCGCCGACCCCGACTCTACGGCCCGCGGACTCCCACTATCGGGTCCGCCGGCCCACGCCACCACACCGCCCTCTAGCCCCGCCGACCCCGACTCCACTGCCCGAGGACTCCTACCGTCGGGTCCGCCGACCCTCGCCACTGCACCTCCCTCCGGCAGCCCGCAGCCGTCGCCTCACCTGCAGACTGGACTCTGTACTGGGACTGAAGCCTCCACGCTGCTCACTCCCACTCTCCTGGGTTTGACTCCACTGGGTCCTAGCGCTAGTCTGCCTAGCCCTGGTTACCTCAGTGTTAGTTCCACTGATTCTTCCCCATCCCTCTCCAACTATGGGACCCCTTCTCTTCCCCACCCACACTACAGCCCTCTCACCCACCCACCCCCCACCCCCTGACCACCCCCCACCCCCCACCACACATCGCCTCGTCCCCATTCCACCCACCTGCCTTCCTCCGGCCCCAACCCCCATCCCTGCCGGGTGTTCACCAACCCCCCCCGACCTCCCCCTCTCCGACATCGAACGGTCTGTCCTCAGCAGAGTTCTTACCTTTGTCCTCCTCCGTCCCCACCTCAATGAGTTCCGCGCCCTCCATGACTTGGAACGCTTCTACCGTCGCCTCCGCCTCACAGCGCACTTCCATGGGAAGGAGTCCTCGCCCCCCACTGATGACCCCTTTTCCCGTCTCCAACGCACCCCCTCCTCGTGGAACCCCCCTCGTAGCCTTCCGGCTTTAGAACTCTTCATCAAAAACTGCCGCCGTGACATCAACCGCCTCAACTTCTCCACTCCCCTGTCCCACTCCAATCTCTCTCCTCCTGAACGCACTGCCATCGACTCACTCCGCAACAACCTAGATTGGGTTATCAAACCCGCCGACAAGGGAGATGCCGTGGTAGTCTGGCGCATCGATCTCTACAAAGCTGAGGCCACGCGCCAACTCTCGGACACCTCCTCCTACTTACCCCTGGACCATGACCCCACTGACGAGCACCAGGCCACCATCCAGCACCATCACCGACTTCATCCACTCCCACGCCCTGCCCGACCGAGCCTCCAACCTCATCGTTCCCCAGCGCCGCACGGCCCGATTTTACCTTCTCCCCAAAATCCACAAACCTGACTTTCCCGGTAGACACATTATCTCTGCCTGTTCATGCCCCACCGAACTCATCTCCGCCTACCTCGACTCCATCCTATCCCCCTTGGTCAAATCCCTCCCTACCTATGTTCAAGACACCTCAGACCCTCTCCGTCGTCTGCGTGCATTCAACTCTCTAGGCCCTTACCCCCTCATCTTCACCATGGAGTCCAGTCATTGTACATCTCCATCCCCCACCAGGATGGTCTCGAAGCCCTCCGGTTTTCCTCGATCGAAGAAGCAACCTATACCTGGCCACTGACACCCTCCTCCGCTGGTCCTTACCCTCAATAACTTCTCATTTGACTCCTCCCATTTCCTCCAAATACATGGGCCCCAGCTACGGGCACACGCATGGGCCCCAGCTACGCCTGCCTCTTTGTCGGGTACGTAGAACAATCCTTGTTCAATACATACCAGGGCCCCATCCCCGACCGCTAACTCCGCTACATCGATGACTGTTTTGGTGCCATCTCCTGCACCCACACACAACTTACTGAATTCATCCGCTTCACCACCAACTTCCATCCGGCACTCAAATACACCTGGACCATTTCCGACACTTCCCTACCATTCCTTGACCTCACTATCTCCATCGCAGGTGATAGACTTCATACCGACATCCACTACAAACCTACCGACTCCCATGGCTATCTGGACTACACTTCTTCCCACCCTGCTTCCTGTAAGAACTCCATCCCCCACTCTCAATTCCTCCGTCTACGCCGCATCTGCTCCCAGGATGAGGCGTTCCACACCAGGGCATCCGAAATGTTCTCATTCTTCAGGGAACGGGGGTTCCCCTCCTCCACCGTAGATGAGGCTCGCACCAGGGTCTCTGCCATACCCCGCAACACTGCTCTCTCTCCCCATTCCCCCACTCACAACAAGGGCAGAGTCCTCTAGTCCTCAACTTTCATCCCACCAGCCGTCACATACAACAAGTGATCCTCTGTCAGTTTCGCCACCTCCAACGTGACCCCACCACTCGCCACATCTTCCCATCTCCCCCCATGTCTGCCTTCCGCAAAGACCGCTCCCTCTGTAACTCCCTTGTCAATTCTTCCCTTCCCTCCCGTACCACCCCCTCCCCGGGTACTTTCCCTTGCAACCGCAAGAGATGCAACACTTGTCCCTTCACCTCCCCCCACGATTCCATTCAAGGACCCAAGCAGTCGTTCCAGGTGCGACAGAGGTTCACCTGCATCCCCTCCAACCTCATATAATGCATCCGCTGCTCTAGATGTCAGCTGATCTACATCGGTGAGACCAAGTGGAGGCTTGGCGATCGTTTCGCCGAACACCTCCGGTCGGTCCGCAATAACTTACCTGACCTCCCGGTGGCTCAGCATTTCAACTCCCCCTCCCATTCCGTATCTGACCTCTCTGTCCTGGGTCTCCTCCATGGCCACAGCGAGAAACACCGGAAATTGGAGGAAATGCACCTCATATTCCGCTTGGGCAGTCTACATCCTGGGGGCATGAACATCGAATTCTCCCAACTCTGCTAGCCCTTGCTGTGCCCTCCCCTTCATCAGCCCTCTGGTTGTCTCCTCCCATCCCCCAGCCCTCGGGCTCCTCCTCCGCCTTTTTTCATTTTTTCCTTTCTTCTCCCCACCCCCTATCAGTCTGAAGAAGGGTTTCGGCCCGAAACGTTGCCTATTTCCTTCGCTCCATAGATGCTGCTGCACCTGCTGAGTTTCTCCAGCATTTTTGTGTACCTTCGATTTTCCAGCATCTGCAGTTCCTTCTTTAACAACATGTTAGCCTTCATAACTGGACGTTGAGTATAGGAGCAAAGAGGTCCTTCTGCAGTTGTATAGGGCCCTAGTGAGACCACACCTTGAGTATTGTGTGTAGGATTGATCCCCTAATCAGAGGACGGACATTCTTGCTATTGATGGAGTGCCGCGTAGGTTTACAAGGTTAATTTCCGCTGAGAGAATGGAGCGGCTGGGCTTGTACACTCTGGAGTTTAGAAGGATAATAGGGGATCTTATTGAAACATATAAGATTGTTAAGTGTTTGGACACGCTAGAGGCAGGAAACATGTTCCCGATGTTGGGGGAGTCCAGATCCACGGGCCACAGTTTAAGAATAAGGGGTAAGCTATTAAGAACGGAGACAAGGAAGCACTTTTTGTCACAGAGAGTTGTGAGTCTGTGGAATTCTCTGCCTCAGCGGGCGGTGGAGGCCGGTTCTCTCGATACATTCAAGAGAGAGCTACATAGGGCTCTTAAAGATAGTGGAGTCAGGGGATATGGGGAGGGCAGGAATGGCCTACTCCTGCACCTATTGTCTATTGTCTATTGTGTAGGGACAGGTGTTCCATCTCCTGTGGTTGCAGGGGAAATTGTGTCATGTGCTTGCTTAAATCCAAGAGTTATGCTCAAGACAGGGTCTTGCGCTGTAAGCCAAGGTTCAGTGAAAATCCCCAAGTAGTTACACTCAAAGTTTCTGTGTAAGTGACAGGTGTTTTTAAGAAGTCAAAACTCCCAAGTGTAGCATGCAGCCATTAGTGACTAATACAGGATTAGTCCTAGTTCAGAATTGTAGTTTTCCACTTAAACCACGTTGAATAATGCAGGCTTATTTTTAAATCTAGCTGGGTGAGAAATTTAGACAAGTAAAATACCTTCTGGTTTTTGGTCAGGTGCCAAGTAGAAACTGAACTCTCTGCTCGAACTGAAGCAGTAATGTCTGCCTCAAATCTTTTGGAATGCATGAGGTAAACATTCAAACCACATTCAAAATGTGTAGGAAGGAACTGCAGATGCTGGTTTACACCAGAGATAGACGCAAAGTTCTGGAGTAACTCAGCGGGACAGGCAGCATCTCTGGAGAGAAGGAATGAATGAGTTTTCGTGTCGAGACACTTTGTGGGTTTAGTGACCCCAGTAGACTGCTCCATTTAGTTTGTGCAAATCGGGCCATTTGGCCCCACTGACCTGTGCCTCCTATCCTACTTGCCAAGGTTAATGGTGGCAGGAGGAGTGAATGAATATTTTTCCTTCTTAGGATTCCTTTTACCAATCTGTTACAAGAACAGCTGCGTCTAGCATTTATATATGCCTGAAGTAATCAAACTCCGCAATTGAATCTACAATGTTGTACACGTTCTTCTTCCTAACGTGTCTAATCTGATGTAGAACTATTTGGGTGGCACGGTGGCACAGCGGTGGAGTTGCTGCCTTACAGCGCCAGAGACCCGGGGTCAATCCTGACTGGGGATGCTGCCTGTACCTTCTCCCTGTGACAGCGTGGGTTTTCTCCGGGTGCTCCGGTTTCCGCCCACACTCCACAGACCTGCAGGTTTTCTAGGTTAATTGGCTTTGGAAAATTTGTAAATTGTCCCTAGTGCGTAGGGTAGTGCTAGTGTACGGGGTGATCGCTGGTCGGTGTGGTCTCGGTGGGCCGAAGGGCCTGTTTCCGAGCTATATCCCTAAAGTTTAAATCAGCTTGTCTTAACTCATCTCATTCCCTTCCCCACTAAACCCTTTGTTAAAGTTAAAGATTGGATAACCTGAGGTATAGAACATAGAACAGTACAACACAGGAACAGGCCCTTCGGCCCACAATTCCTGTGCTAAACGTGACACCACTGCCAACTCTCATCTGTCTGCACATTATCATTATCCCTCCATTCCCTGCCTATCCAAAAACCTGTTAAATGCCACTGTTGTATCTACATCCACCACCCCTGGCAACACACTCAAGGTGCACTCTAACCTCTTATAACTTGCTCCACACATCTTTAAACTTTGCCCCACTGTCGTTAAAGCTATGCCCTCTAGTATTCCATCTCTGTCCTGGGAAAAAGGGGCGGGCACGGTGGCGCAGCAGTAGAGTTCCTGGCTTACACTGCTTGCAGTGCCAGAGATCGGATTCGATCCTGACTACGGGTGCTGTCAGTACAGATTTGTATGTTTTCCCCTTGACCCGCGTGGGTTTTTTCCCGATATTTCAGTTTCCTCCCAGGTTTTAGTTACAGTGCCAGAGACCCGGCAGGGTTAGTTAGCAGACTTGTTGTGCGTGCCCCCTTGGGCAAGAGTGATCATAATATGGTTGAGTTCTTCATTAGGATGGAGAGTGACATTGTTAATTCAGAAACAACGGTTCTGAACTTAAAGAAAGGTAACTTTGAGGGTATGAGACGTGAATTGGCCAAGATTGACTGGCAATTAGTTCTAAAAGGGTTGACGGTGGATATGCAATGGAAGGCATTTAAAGACTGCATGGATGAACTACAAAAATTGTTCATCCCAGTTTGGCAAAAGAATAAATCAAGGAAGGTAGTGCATCCGTGGATAACAAGGGAAATCAGGGATAGTATCAAAGCAAAAGATGATGCGTACAAAATTAGCCAGAAAAAGCAGCATACCAGAGGACTGGGAGAAATTCAGAGACCAGCAGAGGAGGACAAAGGGCTTAATTAGGAAAGGGAAAATAGATTATGAAAGGAAACTGGCAGGGAACATAAAACTGACTGCAAAAGTTTTTATAGATATGTGAAGAGAAAGAGATTAGTTAAATCAAATGTAGGTCCCTTGCAGTCAGAAACAGGTGAATTGATCATGGGGAACAAGGATATGGCAGACCAATTGAATAACTACTTTGGTTCCGTCTTCACTAAGGAAGACATAAATAATCTGCCGGAAATAGCAGGGGGCCGCGGGTCAAAGGAGATGGAGGAACTGAGTGAAATCCAGGTTAGTCGGGAAGTGGTGTTGGGTAAATTGAATGGATTAAAGGCCGATAAATCACCAGGGCCAGATAGGCTGCATCCCAGAGTACTTAAGGAAGTAGCTCCAGAAATAGTGGATGCATTAGTGATAATTTTTCAAAACTCTTTAGATTCTGGAGTAGTTCCTGAGGATTGGAGGGTAGCAAACGTAACCCCACTTTTTAAGAAGGGAGGGAGAGAGAAAACGGGGAATTACAGACCAGTTAGTCTAACATCGGTAGTGGGGAAACTGCTAGAGTCAGTTATTAAAGATGGGATAGCAGCACATTTGGAAAGTGGTGAAATCATTGGACAAAGTCAGCATGGATTTACGAAAGGTAAATCGTGTCTGACGAATCTTATAGAATTTTTCGAGGATGTAACTAGTAGAGTGGATAGGGGAGAACCAGTGGATGTGTTGTATCTGGACTTTCAGAAGGCTTTCGACAAGGTACCACATAAGAGATTAGGATACAAACTTAAATCACACGGTATTGGGGGTTCAGTATTGATGTGGATAGAGAACTGGCTGGCAAACAGGAAGCAAAGAGTAGGAGTAAACGGGTCCTTTTCACAATGGCAGGCAGTGACTAGTGGGGTACCACAAGGCTCAGTGCTGGGACCCCAGCTATTTACAATTTATATTAATGATCTGGACGAGGGAATTGAAAGCAACATCTCCAAGTTTGCGGATGACACTAAGCTGGGGGGCAGTGTTAGCTGTGAGGAGGATGCTAGGAGACTGCAAGGTGACTTGGATAGGCTGGGTGAGTGGGCAAATGTTTGGCAGATGCAGTATAATGTGGATAAATGTGAGGTTATCCACTTTGGTAGCAAAAACGGGAAGGCAGACTATTATCTAAATGGTGGCCGATTAGGAAATGGGGAGATGCAGCGAGACCTGGGTGTCATGGTACACCCGTCATTGAAAGTAGGCATGCAGGTGCAGCAGGCAGTGAAGAAAGCGAATGGTATGTTGGCCTTCATAGCAAGATGATTTGAGTATAGGAGCAGTGAGGTTCTACTGCAGTTGTACAGGGTCTTGGTGAGACCACACCTGGAGTATTGCGTACAGTTTTGGTCTCCAAATCTGAGGAAGGACATTATAGCCATAGAGGGAGTGCAGAGAAGGTTCACCAGACTGATTCCTGGGATGTCAGGACTTTCATATGAAGAAAGACTGGATAGACTTGGCTTATACTCGCTAGAATTTAGGAGATTGAGAGGGGATCTTATAGAAACGTACAAGATTCTTATGGGGTTGGACAGGCTAGATGCAGGAAGATTGTTCCCGATGTTGGGGAAGTCCAGGACAAGGGGTCACAGCTTAAGGATAAGGGGAAAATCCTTTAAGACCGAGATGAGGAAAAACTTTTTCACACAGAGAGTGGTGAATCTCTGGAACTCTCTGCCACAGAGGGTAGTTGAGGCCAGTTCATTGGCTATATTTAAGAGGGAATTAGATGTGGCCCTTGTGGCTAAAGGGATCAGGGGGTATGGAGAGAAGGCAGGTACGGGATACTGAGTTGGATGATCAGCCATGATCGTATTGAATGGCGGTGCAGGCTCGAAGGGCTGAATGGCCTACTCCTGCACCTAATTTCTATGTATCTATGTATCTATGTTTACAGGTTAAATTGGTATAAATGTAAATTGTCCCTAGTGTGTGCGGAGTAGTTTAATCTACGGGTATCGCTGGTTGACATGGACTCGGTGGGCTGAAGGGCCTGATTCTGTGCTGTATCTCTAAGCTAAACTAAATAGGTTCTGACTGTCTGGTTAAGATATGAGCACATGGGCTCACTGGTCTGAGGGTTGTAGAAAGAATCTTGCACTTTGCTGACTTTCACAAGCAATGTTAAACTGAGACCAACGAGGTAACGCCAATACTTTGTTTTAGAGAGATGGTGTGGAAACAGGCCCTTCCTCCCACCGAGTCCACTCCAACGAACGATCACCCGTACACTAGTCCTATATTCCTCACACTAGGGGCAAATTACAGATGTCAATTAACCTACAAACCGGCACATCTCTAGAATGTGGGAGGAAACCAGAGCACCCGAAGGAAACCCACGCGGGTCACAGAGAGAACGTACAAACTACAAGCACGCGTAGTCAGGAACGAACCCGGGTCTCTGGCACTGTAATGGCCCTGTCACACTGTGCGAGCTGACCCACGAGGTACCCCGAGCGAAAGACTCGTGGTTGTGCACGAGATTCCAAGTGTATGATCAAGAGTTTAACCGAGTTCCCACGGGTATGACTCAAGTTTGCCGTTAACTGTCATTTCTGCGATGTTCCAAGTTCGTCACCCGAGTTATCAAGTTCCTCTCCCGAGGTACTCTTGAGCCAAACGTGAATGAAGGTCTGTTTTAATAAGCAACAGTGACTGAAGAAGGGTTTCGACCCGAAACGTCGCATATCTCTTCTCTCCGTAGGTGCTGCCTCACCCGCTGAGTTTCTCCAGGATTTTTTGTCTGCCTTTGCATAATTACAAGCCTTGTTACCACCGTTTTTAAACAAAACAATATTCATGCTCAACATTATTTTTATCCAAGTACGTTCACTGTACTTCCTTTACTGTAATAGACGTTGGAACCTCCTGAGTTTGTGATGGGCGCTATTTAAATACAGTGATGTCTTTTCATTGCTGGACGTTTTTCCCTGTAACATATTTAATAGAATTTACTCTTTATAATTAATCTATTCGCATCCGCATATAAAATCTGAATTAAGCCGAATTACTCATTGAACTGGCATGAAAGCCATAAAGACGGAAATGGCAGACACAGACGCAGAATATTTGCATCTGCATTGCATTTACGTTCAGTTCATTTGGACCACAGTCTATGGCCCTTCCGCTGCAGGATATTGAAATGGGGACACCCGTCAGACAAGGGTAGGGATATCACCCCAAGGGGCACATAGCGACAAGAGAGTTTTGTTTAAATATAGATGGAAACAGACCTGACACTATTGAATGTATAGACACTGATAATGCATTGCACTGTTTTTGTTTTGTGCACATTTCTTATTCTGAGTAAAGTTTATTTTAGAAAAATACCGAAGGCATTAACTACTGAGAATCTATGAAAAGATTTCGCACGGTTTTTGTTTTATACATATTTTATTCAGGAGAAAGATTATTTTTGAAATTACACATGGCATTGGTGTATTGCATATCCTGTACATCTTTTTATGAATATTCTTTTTTTTAATTTAGAAATAAATCCACTGAAGGCACTGTTGTGTTTTTAAATCTGTTTGGAAGGATATGGGTCATACGCTGGAATGCGGGGCGCCATGTTCGGCATGGAGAAATTGGACCAAATAAGCTGTTTCCGTATTGTATGACTGACTCTATGAGATCAAATAATATTATACTTAATTAAATGATCAAACTCAAGTATGAATCGAAGTGCAGTGTACAGAGTGCAAAATACAGTTCTCAGCATTGCACCGCACCAGTTGCACAGAGAGTCCAAATGTCCGTAATGAGGTAGAGGTGAATCGGACATTACCTTCGGTTATAGAAATACCTTAAAGAAACCTGATAATAGAGGGGAAGAAGCTGTTCCCGAGGCTGGCGCTTTCAAACTTCTGTACTGCCGCCGGACGGGAGCAAGGAGAAGAAGAAATGACCGGGATGGGACAAGTCTTTGATTATATATGTTTTGAGGCAGCGTGGAGTGTAAATGGAGTCAATGGTGGGAGACCTGGTCTTTGTAAAATAATATATCCTATAAGATTTTTGTTCTCATTTTGAGACATATAGTAAAATACTGTGTTCTGATACTAACTATTAAATCCCTTAAACTGGCTAAATAACTGTTTATTAGTTCTGGCGAGGACAGCTGACCCTTTACTTGTGCAGTGAAACTTGCTGCCTTTAACAACATTTCAGCGGTAATCTTATCATTATTTACCATATCAGAGCTGAGGGAGGCAGATGCACCCTGCCCGGGGAGAGGCCGCGGAGAGACTGCGGGGGGAGTACCTCACTGACTGTGATAGGGAGAGACAGAGGCGCACAAACACACACACACACACACACAGTGTGGAGTTCCTCTGACTGAGTGTGTGTGGGGTGTGTGGGTGTGGGGGGTGGGACAGAGAGAGAGAGAGAGAGACACACACACACACAGGCAGCGTGGAGTACCTTTAGCTGTGTGTGTGGGAGACAGTGGCAGACACACACACACAACGGGCAGTGTGTACCTCAGTCTCTGTGTGTGTGTGTAGGGGAGAGAAAGACACAGAGACAGTGTGGACCTCTGACGGTGTATGAAGGAGAGAGGGGGAGAGAGACAGAGAGAGACAGGCACAGAGGCAGTGTGGTGTACTTCGGCGTGACTGTGGGGGAGAGAGAAAGACCGCACAGGACCTCGGTCTATCTGTGTGTGTGGGAGGGAAGAGAGACTAAAGCAGAATACATCTTATTGTGTGTGGGGGGAGAAAGAGAGAGGTGGGGGGGGAAGAGAGAGGTGGGGGGGGAGGAAGAGAGAAGTGGGGGGGGGGAAGAGAGAGGTGGGGGGGGGAGAGAAATGCGGGGAGACGTATATACACACAAAGCAGAGTTTTACTGTGTATGTGGGAGACACAGATGGACTTACACAGATGGACTTACCTCGGTCTTACTGTGTGGGAGAGGGGGAGAAAGAGACGTACACTCACAGAGGCAGTCTCTCTCAGCCTGTGTGAGAGGAAGGGAGGGAGAGAGAGAGACACACACACAAGGTGGATGTGAAATCTCACCTGCCTGTTTCAGTGACCGGCACCCGCCGCTAGTGAATGAAGACACCCTCATCTGTCTCCCCCTCCTCTCCCTCCACTCTCCACCCTCTCTCCTCCACCCCCCCTCCCTCCCTGCTCCAACCCCCCACTCCCCCCCCCAATTTGGAAATGTCATCCCATCACACATTCCTTCTCTCCAGAGATGCTGCCTGCCCGCTGAGTTAAAGAGTTCCCACGGTTGTCTCACGAGTCACTAAGGTAAACGCACGGGCCACTGCGTTCTTACAACGTGTTTAAATGTTTCAATTTTTAACCACAAGAGTACATTTTACTCGTGGACAGTTTCACGGGTACCTGCCGTTAGCGCCAAGAGTCGCTAAGTTGCGTCCACGAGTTCCGACGTTCCCGCTACGTTCATTGTACGTAATTACCGCGAGTTAAATTTGTTTTAAACTCGGGGTACCTCGTGGGTCAGCTCGCACAGTGAGACAGGGGTTTAAGGCAGCAACTCTTAGTCTATCGCTGCGCCACCATGCCGATCAATTCACTTGATGCTAAGTTGTATGTTAGCCCTCTGCAAACTTCAAAACCCAATGAGATGTTCCTTCTCCATTTGGCACATCAAGTCCTCTCCGTCATTCAATCATATCTGGATTGGCATGGCTTAGAACATCAGAACAACCCTCTGCCACTGCCACTGATTTCTCAGGGACTACAAAGGGAAAATGCACTCCAGTAATCCCTCTGTGTGCTTTATATCTGTCTGTTAAGGTGTTCATATTTGTCAAATATTGAATTGCATTCCAACAGTGGAGTCTAGGTTTATAGAGTTAAGTTTGAAACTGATAAAGCAGAAGTATTTTTGTGCCAGGAACAAACTACACACTTTGACTATGGACAACTCTCATTTGGTAAATGTCAAAAATATTCTGCAGCTTTTAAAGTATTTTTCCCCAACAAGGTAGTGTGGCTAAGCATTAGAGTTGCTGCCTCAGAGCGCCGGAGACCCGGGTGCTGTCTGTACAGAGTTTGTACGTTCTCCCCGTGACCCACGTGGGTTTTCTACAGGTGCTCCGGTTTCCTCCCACACACCAAAGACGTGCAGCTTTGTAGGTTAATTGGCTTCGGTAAAAAGTCCCCAGTGTGTAGGATAGTGCGGGTGTACAGGTGAATACTGGTCTGTGTGGGCCAAACGGCCCGTTGCCACACTGTATCTCAAAACAAAAACACTTGAGATTTAATATTGTTTGCCTTTTATTTCTTGACAGATCTAAGTACATTAAGACAACCCCTTATCTCCTGTGTTGATCAAATGAAGGGGTGTAATTGCCTAAGACTCTCCCGCACCTTCCCTTCACTTCTGGAGTAATAGAATCAAACTCATAACTTTTGGAAACATCTTCCTTTAGTTTAGTTTCTACAAGTGGGGTTTAATTCAATGCAGATTTATCTTTCTCCTGTGAAGCATTATTTTGTCCATTACTCGGGTTTCATCAACGTATTTCATTTCTTGAACTGTCAACAGTTTCATGTTGACAGCAAAGTTGGAGCTTGTGTGCATTGGCAATGTAGCTCTTTCATATACGCAAGACACCAGCCAGACCATGAAGGAACAGAGTGCTGGAGTAACTCAGCGAGACCCTTCTTCAGGACCAGACATCAACGAGTGCTGGACTCACCATGATGTAGAAACATAGAAAATAGGTGCAGGAGTAGGCCATTTGGCCCTTCGAGCCAGTACCGCCTTTCAATATGATCTCGGCTGATCATCCAAAATCAATACCCCATTCCTGCTATCTCCCCATATCCCTTGATTCTGTTAGCCCGAAGAGCCACATCCAACACTCTCTTGAAAACATCCAGTGAATTCGCCTCCACTGCCTTCTGTGGCAGAGAATTCCACAGATTTTCTGCGTGAAAATGTTTCCCCACTTCTGAGTCCTAAATGGTCTAACCCGTTATTCTTAAACTGTGACCCCTGGTTCTGAACATCGGGAATATTGTTCCTGCATCTAGCCTTCACTCCTTTAAGGATTTTATATGTTTCTCTAAGATGCCCTCTCATCCTTCTCATTTCCAGCGAATTCAAGCCCAGTCGACCCATTCTTTCATCATACGTAAGTCGCGCCATCCCGGGTATTAACCTGGTGAATTTACGCTGCACTCCCTCAATAATAAGAATGTCCTTCCTCAAATTAGGAAAGATATAGAAGTGTGAAAACGCACACCTCCAGATTCAGGGACAGTTTCTTCCCAGCTTTTATCAGGCAACTGAATCATCCTACCAGAACCAGAGATGAGTGCTGAACTACTATCTAACTCATTGGTGACCCTCGGACTATCCTTGCTGCCTTTATCCTGCACTAAACGTTATTCCCTTACCATGTATCTATACATTGTAAATAGCTCAATTGTAATCATGCATTGTCTTTCTGCTGACTGTTTTTAACACACAACAAAAAGCATGTCTCTGTACACGTGACAACAGACTCAACTGAACTGAGTTCCTTCTATCTACCACTTGGGTCCAGTTGGTTATAACCACTGTGACCTGTGGTCATATGGGGAAGTGGTTTATTCCCTTCAGGGCCGCCCTTCCATTAGTAAGATTGCAAGTTTGTAAACCATCATAATCAGAGGTGACCTCATAATGTGCCTGGCCGGTGACCTCACAGTGAACTACATCCGTAACCATGAGAGACGGGCTCCATTCCATCTGTCAACTTGAAGTGGGTTCACCAAACCCATTCTGCCAGACATTGAAACAGCTGGTAGCTACTAGAGATCGAAACTCTAACCTTCTCTGTGTGGATTAATTACCAAAGAAAGGAGTATCGAGAATGCCGGTGAAAAAGGACAGCGCCAAGCAGGCTTACAAAAGGAGATCTAAGGTAGATCTGAATCTGTTAATAGACCAAGATAAAAGGTGGAGTGACTCAGCGGGTCTTATTCTTAAACTGTGACCGCTGGTTCTGGACTCCCCCTACATTGGGAACATAGGCACGTAGGGCTCTACTGCCACCTCTGAGCTTTTCTTTATGGGAGAGAATCCTATCCATCCAGTGACAATCCTGTCTCCAGTCTTCAACATTCCCCCCCCCCCCGCCTCTCCCCCTACCCACCCTTCTACCCTCTCTGGACATTTTTATATCCACTGTTGGTGCAACAACTGCCTTGGCTTCTCTACTCCACTGGCCCACTCAAACCGGAAGGGTCCTGACCTGAAACGACAAATGTTAGGGAGCATCTCTGGAGAACATCTCTGGAGAAGGATATTGAATTATGTGAGGTAAGGGAAACAAGTAGAAAAGCTATGGAAACTATGAGATTAAAAGAAGAGGAAGTACTGACACTTTAAAAACTATATAAAAGTGGATAAGTCTTGAGGGAAGTTAGTGTAGAAATAGCAGGGGCTATGACAGAAATATTTCAAATGCCATTAGAAACGGGAATAGTGCCGGAGGATTGGCGTACTGCACGTGTTGTTCCATTGTATTAAAAGGGTTCTAAGAGTAAACCTAGCAATTATAGACCTGTTAGTTTGACGTCAGTGGTGGGCAAATTAATGGAAAGGATACTTAGAGATAATATATATAAGCATCTGGATCAACAGGATCTGATTAGGAACAGTCAACATGGATTTGTGCCTGGAAAGTCATGTTTGACTAATCTTGAATTTTTTGAAAAGATTACTGGGGAAATTGATGAGGGTAAAGCAGTGGATGTTGTCTATATGGACTTCAGTAAGGCCTTTGACAAGGTTCCTCATGGAGGGTTGGTTAAGAAAGTTCAATTGTTGGGTATTAATGGTGGAGTAGCAAGATGGATTCAACAGTGGCTGAATGGGAGATGCCAGAGAGTAATGGTGGATGGCTGTTTGTCAGGTTGGAGGCCGGTGACTAGTGGGGTGCCTCAGGGATCTGTGTTGGGTCCACTGTTGTTTGTCATGTACATTAATGATCTGGATGGTGGTGTGGTAAATTGGATTAGTAAGTATGCAGACGATACTAAGATAGGTGGTGTTGTGGATAATGAAGTCGATTTTCAAAGTCTACAGAGATATTTAGGCCATTTGGAAGAGTCGGCTGAAATATAGCAGATGGAGTTTAATGCAGATAAGTGTGAGGTGCTACATCTTGGCAGGACAAATCAAAATAGGACGTACATGGTAAATGGTAGCGCATTGAGCAATGCAGTTGAACAGAGGGATCTAGGAATAACTGTGCATAGTTCCCTGAAGGTGGAATCTCATGTAAATAGGGTGGTTAAGAAAGCTTTTGGTGTGCTGGCCTACATAAATCAGAGCATTGAGTATAAAAGCTGGAATGTAATGTTAAAATTGAACAACGCATTGGTGAGGCCAATTCTGGAGTATGGTGTACAATTTTGGTCGGCTAATTATAGGGAGGATGTCAACAAAATAGAGGGAGTACAGAGGAGGTTTACTAGAATGTTGCCTGAGTTTCAGCAACTAAGTTACAGAGAAAGGTCGAACAAGTTAGGTCTTTATTCTTTGGAATGCAGAACGTTAAGGGGGACTTGATAGAGGTCTTTAAATGATGAGAGGGATAGACAGAGTTGACGTGGATAAGCTTTTCCCATTGAGAGTAGGGAAGATTCAAACAAGAGGACATTACTTGAGAATTAAGGAACAGAAGATTAGGGGTAACATGAGGGGGAACTCCTTTACTCAGAGAGTGGTAGCTGTGCGGAATGAGCTTCCAGTGGAAGTGGTGGAGGCAGGTTCGATTTTATCACTTAAAAATAAATTGGATAGGTAAATGGATGGGAAAGGAATGGAGGGTTATGGTCTGAGTGCAGGTAGATGGGACTAGGGGAAAATGGCGTGTTTCCATGCTGTAATTGTTATATGGTTATATGGTTATAACATGGATAGATGACATTTCACGGAGTGCTGGAGTAACTCAGCGGGTCAGGCAGCATCTGTGGAGAACATGGGTAGGTGACGTTTCACAGTACTGGAGTAACTCAGCGTATCAGGCAGCATCTGTGAAGAACATGGATAGATGACGTTTCACAGATTGCTGGAGTAACTCAGCGGGTCAGGCAGCATCTGTGTAGAACATGGATAGGTGACGTTTCACAGGACAATGAAGCTAGTTGGAGAATGGTGGCCGATTAGGAAAAGGGGAGATGCAACGAGACCTGGGTGTCATGGCACACCAGTCATTGAAAGTAGGAATGCAGGTGCAGCTGGCAGTGAAGAAAGCAAATGGTATGTTAGCATTCATTGCAAAATGATTTGAGTATAAGAGCTGGGAGGTTCTATTGCAGTTGTACAGGGTCTTGGTGAGACCACACCTGGTGTATTGCATACAGTTTTGGTCTCCTAATCTGAGGAAAGACATTCTTGCCATAGAGGGTGTACAGAGAAGGTTCAGCAGACTGATTCCTGGGATGGCAGGACTTTCATATGAAGAAAGACTGGATAGACTCGGCTTATACACGCTAGTATTCAAAAGATTAAGGTGGGATCTTATAGAAACTTACAAAATTCTTAAGGGGTTGGACAGGCTAGATGCAGGAAGATTATTCCCGATATTGGGGAAGTACAGAACTAGGGGGTCACAGTTTAAGGATAAGAGGGAAGTTTTTTAGGACCAAGATGAGAAAATCATTTTTTACACAGAGAGTGGTGAATCTGTGGAATTCTCTGCCACAGAAGGTAGTTGAGGCCAGTTCATTGGCTATATTTAAGAGGGAGTTAGATGTGGCCCTTGTGGCTAAAGGGATCAGGGGGTATGGAGAGAAGGCAGGGATGGGATACTGAGTTGGGTGATCAGCCATGATCGTATCAAATGGCGGTGCAGGCTCAAAAGGCCGAATGGCCTACTCCTGCACCTATTTTCTATGTTTCTAACTAGGGTTGGGGATGGGTGGAGAGAGAGGGAAGGCAAGGGTTACTTGAAGTTGGAGAAATCAATATTCATATCGCTGAGTTGTAATCTGCCTGTCCTGCTGAGTTACTCCAGCATTTTGTGTCTATCTTCAGTGTAAACCTGCATCTGCTGTTCCTGCACATTTTGTCTTGCCCACATTGACCAAGATGCCCCATCTACATTAGTTCCTCCTGCCTGCATTTGTTCCATATCTCTCCATACCTATCCTATCCATGTACCTGTCAAGAGTGTTTTATTGTCATATGTCACAAACTGAACTATTAAATGCTGACTTACGATAGGATAGAACTTTATCTATCCAAGGAGGGAAATTGTTCTGCCAACAGTCATACAATACAAGATAAAGCCGGTCATGGTGGCGCAGCGGTAGTGTTGCTGCCTTACAGCAAATGCAAGCCGGAGACCCAGGTTCGATCCCGATTACGGATGCTGTCTATACGGAGTTTGTACGTTCTCCCCGTGACCTGCGTGGGTTTTCTCTGAGATCTTCGGTTTTCTCCCACACACCAAAGACGCACAGGATTTTAGGTTAATTGGCTTTGGTAACATTGTAAATGTCCCTAGTGTGTGGAGTAGTGCTAGTGTACTGGATGATCGCTGGTTAGTGTTAATGTGCGGGGATCGCTGATTGCCACGGACCCGGTGGGCCGAAGGGCCTGTTTCTGCGCTGTATCTCTAAACTAAACTAAACTAAACTAAACATGAAACATGAAATTAAAGTGATGAGTGGAAAGGATTGCGGATGTGCAAAGATTGGGGAGGGCGGGGGGGGGTTAGTCAGTCTACCCCATGACAGAAGGGGGTGGAGTTGTACAGTTTGATAGCCATAGGGGAGCAGGATCTCCTGTGGCGTTGTGTGCTGCATCTTGGTGGAACCAGTCTGTTGCTGAAGGTGTTCCTCAGTGTGTCATGGAGTGGGTTACGTAGCAGCACAACAGTAGTGTAACATATTGCACTGTAAAACCCTTATTAAACAGCAAAAACAGTTCCGTGTATATTAGAGAAACACAATTAGTCCTGTCCAAATGTCTTCTAAATGCCATTGTACCAGCCTCCACTACCTCCTCTGGCAGCTTGTTCCATATACCCACCTCCTAGGTGAAGGGAGTGAGTTAATTATGGTAGACAAAAATGCTGGAGAAACTCAGCAGGTGAGGCGGCGTCTAGATGCATGCTGCCTCATCCGCGGAGTTTCTCCAGCATTTTTGTCAACCTTCGATTTATCCAGCATGTGCAGTTCTTTCTTAAACAAGTTAATTATGATAGTGCTTTAGTAATGTTGGATTCAGCCGAGTCTTAAACGATGCCTCTGTAGAATAATCAGTTCCGTTTTGAACTAATCATGCTTTTTTTGTTGATGGGGTGAGAAAACGTGAATCTTTGAGGCTGGGCAAATATCCATGGTTCAGGCAAACTTGTTTAAATTGGACAAATTGCATTTTCACTTCAAATGAAATAAATTGGCTTTAACCGTTGCTTATTCTTCCACGTGAACTCGTTTACAGCATCTGCAGACTCCTTTTAATTTAAAATTCTTTTAAAATACGGTTTGACTTAGTCAAAGCTTCACTTGAAGACCCAACTTTTTGCATCTTTGAACCATGAATTGGAGACCCAAATATCTCTGTCGAATTGGTTATCAAAATTACCATGTGCTCCCCCGGAATGATGCGAGCTCTTGGGAACATTTTCATTATGATTCTTCACATTTCCTTCCAATTCGATTTTTATAGAAAGTTTCAGCTGGTGAACTTTAAACAGCCCTTTTATTTTAAATATCCTTCGCAGACTTGGTGGGCTGAAGGGCCTGTTTCCACTCTGCATCTCTAAAACTAAAACTAAACTCATGCGCACGGCTGTTGTAGGAATTACAGAGACATGGCTGCAAGAGGGCTGGTGATGGGAACTGAATATTCAAGGATATATCTCCTATATAATAGACAGACAGGTGGGCAGAGGGGGTGGGGTTGCGCTGTTGGTGAGGAATGAAATTCAGTCCCTTGCAAGGGGTGACATTGAAACAGGAGATGTGGAGTCAGTATGGATAGAACTAAGGAAGTGTAAGGGTAAAAATACCCTAATGGGACTTATCCATTTGGGGATACCAATGGTGTTAGACAAGGGGGAATTTTGTCCCCAGACCTTTTTAATCTATATATTGATGATCTGTCTAAACAATTGAAGGCCTGTAACACTGGGTGCGTGATTGGTAATATTTTACTGAACCATATTATGTATACAGATGATCTTGTGATCTTTAGTCCATCTAGAGTTGGTCTCCAGCAGCTCCATAATATATGTTCTGTGTATGGTGTGGAACATGACATTAAATATAATGCTAGTAAGAATGCTGTTATGATCTGTAGAACCAAAGAGGATAAATGTCTAACATTTCCTGATTTTAAATTATCTGACAATAATCTTAGTGTCTGTAATAAGGTAAAATATTTACACTGATTTACAGTATGCTTTCGGAGTCGTTCACGATTATGGGCAATTGTGGAAAAATCGAGGCTTCCTGACCTCATCAGGATCAGTTATTTCACACCAGGTTAATTTCCAACCTTTTACAGGCAATCCAATTGCCCAGTCAGCTTGCAGTTATTAAAGTTCGTGCCCACACATCAGGCCAGTGCCCTATAGATATCGGCAATCGCCTTGCCGATGGTGCCGCTAAAAAAAGCTTCTTGGACTAACCAGGTTGTTGTGCCCCGAATGATGAGGCAGACTAAAAATTCCAGTAAGAATCAGTCCCCCCTGGCAAAAGGAATGCCAACCATCCAGGAAGTACTTCAAATACAGGAGGACGCTCCTGCACAGGAAAAACAGCTGTGGCAGGACAAGGGCTGTGTGTTTGATCCTGTCACTAGCTTATGGGTTACGCCTGCAGGCCAGACTTGCATGTCTGATGAACTTGCGTTATGGATTATTGAATGTGTACACCTTGCAACTCATTGTGGTGCCAAGGCCGGAAATGATATGCTTTTAGACACCTGGTGGCATCCAAAACTTCTGGACTTGGCCCAGCGTGTCAGCCAGCGATGTCTGATTTGCCAGCAGCATAATCCAGGTAAAGGCTTGCCCTGTGAACCAGGTAAGACCCCTTTACCAGCAGGTCCATTTGAGACCTTGCAAATGGACTACATTGAGTTGAAAAGGTGTCAGTGTTATAAGTATGTTCTTGTAATTGTCGATGTTTTCAGTAAATGGATTGATGCATACCTGGCCACTGACAATAAGGCGTTTACCATTGTAAAAATATTGTTACGCGAAATCATACGGTGTTCCTGCACGTTTAAGTTCCGATAAAGGTCCTCATTTTATTGCTGCAGTAAACAAAGAAATGTGCCAACAATTACAGATACATCAACAGCTCCATTGTGCATATAGACCTCAGGCCGCCGGATTGGTGGAACGGGCAAATCAGACTTTGAAAACCAAATTAGCTAAATTAGTGGCACAGACTGGCTTAACATGGTTTAAACTGCTTCCTGTAGTTCTTTTTCAGATACAGACCACTCCTTCTGGTACGGCACGACTGACGCCTGCGGAAATAATATATGGTCGACCTTTACGGATGCCATGGAATGACCAGGCGGTCCATTTCCATGCCCCCGCAGCGGTCCATTTCTACCAGATGACTGAGAAAATGACATCCTATGTATTAACTTTAACCCGTGCTTTGCGAACTTCTCATTCACAGGTCAGGGCTGCAAATGGTGAGGCGCCAGCGCTCAAAGTTCCATCTAATATTGAGACATGTTGCTATGTGCTGGTCAGGAACTGGAAGCGTAAGCACTTGGACTCACGTTGGGATGGTCCCTTCCAGGTCCTCCTCACCACTCCAACCGCTGCCAAGGTCGAGGGTCGTGCTGCATGGGTTCATCTGCACCACTGCAAACTGATTGGGGAGCCCAATCATAAGGGGGGAGAAGAGTCATTTTATTTTCAACTCAGAGTTTTTAGTTTTTACATTGCTGCTTTGCTTGGGAGTTGTATCATTATAAGTTTAGTTGTATCATTATACGTTTAGTTGTAGCATTATAAGTTTAGTTTTGAATCCTTATTTTGCTATATGGTTAAGAATATGCGACTGATTACTGGACTGACTGACTGAAGGATGGTTAACTTGAGTGAATAGTTGATTAAGTCAATTAAGTAAGAAATGAACTTTTTGTAAGCCTTTGCATTTTCCAGATAAATTCAAATATAACCATATAACCATATAACCATAACAGCACGGAAACAGCCCATCTCGGCCCTTCAAGTCCGTGCCGAACATTTAAATATATATATATATATATATATATATATATTTTAAATTAAAAATAAATACATCCCCCTAGTCCCATCTACCTGCACTCAGACCATAACCCTCCATTCCTTTCCCGTCCATATACCCATCCAATCTATTTTTAAAGGATAACATCGAACCTGCCTCCACCACTTCCACTGGAAGCTCATTCCACACAGCTACCACTCTCTGAGTAAAGAAGTTCCCCCTAATGTTCCCCCTAAACTTCTGTCCCTAAATGAGGCGATTTATCCTGCCATGCAACCTAATGCTTCTGCAGACAGAGGGAAATAATGGAGAGATTCGACGATGTGTCCCAGGACACGCATATATGATATTTCACCTCTGCAAAGGAGATGTTGTACAATGTAGAGGCCCAGAAGTCCTCGGAAGATGGAACATAATTAAAATTAACTACTGCCATGGCAAAATGCAACAGACTAACTGAAGCCTCTACCTAATTGATCAGTCACTCTGGGAGTTTCCATGTGGGTACCGGATATGCAGGGTTGACTTATCTTGCAGGAGGAACCCCGGGGACCCAACTCTAAATAAACACTTGTATGATGGACTATGTTATCAAGTAGCATTACAAGTCCACCCGGGGCTCCAAAGGACAGAACCTGAACAACAAATACGGGAAAAGGGAGAATTTGAAGAAAAAGACACTAACGTGTTTATACGGGCCCATAATGAATTATTTGGTAAAGGGCAAGTTGTGTGTTACCCGCTATGAAATCTGTTATTAGCCTATTTACAGTATATCCTGAGTGGGGAAGGATTTAACGATTAGTAAAGTGTCAAGATGAGATGCCAGTTCCGGTCAAAGCTGTCACCATCTATTATGACGAGTTCTTAGCCCCACCAGCTAACTGTTTGCCACTACCTGGCGACAATAAGCATTCATACCCAGGCTGTCAAAACTCTTCGGGTACCAGAGTAGAACCACTAATGCCGTGTAACTTTACCCCTAACACCGACAATAGACAATACGGATGATGCTTCACTAACCAGGGATACGGGTGCATAGTTGTTGACGTCCCTTCCAACATTACGTGCATAGTACGAACCCCACGACAACCTAGTTGCAACAGCACATCTAAGGGCATCCAATGCACCATTCCCAAAAGATGCGTCCCAGTCTCTGCAGGGTTTGAACTGCTTTGTGGGTGGGCCAATGGAACCCATCTAACTGTAGGATTCTATCACTTGCCCATCCCAAGATACACCAATTGGATTTCAAGCAATTGGATGGACTGGGCAAAGCGTGGCAGGGTGATTAATACACGCATGGACTGTCATGGGTCCATATACACCGAGGAAGGGTATTACTTCTTTTTCAATGGCAAAGGGACCAATGTGCTAAAACCTCCTTTTCCAAAGAACGTAGCCATCGGTACCCTTGTCCCCACCACTGTTCCCTGCCCAGAGAGTTGGTCCCGACAAAACCAAAGGACTCTGCGCAGGGCAATATCCGCCGAATTCTGTGCCAATTGGAGAAACCCAACTACAATGGGAACATCTAGGTGGGATGCTGCGGGATGGGGAGTACTAAGCCTGCTTACTTTCAGAGGTGTAGGGGGAGGGTTGGCAGCAAAACATCGAAACTATATGATTTGTGGACTAACCATTTTGGGAAATGCCACTACTGGCGCCTTGGAGGCAATAAAAACCCAACTATCAGAAATGCGTCTGTTCTCTTTACAGAATAGATATGCCTTAGATAATCTGTTGGCCCGTGAGGGAGGGACGTGTGCTATTGTAAAATAAAAATGTATAATGGGAGTTCAGGATAGATCTAGTAATATCACCAAATATCAAGAGGACATTACTACCCTGCTTGATGGAATGAAGGAGGGTGTTGGATGGGGAAACTGGGGTTTTGGGGGATTATATAATTGGATCATCAGCATGGCCATAAATGCAGCAATAGTGATCATGTGTTTGTTAGTGGGAATTGCTATTGTTAAATGTATCATCACCAGACTAATGACAGCCTTGGGTAATGTGGAAACTGGTGGGCAGGTCTTATTGCGGCACCTAGAAGAAGACATTACGATGTTGGAGTCTGATGGAAGTAGAGACGTGTGAACCAGCAGGTAGAGAAGGAAATGTTGGAGGAGGAGTGTAATAGACTTAATAATGTGGAGAAGGAGGAATGTTATTAAGTCCAGAATAATTAAGCACCATAAGGGCTAGGGTTGGAAGCACAGCAGAGAAGTAGGAAACAGCATTGGTGTCAACAATCCAGCCTGCTGACCTACGTGGTCCAGGTTTTGGGGGCTATAAAGCATCTCGAGGTTAGGTATAAACTTGGATGACTAATAAGCCAATGCTGATGAATCTCTGCCTTGTGTTATTATCCTATTAGTGGTCATAGAATGACCAGAGTGAGGAATGAGGACATATTATACAAATAGAACGGCTTGGATAGAGATTTTTATATAAGCTAGGTGAATTGCAAAAGAAAAGCTTAAAGTTTCCCTGAACTGAAATAAAGTGCAAACTGACACATACACACAGGCAAAGATGAATCAAAACATGGAGGCCTGAACCTGAACCTGCTTAGCTTAGGTTATTGTTTGGGGGCAATTATAGCACTGGAGGAAATTGTATTTGATATGGCTTTGTGTTGAAGAATGGGAAGCTGAATAAGGGGCCTCTTCTTAGGCCATCTGCTCTGTCTCTATGGCACATTTTTGAGCTCTGAATGTGACATAAACGTGAAGAGTTATGGCTTGTTATGCTAGGTTTGAGACAGAATTCAAGGCTGAGAGATGATAGACTGCAGTTAGCCTTGGCTGTGTAAAATTATAACGAGTGTGATAAGGAATAAGATGTAAGTGAAGGAATAGTTGCTTTGAGAAATAATTAGATTGAGGGAGTTGTTTATAGAAGGTTGAAGCAGATGGAATTCTGACGTAATGGTCTGGGTTGTACCTTGTACCTTGTGTTCTGTCTGGTACATGAGATTGGAAATCCTGCTTCCCGATAACAGGAAAGGCACCAAACTCATATTAACTAAATTGACAGATTTACGACCCATGTATCTTTGGATGGGAGATGGAAATGTGCGTTTTGAACTTAGAAACTGTAATTCAGCAAACTTATATAATTAATGTTTTAAAGACATAGGTAATGGTATTTCAAAATGTGTAAAATTATAGTAACACCAATTATGCAATGTATTGTCTTAGTAGAAAGGTACACTTTAGACTTAGAGAAATTGTTTAGATTTATAGAAATATCGTTTCTCTTGGTATAGAAAGTGTGTATGACTTGAGTGATCATTGTATGTATCTTATATTTTGAAGAGTGGTCTTTGATAAAAGCCTACAGGGGTTTTGCTGTGTTGAAATAAAATAATTCTAAAACAGTTATAGAGTTATACCATAGACAAACATAGATTGTAAAAAGACGTCAGGAAAGGGGATATCCTGTGACTGATGTTGTAAATCACCAAAAGGACTCAGATGATTGGTTACCAGTTGTCCTACCCTCTGTATTTGAAATGTCTTAATACCTATATAAAGCAATGAGTTTGTATCAAAAACACAAATACTTTGGAGCTGCCCCGGAGCTTCTAGCTCTATGTTGGAAGGTTCAAAGAATTGTCTCAGTACTGAATAAAGAATCAATTCCAACAGCTACAAGCATTTGAGTCAAGTTTTCTTGACTTTAGATTGACAAAATAACTCAGTTTAACATTCTCACTGTCTCTGACTACATTTTATCTCTGTGGCCACTCTCGTCATCACTCTGAAGAAGGGTCTCAACTTGAAACGTCACCCATTCCTTCTCGCCTGAGATGCTGCCCGTCTCGCTGAGTTACTCCAGCATTTTGTTTCTTATCTTTGATTTAAAATACATTTTGACAGGTCTGGAAAGGTTGAGAGGGACATGGGCCAAATTCAGGCAGGTGGGACTAGAGTTTGTACGTTCTCTCTGTGACTGTGTGTGTTTTCTCCGGGTGCTCCGATTTCCTCCCACATTCCAAAGATGTGCAGGTGTGTAGATTAATTCTGAAAATTGCCCCCAGTGAGTAGGGTAGACCTAGTGAACAGGTTATCGCTGGTCGGCGCGTACTAAAAAAATGAAAACATAGCCATGAGGAACTGTAGATACCTGCGTACTTTTAAAAAAAGATGCAAAGTGCTGGAGTAACTCAGCGGGGTGCAAGTGTCCCAGCCTGACGTTTCAACCACAAAATGTTTTACGGCGAGACTGTTCTAACTTTATGAAAACAAAATGTTCTCCCAGAATACTGCCTGGATTAGAGGGCTTCAGCTACAGGGAGAGGTACAGTGTAAAGCTTTTTTTGTTGTGTGCTAACCAGTTAGTGGAAGGACAATACAGGATTACAATCAACCCATCCACAGTGTACAGATAAAGGATTAAGGGAATATCGATTAGTGCAAGGTAAAGTCTGATTAAAGATAGTCTGAGGGATAGTTTAAGAATAAGGGGTAATTTATTTAGAACTGAGATGAGGAAAAACTTTTTCACACAGAATGTTGAGAGTCTGTGAAATTCTCTGCCGCAGATGGTGGTGGAAGCCGATTCTCTGAATGCTTTCAAGAGAGAGCTGGACAGAGCTCTTAAAGATAGCGGCGTCAAGCGATATAGGGAGAAGGCAGGAACAGGGGTATTAATTGTGGATGATTGGCATGATCACGGTGAATAGCGGTTATGGCTCGAGGGGCAGAATGGCCTACTCCTGCACCTATTGTCTATTGTCTTCAATGAATAATAATGAATGAATAAAAATGTTATTAGCCAAGTATGTCCACATCCAAGGCATTTACATTGGTGCTTTGCTCGCAGGTAACAACAAGATATTCTGTAGACAATAAAAATAAAATATTATAATTCAAACGTGAAAATAAAGTACCGGAGTAAAAAGAGGCTACGGTCTTTTGGCTGTTGAATAGTTACTGCTCGTGGGAAAAAAGCTGTTTTATGTCTGACTCTAGCAGCTTTGATAGTCTGGAGTCGCCTCCAGAAAGAAGTGATTCAAAGAGTTTGTCGCCGGAAGTGAGCGGCAGAAAACATCTGCCAATGCAGTAGATGGTAGGTGGGGTCTGCTCTCTAGTTGGTGATTGGATGGTTAGAACGTAGGGCAGTACAGCACAGGAACATTGTGCCGAACATGACGCCAGGTTAAACTCTCATCTGCCTGTACATGATCCATATCCCTCTCCCCCTCCACTTCCACATGCCCACCTAAAAGCTTCTTAAACACCCCTGTCATATCTGCCTCCACCACCTCCCCAGGTCAGGCACATGAGGCCCCCACCACGGCCCCCGCGCATCCCCATTAAACATTCCCCCTCTCTCCTTACAGCGATACCAACTAGTCTTGGACATTTCCAGCCTGGCGTAAAAAGATTCTGAGAGTCGAACCTAACTGTCCCTAAGCTCGCCCTGTAGCTGAAGCTCTCGAATCCAGGGAACATTCTGGTAAAACATTTTGTTTACAAAAAGTTAGAACGTTTTCCTCATGGAACGTTTTGTGCTGCGCACGATCGGTCTACGCGTTCTAATGAGGGGTGGACGCACGGAACAGCAGATGCTCGTTTACATAAAAAGGCAAAGTGCTGGAGTAACTCCGCAGTCGCCGGGGGGCCTGGTCTGGAGAAAGGCAGGTTTGTGATCCTGTGTGGAGGTCAGGTAAGTGGAGGAGCTTTGATTGAGCGTGTGGACCCTGTGGAAGGATAAAGCGAAGCTGAGATCTATGGAGTGAGCTGACTTATTCCAGCACTTTGTGGCGCAATGGTAGAGTTGCTGCCTTACAGCGCCAGAGACCCGTGTTCGAAGCTGACCACGCGTCATGCAAGCCATCTTATCGCACGCGTCATGCAAGCCATCTTAAATGACCACCTAAACTGTCATTTGGCAACCTAAAAAGCTGCCAAGGCTGCCCGGCTGGCAACAGGGAAAAAAAGTTAAGTGAGAGCCCTGCTCACACAAACGCTCCCTCTCTCTCTCTCATACACACAC
Organism: Malacoraja senta; assembly: GCA_038087875.1. NCBI lineage: Eukaryota > Metazoa > Chordata > Chondrichthyes > Rajiformes > Rajidae > Malacoraja > Malacoraja senta. Next base: position 28,915 of record JAXLNO010001172.1, on the reverse strand, counting down.
TTTCTTTCTCACACACACACGCTCCCCCTCTCTCACACACACACACTCTCTCTCACACACACACCTTGCACACACTCGCTTCCTCTCTCACACACACACGATGGCCGCCCAGAACTTCACGTCCCTTTGACTTCAATGGAAGTGCCTTGACCAAAGATGGCTGCCTCCCTGGGCATCGCTACCATTGACTTCAATGGAAGACTGCCAGTAGCTAGGATGGACGCCCAGGGCTTCACTCCCAATGGACTGCAATGGCAGACTGCCTGTAGAGAAGATGGCCACCTGCAGCACCACAGGGAAATGCCAGCATCCAAAATGGCCGCCCCCGGCTTCACACTCATGGACTTCTGGCTGCCAGTAGCTAAAATGGCGGTGGTGAAGGGTGGGGGGGAGGGGGAAGAGAGAGAGGGGGATGGGGGGAACATGACTCTTTGGGGAAATGAGAGGAGAATAGATGGTGAACGTGGGAGAGAGAGAGATAGAAGGGGTAGAGAGAGGGAGGGGGGGGGTGTATGCGTGCGTGTCTGGGGATTGCCTATTCACCAACCCCTCTCCCTTCTCCACTCCCCTCGTTCCTTCCCACCCTCTCGCTCTCTCTCCCTCTCTCCATCTCCCTCTGTCTCCATCTCTCTCTCTCGCTCCTCTTTTCCCGGCGGCCATTTTGTTGTCAACCTCCATAGTTGGCCAATCTTCAATCCCTCCTTAATCTCACCCCTGGAGCCCTGCTGACCCCGGGTTCTTCCCTGGGAGAGCGCCCCGTTGGGAGGGAGGGAGGGAGGAAGGGAGGGGCACGGAGGCAGACATGCTGGAGAAGCCACTTAACCTGATGGTGGCCATTTTGTTGTCAACCTCCATAGTTGGCCAATCTTCCATCCTTCCTTAATCTCACCCCTGGAGCCCTGCTGACCCCGGGTTCTTCCCCGGGAGAACGCCCCGTTCGGAGGGAGGGAGGAATTGAGAGGAAATGAGGGCACAGAGGTGGAAATTGTGAGAAAAGGGTTAATAGGGATGGTTGATTTATACTAGAACTCTAAAAAGAATAACAGAAAGAAATAAGGTGTCAGCAGAAGCCAGACTGCTGGTAGAATAAAGTAAGAATATACAGAACAGAGAGAAATTCTAGATAAAAAAGTAGCAAACAGATAGAAACTTCAGCAGAAGCCTTAGGAGTCTTTGATGTTGGGTGGACGTTCCAGGACGTTCTCGTGGGAATGTGGGCTTTATGTTATGATTGGAAGAAGCTCAATGTGGAGAGATGAGGGTGTGACAATAGTGAAATGAAATGTATAAAGATAGAAAGCATCTCCATCTTCGTTGTGCCTCTAGGGGACAGCAGAGGAGAGGCACATATTCTGCAGAATATTATCTTAATAAAAACTTATTTGCCTGACTTTGTCTCTAAAGCGTTTGTGATTTTGAATCTCACAATTTGGGGGCTCGGTTCCGGGATTTAATTACTCTGGACAGCTGACGGGAGTACACGGACGAAGAGAAGGTGCACCCCGCTGAGTTCAGCGGTCTCAGACTCCTTGCTTACCGTCAGAAGGTTTGAGCGAGTGATGCCCGGACCAAACAGAGACTCGGCAAAGAAGTGAAAGTGGTTGGAGATTAGTTGGAGATCGCGAAAAGTCAATCGAGCAATTTCTGTGCACAGAACCTAGGTAGGAATAATGACTAATAAAGTACTTCCTGGGCGATTGAAAAGACCTTGTGGTTAACGCCCTGAAGGATTCAGGGGTCTGTACCGGCAAGGCAAACTGAAAAGGGAGGGGAAAAGCCTGTAGGCAAAATCCCCGCATTCTGCCCAATAGTCCGTTGGGGCAAATGCTGAACCACTGGGGGGGCAGGAAATACCCAGGGGTTGGAGTAGACAACAATGATAAGGTATAGTCCGTTGGGGCAAATGCAGAGCTGCAGGGCGCCAAAATACCCAGGGAAGAGAGAAGACAGGGGCCGGGGTGGACGAAGATCACCCAACCACCAGGATGGGGAGTCAAAAGGTCGGAAGGGGAAGATAAGAAGACCGGTAGAAATTAATCTATTTGAAGTAAGAACGGAACGAATGTGATTTGTATGTAAAAACCGGTTTGGAACGAATGGTTGTAAGATGAAAGGTTGGAATGAGCAAGTTGTAAAATTGAACACAAACGCCCCCAAATTCTCGCCCCCCCCCCCCCCCCCCCCCCGTGGCGGGGGCGAAAATTTCCACTGTAGTTAAAAATACTGCAAACCATCGGAGATTACGAACAAGCTGTAAAATTAACTCTTTGTATCCTCGTAACCTGCAAAAGGGAAGTTGTAAAAATCAGCTTTTGATTATCTTTTAATGGTTTCTTGATGTTCTTTTAGATTTCTTATCAGTAAAGTTAATTTGGAGAATTGTTACTAGTTCTAGGAATTGGACATTTAAAATAATGGCGAATATGGATTGAAATAATTGGAAATAAGTTAATTGATGAAACATGACCAGCTTTTATGGTTTGTTGTTTTATGGTAGACATTCAAGTTGAGAAACACAGAGAGAGAGACAGACACAGACAGAGTGAGAGGAAGAGGGAGAGAGAGAGAGAGAGAGATACAGACACAGAAACACACAGAGAGAGATACAGACAGAGCGAGAGAGAGAGCCAGACACAGAGAGAGGAAAGACAGAGACACAGAAAGAGAGAGAGAGAGAGAGAGAGAGAGAGAGAGAGAGAGAGAGAGAGAGAGAGAGAGAGAGAGAGAAACAGAAGTAGGAGACGATGGGATGACACAGATTATCCGTTGGGGCACCCATAAACTGAGAGGGCTTAAATAAACAAATAATTAAATAAATAAATAATAGATTTAAAAAAAAACTCACCCTATATCCCTGAACGGGGAGGAAATGTATTAGGGCTTTGGAGGAGGAGAACATGGGACGATTATTGGCCATGAAAGATTTGAAGCACCATTGGTAAAAGTGATGCGAACCGCTAAATGGCAGATACAGATGGATGAAATAAACTGAAGGTACACAAATTTGCTGGAGAAACTGAGCGGGTGCAGCAGCATCTATGGAGCGAAGGAAATAGGTGACGTTTCGGGCCGATACCCTTCTTCAGACTGATGGGGGGTGGGGGGAGAAGGAAGGAAAAAAGGGAGGGGCCCGAGGGCGGGGGATGGAAGGAGACAGCTCGAGGGTTTTAGAAGGGGAGGAGAGCAAGGGCTAGCAAAATTGGGAGAATTCAACGTTCATGCCATCAGGACGCAAGCTACCCAGACGGAATATGAGGTGCTGTTCCTCCAATTTCCGGTGTTGCTCACTCTGGCAATGGAGGAGACCCAGGACAGAGAGGTCGGATTTGGAATGGGAGGGGGAGTTGAAGTGCTGAGCCACCGGGAGTTCAGGTAGGTTATTGCGGACTGAGCGGAGGTGTTCGGCGAAACGATCGCCCAACCTCCGTTTAGTCTCCCCGATGTAAATCAGCTGACATCTAGAGCAGCGGATGCAGTAGATGAGGTTGGAGGAGATACAGGTGAACCTTTGTCGCACCTGGAACGACTGCTTGGGTCCTTGAATGGAGTCGAGGGGGGAGGTGAAGGGACAGGAGTTGCATTTCTTGCGGTTGCAACGGAAAGTGCCCGGGGAGGGGGTGGTACGGGAGGGAAGGGAAGAATTGACAAGGGAGTTGCAGAGGGAGCGGTCTTTGCGGAAGGCAGACATGGGGGGAGATGGGAAGATGTGGGGATTGGTGGGGTCACGTTGGAGATGGCGGAAATGGCGGGGGATTATGTGTTGTAACTGTGTGTGATATAAATTTAAAGCACATGGCATTGGGGGTTCAGTATTGATGTGGATAGAGAACTGGCTGGCAAACAGGAAGCAAAGAGTAGGAGTAAACGGGTCCTTTTCACAATGGCAGGCAGTGACTAGTGGGGTACCGCAAGGCTGAGTGCTGGGACCCCAGCTATTTACAATATATATTAATGATCTGGATGAGGGAATTGAAGGCAATATCTCCAAGTTTGCGGATGACACTAAGCTGGGGGGCAGTGTTAGCTGTGAGGAGGATGCTAGGAGTGCAACGTGACTTGGATAGGCTGGGTGAGTGTGCAAATGTTTGGCAGATGCAGTATAATGTGGATAAATGTGAGGTTATCCATTTTGGTGGCAAAAACAGGAAAGCAGACTATTATCTAAATGGTGGCCGACTAGGAAAAGGGGAGATGCAGCGAGACCTGGGTGTCATGGTACACCAGTCATTGAAAGTAGGCATGCAGGTGCAGCAGGCAGTGAAGAAAGCGAATGGTATGTTAGCTTTCATAGCAAAAGGATTTGAGTATAGGAGCAGGGAGGTTCTACTGCAGTTGTACAGGGTCTTGGTGAGACCACACCTGGAGTATTCCGTACAGTTTTGGTCTCCAAATCTGAGGAAGGACATTATTGCCATACACGGAGTGCAGAGAAGCTTCACCAGACCGATTCCTGGGATGTCAGGACTGTCTTATGAAGAAAGACTGGATAGACTTGGTTTATACTCTCTAGAATTTAGGAGATTGAGGGGGGTCTTATAGAAACTTACAAAATTCTTAAGGGGTTGGACAGGCTAGATGCAGGAAGATTGCTCCCGATGTTGGGGAAGTCCAGGACAAGGGGTCACAGCTTAAGGATAAGGGGGAAATCCTTTAAAACCGAGATGAGAAGAACTTTTTTCACACAGAGAGTGGTGAATCTCTGGAACTCTCTGCCACAGAGGGTAGTCTAGGCCAGTTCATTGGCTATATTTAAGAGGGAGTTAGATGTGGCCCCTTGTGGCGAAAGGGATCAGAGGGTATGGAGAGATGGCAGGTACGGGATACTGAGTTGGATGATCAGCCATGATCATATTGAATGGCGGTGCAGGCTCGAAGGGCCGAATGGCCTACTCCTGCACCTAATTTCTATGTTTCTATGTTTCTATGAAAGGCAAATAATGTAGCCTATCTGGAAAACCAGCTGAAAAGCTGGAGTTGAAAATGAACAAGAAATAGAAGGCAACCAGTGAACATTATATTATGACTATTGTGGTGGAAGTCATTCTTCTTAAAGTCAAGCAGAATTTTAGGAGGTGGTGGATTGTTATTTATTTCCAATGTCTTGGGGAACTTTTCCTCGAAAAGTCCTATTAGGAGTGAAATTAATCTGGAGATAAGCCCTAACATGACTGAGATCCCCAAGAGAGAGAAAGGGATTTAAAGGAGGGTGTCAAGAAAGGCTAGGATGAGGCTTTGACCTCGACTTCGGGAGAGGAATGGAGAGCAGGGGAGAGAGAAGACATTGCCTTCCATCACAGTGAGGAGGAGACTCACTGTGATGGATGTTTGTGTAAATTGTGTTGGTGTGTGTCTTGGTTCTTTTTTTGTAGGGATTTTTTTTCGATTGAACCTCATGTGAGGTTAGAATCATAAATAAAAGGTATTGTATTGTATTGTATTGTATTGTATTGTAGGGTTTTGAAGGTATACCCTTAGACAGTATTTGATGATGTGGACAATTTGTTGGTTTGTTTCACAAGTGAAGAGAGAGAGAGAGAGAAATACTTCAGAATATAAGACAGCGGATGATGATCTTGGGAAAGGCAGGATATAGTTCAGACTAGATTGGAAAATATGTTGAGATTGTACAGTGAAACGGAAAAAGTAAATATCATAGAAGTTAAATTAAAATGCAGACAAAGAAGCCGGAACAGCATCTGGAAGAAATGTCTAGGGTAATTCTGAATAACCAGCAGGTGGCAAAATGGAGCAGTCCCTACAAGGGACCGATTTTGGAACAGTTAAAGATATAATTTAAAAAGTATATGAAAGTTAATTATGATATACAAGTCTATTTATGAACAGGCAAAGTAAAAGCTGTCGGAGATGGACCAGGAGGAAGGACCCTTTAAACCTGAAGACAAGGTGTATGTATGAGTTTTCTAAATCACCGACCGATGTTCGTTTAGTAGGTTGTGATACCTAATACAATTTCAATAATTACACGAGGGCTGTCCTGCAGGTACGAGTAGATAATAGCCCTGAGGTAAGTGAACAAGAGGAAAAAGAAGAGTAGAGTTTTAACAAGAACGTTGTTTGACATCAATTGTGGGAAATAATGGAAAGGATACTAAAGACAATATTATAGGAATTTGGATAAATAGGGTAGGATTAGGAAGAATTAGCATGGATTTGTGATTGTGATATTTGACTAATCTTGTTTTTTTTCCTTAAAAAAGAGGTTATTAGGGAAATTGATGAGGTTAAAGTGGTGAACTTCAGTAAGGCCTTTGACAAGGTTCAAAAAGGAAATAAGGTTGGTTAAGAAGAGGTTAGTAAGGAATAGCAAGATGGATTAAAAAGTGGCTGTATGGGAAATGTCAGAGAGTAATGGTGGATGGATGTTTATCAGGTTGGAGGTTAGTGACTAGAGGGGTACCTCGGGGATGTGTGTTGGGTCCACTGTTGTTTGTCATGTGAATCAATAATATGGATGTTGGTGTGGTAAGATAGATTAAGAAATATGTAGATGATACTAAGATAGGTAGTGTTGTGAATAATGAAGTAGATTTTAAACATGTACAGAGAGATTTAGGTCATTTGGAAGAGTGGGTTGAAACATGACAGGGGTTTAATGTTGATAAGTGTGAGGTGATACATCTTGGCAGGACAAATTCAAATTAGACTTACATGGTAAATGATTGTGAATTGAGGAATGAAGTTGAACAGGGGGATCTAGGAATAACTGTGCATAGTTCCCTGAAGGTGGAATCTCATGTAGATAGGATGGTAAAGAGAGATTTTGGTGTGTTGGCCTTTATAAATCAGAGCATTGTGTATAGAAGTTGGGTTGTAATGTTAAATTGTACAAGCTATTGGTGAGGTCAATTGTGGAGTATGGTCTGTAATTTTGGTAGGCATAATTATAGGAAAAAGGTTAACAAAATAGAGAGTACAGAGGAGATCTATTAGAATGCTGACTGGGTTTCAGCAACTAAGAGAATGGTTGAGCAAGTTAGGTCTTTATTATTTGGGAAAGATAGAAGGAATACCCACCATGGTAGTGATGTTTTCTTAAGGAACTGTTTACTGGCAGTATCTCGTTCTATTACAGAATTAAAAACAAAGGGGCTGCTGGCACAGAGTCCCCCATCTCGACTTTCCAATCCATTCTGTGAAAGCAGGGAACTGGGATCTTGTAAAATCATGGAAGGAAGAAAAGATGCAACCTAAGTGGACTGGACTCTACCTTGTGTTATTAAACACCGAGACAGCAGTACGAACAAAAGAAAAAGGGTGGACACACGCAAGCCGATTTAAGGGTCTGTGGAGGCCCCACCAGACAATATCAGCCCGTGGACTGTGCGTGGAGGGAAGGAACCATTGACTTTGTGCCTATTCGGATGTTGTATCATTCCCTGCGCACGGGGGATGGCTCGGCGATTGAGAGAGACAGCCCTGACAAAGAACAGCGCCGTCATGATGGCCTTCAGAACACAGTATGACCAGCGAGAGGAGGATAGTGAGCGGAAGAATCTGCTAGCACTAGAAAAGGAGGATATAGTATAAATCAAAAGTTGCGTAGCAAAAAGAAAAATGGTGGATTGTGAGAAAAGGGTTAATAGAGATGGTTGATTTATACTAGAACTCTGAAATATAACTTTGAAATAAATAATGTGTCAGCAGAAGCCAGACTGCTAGTAGAATAGAAAGTAACGATATAAAGAACAGGGAGAAATTCTAGATAAAAAGTAGCAATAGAAATACTTCAGTAGAAATTTTTGGAGAAGCAAGGCAGAGTTGAAAAGGGCGAGGGGTTAAAAACAACTACGCATGCCTAATGAACTTGCGTGAATATGTACACACACCTACTATGAAAAGATGCCTAATTTAAATGCACATGCGATGCATGTAGAATCTCGATAAATTTCGAGTTCGAGATAGAGTTCGAGTTCGAGATAGATTTCGAGATAAATTTCGAGTTCGAGATAGAGTTCGAGTTCGAGTTGTAGTTCGAGAGAGTTCGAGTTGAATGAATGAATGAATGAACGAATGAATGAATGAATGAATGAATGAATGAATGAATGAATAAGTTTATTGGCCAAGTATTCACAAACAAGGAATTTGCCTTGGTGCTCCGCCCGTAAGTCGAAATCCAACTCGAGTTCGAGATAGATTTCGAGTTCGAGTTCGAGATAGATTTCGAGTTCGAGATAAAGTTCGAGGTCGGGATAGTTCGAATTCGAATTCGAGTTTTAGCTAGAGATAGAGTTCGAGTTCAAGACAGATTTTGAGTTCGAGTTCAAGATAGAGTTCGAGTTCGAGAACGAGATCGAGTTTGAGATCGAGCGCGTTTGAGATAGTTCGAGATAGAGTTCGAGATAGAGTTCAAGTTCGACAGAGAGTTCGAGATATTTCGAATTCGAGTTCGAGATAGAGTACGAGTTCGAGTTTTAGTTCGAGAGAGAGTTCGAGAGCGAGTTCGAGATAGAGGTCGAGTTCAAGTTGGAGTTGGAGTTCGAGTTGGAGTTCGAGTTAAATGAATGTATGAATGAATGAATACGTTTATTGGCCAACTATTCACATACAAGGAATTTGCCTTGGTGCTCCGCCGGTAACTCGAACTCCAACTCGAGTTCGAGATCGATTTCGAGTTCGGGTTCGAGATAGACTTCGAGTTCCAGATAGAGTTCGAGGCCGAGATATTTTGTTAGAATTCGAGTTTTAGCTGGAGATAGATTTCGAGTTCAAGATAGAGTTCGAGTTCGCGTTCGAGTTGACTGAATGAATGAATGAAGGTATGAATGAATAAGTTTATTGGCCATGTATTCACATACAAGGAATTTGCCTTGATGCTCCGCCCGCAAGTCGAACTCGAACTCGAGTTTGAGATCGAGTTCGAGATGGAGATAGAGTTCGAGTTCGAGATAGAGTTCGTCATAGAGTTCGAGTTCGAGTTCGAGTTCAAGTTTGAGCTCGAGTTCGTGTTAAATGAATGAATGAATGAATGAATGAATAAGTTTATTGGCAAAGTATTCACATACTAGGTGTTTGCCTTGGTGCTCCACCCGTAAGTCGAAATCCAACTCAGGTTCGAGATCGAATTCAAGTTCGAGTTAGAGATAGATTTCGAGTTCGAGATAAAGTTCGATGTCGAGATAGTTCGAGTTCGGATTCGAGTTTTAGCTGGAGATAGTTCGAGTTAAATATAGAGTTCGAGTTCGATTTCAAGATAAAGTTCGAGTTCGAGATCGAGTTTGAGATAGTTTGAGATCGAGTTCGCGTTCGAGAGAGTTCGAGATAGAGTTCGAGTTCGAATTCGAGTTCGAGTTCGAGTTAGAGTTCGAGATAGAGTTCAAGATAGAGTTCGAGATCGAGATCGAGTTCGAGATAGAGTTCGAATTCGAGTTCGAGATCGAGATCGTGTTCGATATAGAATTCGAGTTCGAGTTCAAGTTCGAGCTCGAGTTCGAGTTGAATGAATGAATGAATGAATAAGTTTATTGGCAAAGTATTCACAAACAATGAATTTGCCTTGGTGCTCCGCCCGCAAGTAGAAATCAACCTCGAAATCGAGATGGAATTCGCGTTCGAGAGAGTTCGAGTTCGAGTTCGAAATAGAGTTCGAGTTAGAGATCGAGTTCGAGTTATAGTTCGGGTTCGACTTCGAGTACGAGTTCGAGATCGAGTTCGAGATAGAGTTCGAGTTCGAGATATTTCGAGTTAGAATTCGAGTTCGAGTTCGAGTTCGATTTCGAGTTCGAGATAGAGTTCGTGAAAGAGTTCGAGTTCAATTTCGAGTTGGAGTTGGTTCGAGATCGAGAGAGAGAGAGAGAGAGAGAGAGTGAGAGAGAGAGAGAGAGAGAGAGAGAGAGAGAGAGAGAGAGAGAGAATTCTAGTTCTAGTTCTAGTTCTAGTTCTAGTTCTAGTTCTAGTTCTAGTTCTAGTTCTAGTTCTAGTTCGAGTTCAAGTTCGAGTTCAAGTTCGAGTTCAAGTTCAAGTTCAAGTTCAATTTCGAGTTCGCGCTCGAGTTCGAGTTCGGACTTCCGATGGCGCTATGGAGCACTGAAGGCGTCACATTGAGCTCCTCTCCGGCATCAACTGTTAAAAACCGTTAAAAAGCTGTTTTCTAAATCAGTACGGATTTTAAAAAACTCACCGGAGCTGCTTGGCGTTGCGTAAGGGTGACGTCATCAGAAGGCGACGCGAAAAACGGGAGTTTAACGATAAAAATCGGGAATTTTCAATGAGAAGAGAAAAAGGCTCACGAGCACCCAAGAAGAACACCATAAGTCTCCAACTCGAGAAAGTCTTGGATACTCTGCAAACGACAGAAGAAGGCTCACAAGGCTCAGAAGAAGAAGAATTCGACAGCCAAGGATCTCTGCTTGAAATGGCTGCAAAAGGAGACAAGAACGAGAAGGAGGTAAAGCAAATGCTTTTAGAAATATCTGCTACAATCAATGCTACACTGGAAAAGATCCAGAGTATGGAGTCTAATATGGAGAGTATTAAGCAGAGTATCGAGACTAATATGGAGAGAATTTCTCAAAGAATTTATACAGCTTACGGTGAGTTAAAGGAGCTGAATAAACAACATAAGGAGGCTGATAAAAAAATTAGAATGTGCTAGACTCGCAAATGACTATAATAAGAAATTCACTGATGTTAAGGATAATATGGGAAAGCTGGATGAGTTAATGGAAGAGATGGAGAATGAAATGAAAGTAATGGCCACTGAAATAAAGAGTTTGAAAAAATCACAAAAAACTGAAGAAGAAAAACGTAAAAATGACGGATAAATGTCTGGACTTGGAAGCAAGATCGAGAAGGCAGAATTTGAGAATTGTTGGAGTGAGAAGGACGAGAGGGTCATGGATCTCAAACATGTACTTTTGTTACTGACTTACTCAAAGATGTTTTTGAACTGCCGGGAGCACCAAGAATAGATGTCGCTCACAGAGTTGGACGTGTTTCAAGAGAGGCAAATGCTCCTCCAAGACAGATAATTGTGAAATTCCTCAATATCTCTTCAGTGGAATTTGCATTGAAAAAAATTACTCATGGGGAGAATCTGACATATCGTGGTGATAATATTCGATTTTTCCGGGATTACCCCCCAGAGGTCGTCCCGAGAAGGAACTTGTTTACACAGACAAGAAATATTCTGAAAGGGATACGCGATGTGAGATATGGAATTGTTTATCCAGCTAAAATGAAGATTACTCATAATGGCACTGTACGCTCGTTCACAGACCCCGAAAAAGCCTTTAAATGTGCAGAGGATATCGTAAAGAAAACATCTGGTGAAGAGGATGAAGAATGATCTGTTTAACTGTCTGGAATGTGTTTGGGAGAGTACTGTCTATATTTCACCTTGAATGAAAAGCTTAAAGATAAACAAAAGACGTTGAAGGCACAGAATTAATGAGGGAATGTATAATGGACATGGAACAACATGGGATATAAAAGCTGCTGATTTAAGAAGATTTTTAATTATTATACTCCAATTATAAATAATTAACGACTTTAACAAATTTAACAATACTAATTATTTGTGAATGTATGTAGTAAACATGAATAAATCATGAATAAATCATGAGACGGGGAAGGAGATAATGGGAGGGTATATAATTATGATTTAAGTCACTAAAACGTCTATAACACTACTAACATACCTTTTTTGTTGTTGTGTGGGTAGGAGTTAGTTGCAGCATATAACTGGAAGAGATCCTGTAGTGAGGTTTTGTTTAACCCCTTGGTACCTGTTTGTATGTGTAAGAATTCTGGGTGGATATATATGGTAAAGCTTAGACTAGATTAAGGTTAGATAAATTGGAAGGGCATATATACTTATAAAATTGAACTTAGGTTGTGTTCTATATTCTTTTTTTTCATTTTTTATGTCTCCCTTTGATTTTTTTTGTTAATTTTTTTCGGTTTTTATTGGGGCTGGTTTGATAAATTTACATAAGCAAAGATAAAATATGTAACGGTCTGTAGCTTTTTATGAGGATCTATTAAGGAGTTGGAGCTCAATGTATAACAACATCAACGGAAGTCTATACATTTTTCGCCACCTTAGGTGGCCATTCGTCTTTAAGATATCTTTTCGTAGATATCTTAAGAGCACTTTTTTTTCACTATAAATACTTTTATTCGCTCACTTTTTTTGTAATCAATTTTATATCACATCTTTCTTTTCTTTTCCAAAGGCACTACACAAGAAGGAGATGCTATATAAATCTAAACATTTGGCATGACCACCCAACACCCAGAACTCTGAGGTATTTGGTTGCACCATATGATTAAGGAATACTATTTTGATATATAATGCAAGACGATAGACAAATAAAGAATGGAGGAATTACATTCTGTAGTTGGAATATAAGGGGTGCGAATGAACCAATTAAGAGGGGTAAAATTTTTGCTCAACTAAAATCTATGAACAGCGACATAATGTTTTTACAGGAAACTCACATGAAACAACAAACACAAATGAGATTAAAGGCGAAGTGGATAGGTCAAACATATTATTCGTCATTTACTTCTAAATCTAGAGATACTGCTATTCTTATCCGAAAAGGTATACCTTTTAAATTAAAGAATACTATATCAGATAAAGAGGGAAGGTATATTATAGTTTCGGGAGAAATTTATGCAACCCCACTAACTATGATAAATATTTACGCTCCGTACTTTGACAACCCCAATTTTTTTGATAAAATTATAGATATATCAGAGTTTAATTATCAGAATGTGATAAAAGGAGGGGACTTCAATTGTGTTTTAGATCCGTATCTAGACAAATCAGTTAAACAAAAGAGGAGTAATTTAAAATCTAAGACTAGTGAACTTTTAAATACATATATATAAATAGTAATATAATAGATGTATGGAGATCTGCTAATCCAGCTGGAAGGGAATACTCGTTTTACTCTTCGGTACATAAAACGTATTCAAGAATTGATTATTTTTTAGTGGATATGAAATTAATGCCATATACAATTAACCCAACGTACCACATTAGTAGTATTTCTGATCACTCTCCACTGACATTTTCAGTAAAATTCGAGGGAATGCTGGGTAAAAAATTTTTGGGGAGGTTTAATACACATATTTTAAATGACATACAAGGTTATCAATATTTAAAACAACAAATGAAACTTTTTTTTGATACAAATGATATGCCAGGTACCTCGCCTTCTTTATTATGGGAAACTTTGAAGGCATTTATTAGAGGAATTATAATTTCATACGAAATTTTTCAAAATAAAAAGAATACGACAGAACAAATGTTGCTAGAACAAGGAATTAGACAGTTAGTGTTAGATAATGCTAAAGACTCCACTATAGATAAACATAATAAGATAATATTACTGAAATTTAAACTTAATCGAATTCTATCGGCAAGAGTAATAGGATTATTCCAAATTACAATACAGGAACATTTTGAGTTTGGTGAGAAACCACATAAGCTTTTAGCTCGTCAACTGAAAAACAAGAAAAATAAAATACTATAAATAAAATTAAATCAGAGAAAGGTGAATTACTAATACTACCTAAAGATATTAATAAAAGATTTGCTCAATTTTATCAACATTTATATACATCAAAAACTAAAATAGAAGATAGTAAAATCAAGAAATTTTTAGATAATTGTAATCTTCCAAAACTTGACCTTTTGGAACAAGAGGAACTTGGAGCTTAAATTACAATCGAAGAAACAGGTGAAACAATAAAATCGTTGACAAATGGTAAGACACCGGGACCAGACGGTTTTAGTAATGAATTTTATTAAAACAATCATGAGATAACGACTCCTTATTTATTTAATTCATATACTCACGCTTTTAAAGAAAATAAACTACCTGAAAGATTAGCAGAATCAACTATTACGCTTATTCCAAAAAAATATAAAGATTTAGAGGATCCGGGCTCATATAGAGAGATATCACTTTTAAATACAGACCAGAAAATTCTAGCAAAGACTTTAGTAAGAAGACTAAGCAAATATATTAGTAAATTGATAAACTCTGATCAAACCCTGATCACAAGATATTCATTTAATAATTTGCGACGCCTGTTTAATATAATGTACTCAGATAAAGTGGAGGAAGAAGATATATCAATTATTTCTCTGGATGCAGAGAAAGCATTTGATCAGGTAGAATTGCAGTATTTATACAAAGTATTGCAAAAAATTAATATGGGAGAGAATTTTATTACATGGGTAAAATTATTATATGATAAACCAATGGCAAGAATATTAACTAATAATATGTTATCTCAAAAATTTCAATTATCAAGGGGTAATAGGCGTTATCACCCCTGCTATTTTCCCTTATGATAGAACCTTTGGCTGAAAGTATAAGAAGTCATCCGAATATTCAGGGTTATAAAACTAGGGACTCAAATAATAAAATTTCATTATATGCAGACGATATTCTTTTATATATTACAAAATCACAAACGAGCATTCCAAATTGTTTAAACTTAATAGAGAAATTTGGGTCCTTTTCTGGATATAGAATAAATTGGAATAAAAGTGAAATCATGACGTTAAAACCTCAAGAATCTACACACTTACTGAAGTTCCCCTTTAAAACAGCAACAGAAAAAATTAAATATTTGGGTAATCAGATTACTGAAAAATATAAAGCATTATTCAATGCTAATTTTATACCTTTATTAAACAAATTTTATACCTTTATTAAATATACTGATTACATTTTGGAAAACACTTCCTTTACCATTAATAGGTAGAATAAATGCTATAAAAATGATCTTTCTACCACAACTATTATACCTATGTCAGTCTATACCAGTATATATACCAAAATATTAAAAAAAAATTAGACTCTATTATTACTAATTTTATTTGGGATTATAAATCACATAGAATTTAAAAAAAACACGTATTGAAACCAAAAGATGTCGGGGGATTTTCACTCCAGAATTTTCTGTATTATTATTCGGCAGTGCATATTAAGAATATAAGTTACTGGTTGGACAGTTCTACCAACAGACAGAATGGATAAAAATGGAGAAAGAGGATTGTTTTCCTTGTAATATAGGAACGATCCTCTTCTCCCCGAAAAAACTGAACATTACAATATTTAAGAAGAACCCAATTATACATGATACAATAAGAATATGGAAACAAATAAAATTATCCTTAAAATTAAGAAATTTATCATTGTTAATACCAATAACGAATAATCCTTTATTTAAACCATCACTTATTGACAAAACATATAATCAATTGGAAAGTTTAGGAATTAAAAGGATCGGGGATATGTATGAAATGGGAAATGTATTATCATTTCAACAATTACAATTAAAATTTAAATTGAAAAACAACCATTATTTTAAATATCTTCAGATTTGCGATTTCACGAAGAAATACATACAAGATATCAAAAAATAACTCCTGATTTATTGGAAGAAGCAATGAATATTAAAGCTGACGCACAAAAATTAATATCATATTTATATAATAGTATTTTAAATATAGACCTACCATCGACAGAGGTACTTAGAGTAGAGTGGGAACGGGAATTAATGATAAAAATTACGAAGGTTACATGGGAAAAGTATTTGATATACATTCACAAATGTTCGATTAATGGAAGACATAATCTAATTCAATTTAAAATTTTACATACATTATATTATTCAAAAAGAAGATTAAATAAATTCTATCCAAATATATCCCCCATTTGCGATAAGTGTTTAACCCAAAACGCAACTATAACACCCTCTTTTGTTTCCTGCATAAAACTTTATAGTTTCTGGAGTGATATTTTCGAAATATTTACAAAATTATTTAAGATAAAAATGGAACCTAATAATGAATTGATTATATTTGGGGTAATGGAAGATGGGAATAAATTGAATTCATCTCAAAATTTATTTTTAAATTATGGTTTAATAATAGCAAAAAAAATAATACTTAAATTTTGGAAAAATACACCAATACCAACGCTCAAAATGTGGATTGCAAGTATGTTGGACACCGCACATCTTGAGGAAATGCGATTCCTCCTAATAGATAAATGTGACCAATTCATAACGAGTTGGTCTCCATTTGACGTCTTTTTGGAATCATATGGTGCAACACAATTGTAAAAGCTAACTGTCTCGTGACTGGGCGAGGGATGGTCAAGATTATAAATAAGATCTCCTTACTTCTTTTTTCTTTTCCTTCCTTTTTTCTTTTACTCTCTTTTTCCTATTTTCTACTCTTTAACTTTCTTCTTTCATTCTCTATTCTTCTTCTCCACACACTATATATCTCACGTTTTACTATACTTTATTATCTAATTTCTTTTTCTTTTTCTTCTTTACTATAATAAAAAATAAGAAGCTGTACATAACATGTATTATGAAAATATGATTGTATACAATTGTAGTTACTTCTAATAAAATTAAAATATTTAAAAAAAAAGAATTCGAGTTTGAGTTCGATTTCGAGTTCGAGATAGAGTTCGTGAAAGAGTTCGAGTTCAATTTCGAGTTGGAGTTGGACTTGGTTCGCGTTCGAGTGAGTTCGAGTTCGAGTTCGAGAGAGAGTTCGAGAGAGAGAGTTCGAGTTTGAATTCGAGAGAGAGTTCGAGTTCGAGTTAGAGTTGACGGAATGCATGAATGAATGAATGAATGTTTATTGGCCAAGTTTTCACGTACAAGGAGTTTGCCTTGGTGCTCCGCCCGTAAGTCGAAATCCAACTCGAGTTCGAGTTCGAGATAGATTTCGAGTTCGAGATAAAGTTCGAGGTCGAGATAGTTCGAGTTCGAATTCGAGTTTTAGCTGGAGATAGAGTTCGAGTTCAAGGTAGAGTTCGAGTTCAAGATAAAGTTCGAGATCGAGCTCGAGTTTGATATCGAGTTCGCGTTCGAGATAGTTCGAGATAGACTTCAAGTTCGAGAGAGAGTTCGAGATATTTCGAGTTCGAGATAGAGTACGAGTTCGAGTTCGAGTTTTAGTTAGAGAGAGAGTTCGAGATAGAGTTCGAGAAAGAGTTCGAGAGAGAGTTCGAGATAGATTTCGAGATAGATTTCGAGTTCGAGGGAGTTAGAGTTCGCGATGGAGTTCGAGTTCAAGATAGAGTTCAATTTCCAGTTCGAATTCGAGTTCGAGATCGAGTTCAAGATAGAGTTCGAGTTTGAGTTCGAGAGAGAGTTCGAGTTCGAGTTTACTGAATGCATGAATAAATGAATGAATAAGTTTATTGACCATGTATTCACATACAAGGAATGTGCCTTGATCCTCCGCCCGCAATTCGAGTTCGAGTTCGAGATATTCGTGATAGAGTTCGAGTTAGAGTTCGAGTTCAATAGACCATAGACAATAGGTGCAGGTGTAGGCCATTTGGCCCTTCAGGCCAGCACCGCCATTCAATGTGATCATGGCTGATTATCCCCAATCAGTACCCCGTCCTTGCCTTCTCCCAAAACCCCCTGACTCCGCTATTTTTAAGATCCCTATCTAGCTCTCTCTTGAAAGCATCCAGAGAACCTGCCTCCACCGCCCTCTGAGGCAGAGAATTCCACGGACTCACCACTCTCTGTGAGAAAAAGCGTTTTCTCGTCTCCGTTCTAAATGGCTTACTCCTTATTCTTAACCTGTGGTCCCTGGTTCAGGACTCCCCAACACCGGGAACACGTGTCCTGCCTCTAGTGTGTCCAAGCCCTTAACAATCTTATATGTCTCAATGAGATCCCGTCTCATCCTTCTAAACTCCAAAGTGTCCAAGCCCAGCTGCTCCATCCTGGGAATTAACCTTGTAAACCTACGCTGCACTCCCTCAATAACAAGAATGTCCTTCCTCAAATTAGGGGACCAAAACTGCACACAATATTCCAGATGCAGTCTCACTAGGGCTCTGTACAACTGCCGAAGGACCTCTTTGCTCCTATATTCGATTCCTCTTGTTAAAAGGCCAACATGCCATTCGCTTTCTTCACTGCCTGCTGTACCTGCTTGTTTACTTTCATAGACTGGTGTACAAGGACCCCCAGATCCCGTTGTACTTCCTCTTTTCCCAACTTGACGCCATTTAGATAGAAATTTGCCTTCCTGTTTTTGCTACCAAAGTGGATAACCTCACATTTATCCGCATTAAACTTCATCTGCCATTCATCTGCCCACTCCCCAACCTGTCCAAGTCACCTTGCATTCTCATAGCATCCTCCTCCCAGTTCACACTGCCAACCAGCTTTGTATTATCTGCAAATTTGCTGATGTTACTTTGAATCCCATCATCCAAATCATTGATGTATATTATAAATAGCTGTCGTAGCACCGAGCCTTGCGGTACCCCACTAGTCACTGCCTGCCATTCTGAAAGAGACCCGTTAATCCTTATTCTTTGTTTCCTGTCTGCCAACCACTTCTCTATCCATGTTCTCACTACCCCCAATACCAAGTGCCCTAAATTTGCCCACATCTCCTATGTGGAACCTTATCAAATGCTTTCTGAAAGTCCAGGTAGACTACTTCCACGGGCTCTCCCTTGTCCATTTTCCTAGTTACATCTTCAAAAAATTCCAGTAGATTAATCAAGCATGATTTCCCCTTCGTAAATCCAAGTTGGAGTTGGAGCTCGATTTCGAGATAGATTTGAGGGTCGATATAGAATTCGAGTTCGAGATAGTTCGAGTTCGAGTTCATGTTCGAGCTCGAGTTTGAGTTAAATGAATGAATGAATGAATGAATGAATGAATGAATGAATAAATGAATGAATGAATGAATGAATGAATGAATGAACGAATGAATTAATGAATGAATGAATGAATGAATAGCGTTAGAGTACGAATTCGAATTCGAGTTCGAGATCGAGTTCGAGATAGAGTTCGAGTTCTAGAGAGAGTTCGAGATAGACTTCGAATTTGAGAAAGATTTCGAGTTCGAGATAAAGTTTGTGATAGAGTTCGAGTTCGAGATAGTGTTCTGGTTCGAATTCAAGTTCGAGCTCGAGTTAGAGTTTAATGAATGAATGAATGAATGAATGAATGAATAAGTTTACTGGCCAAGTATTCGCATACAACGAATTTGCCTTGGTGCTCCGCTCGTAAGTCGAACTCCAACTCGAGTTCGAAATAGAATATGAGTTCCAGTTTATCGTTCGAGTTCTAGATAGTTCGAGTTCGAGATAGAGTTCGAGTTCGAGTTCGTATTCGAGTTCGCGGAAGAGTTCGAGATAGATATCGAGTTCGTGATAAAATTCGAGATAGAGTTCGAGTTCGTTCGATTTGGAGTTGGAGTTCGAGTTCGCGTTCGAGTTCGAGTTCGAGATACAGTTCGAGTACGAGATACAGTTCGAGTTCGAGTTCGAGTACGAGTTCAAGATAGAGTTCGAGATCGAGTTCGAGAGAGTTCGAGTTCGAGAGTGATTTCGAGTTCGAGATACAGTAAATGAATGACTGAATGAATGAATGAATGCATAAGTTTATTGGCTATGTATTCACATACAAGGAGTTTGTCTTGGTGCTCCGCCCGCAAGTCGATAGAGATAGAGTTGGAGTTCGAGATAGAGTTCGTGATAGAATTAGAGTTATAGTTCGAGTTCATGTTCGAGTTGGAGTTGGTTCGAGTTCATGTTCGAGTTGGAGTTCAACTTCAAATTCGTTTGAGTTCGAGTTCGAGTTGAATGAATGAATGAATGGATGAATGAATGAATGAATACGTTTATTGGCCAAGTATTCACATACAAGGAATTTGCCTTGGTGCTCCGCCGGTAAGTCGAAATCCAACTCGAGTTCGAGATCGAATTCGAGTTCCAGTTCGAGATAGATTTCGAGTTCGAGATAGAGTTCGAGGTCGAGATAGTTCGAGTTTGAATTCGAGTTTTAGCTAGAGATAGAGTTCGAGTTCAAGATAGAGTTCGAGTTCAAGATAGAGTTCCAGTTTGAGATCGAGTTTTAGATCGAGTTCGCGTTCGAGATAGATCGAGATAGAGTTCGAGTTCGAGCTAAGAGTTCGAGTTAGAGATAGAGTACGAGTTCGAGTTTTGGTTAGAGAGAGAGAGATCGAGATAGAGTTCGAGTTCGAATTCAAGTTCGAGTTCGAGATAGAATAAGAGTTCTAGTTCCAGATAGAATTCGAGTTCGAGTTCGTTCGAGATCGAGTTCGAGTTGAATGAATGAAAGGATGTATACGTTTATTGACTAAGTATTCACCAAGTTTATTGGGCAAGATTTAAGCCTTGGTTCTCCGCCCGTAAGTCGAACCGAAACTCGAGTTCGCGAAAGTTCGAGTTCGAGATAGGGTTCGAGATTGAGATAGAGATCGAGATCGAGTTCGAAAGAGAGTTCGAGATAGATTTCGAGATAAATTTCCAGTTCGAGATAGCGTTCGACTTCGAGATTCAGTTCGAGATAGAGTTCGAGATCGAGATAGAGATCGAGATCGAGTTCGAGTTAGAGAGAGAGTTCCATATAGAGTTCGAATACAAGATAGTTCGAGTTCGAGTTCAAGATAGTTCGAGTTCGAGTTCGAGTTCGCGTTCGAGATAGTTCGAGATAGAGTTCGAGTTCGAATTCGAGTTTTAGCTAGAAATAGTTCGAGTTCAAGATAGCTTTCGAGTTCGAGTTCAAACTAAAGTTCGAGTTCGAGATCGAGATCGAGTTTGAGATCGAGTTCGCGTTCGAGGTAGTTCGAGAGAGAGTTCGAGATAGAGTTCAAGTTCGAGAGAGAGTTCGAGATATTTTGAGTTCGATATACTTATAGTTCGAGATAAGTGTTCGAGTTCGAGATAGTTCGAGTTCGAGATAGAATACGAGTTCGAGTTCGAGATTTAGTTAGAGAGAGAGTTCGAGATCGAGAGAGAGTTCGAGAGAGAGTTCGAGATAGATTTCGAGATAGATTTCGAGTTCGAGAGAGAGTTAGAGTTCGAGATAGAGTTCGAGATTGAGTTCGAGTTCGAGCGATAAAGAGTTCGAGCTAGAGATCGAGTTCGAGTTCAAGATAGTTCGAGTTCAAGTTCGAATTCGAGTTCGAGATGGAGATCGAGTTCGAGATAGAGTTCGTATTCGAGATAGTTCGAGATAGTTCGAGTTCGAGAGAGCGTTCGAGATAGTTCGAGATCGAGTTCGAGATAAGAGGTCGAGTTCGAGATAGACTACGAGTTCGAGTTTTAGTTAGAGAGAGATATAGTTCGAGTTCGAATTCGAGTTATTAGAGTTCGAGATAGAATTCGAGTTCGAGTTCGTTCGAGCTCGAGTTCGAGTTGAATGAATGAAAGAATGTATCCATTTATTGACTAAGTATTCACAAGTTTATTGGCCAAGATTGTTGCCTTGGTGCTCCTCCCGAAAGTCGAACCCGAACTCGAGTTCGAGATAGTTCGAGTTCGAGATAGGGTTCGAGATCGAGATAGAGATCGAGGTCGAGTTCGAGATCGAGGGAGAGATAGAGATAGTTTTCAAGATAAATTTCGAGTTCGAGATAGAGTTCGAGTTCGAGATAGTTCGAGTTCGAGATAGAGTTCGAGTTCGAGATAGTTCGAGATCGAGTTGAGATCGAGATCGTGTTCGAGTTCGAGAACAAGTTCCAGATAGAGTTCGAGTTCAAGATAGAGTTCGAGATCAAGATAGTGTTCGAGTTCGAGTTCGAGATCGAGTTTGCGTTCGAGATAGTTCGAGATAGAGTTCGAGTTCGAGATAAGAGTACGAGTTCGAGATAGAGTACGAGTTCGAGTTTTAGTTCGAGATAGAGTTCGAGTTGAAGGAATGAATGAATGAATGAATGAATTAGTTTATTGGCCAAGTATTCACAAACAAGGAATTTGCCTTGGTGCTCCGCCCGTAAGCCGAAATCCAACTCGAGTTCGAGATCGAATTCGAGTTCGAGTTCGAGATAGATTTCGAGTTCGAGTTCGAGATAGATTTCGAGTTCGAGATAAAGTTCGAGGTCGGGATAGTTCAAATTCGAATTCCAGTTTTAGCTAGAGATAGAGTTCGAGATAGAGTTCAAGTTCGAGAGAGATTTCGAGATATTTCGAATTCATGTTCGAGATAGTTCGAGTTCGAGATAGAGTACGAGTTCGAGTTTTAGTTAGAGAGAGAGTTCGAGATAGAGTTCGAGTTCAAGTTGGAGTTGGAGTTCGAGTTGGAGTTCGAGTTCGAGATAGAGTTCGAGATAGAGTTCGAGTTCGAGTTCAAGTTCGAGCTCGAGTTCGAGTTAAATGAATGTATGAATGAATGAATACGTTTATTGGCCAAGTATTCACATACAAGGAATTTGCCTTGGTGCTCCGCCGGGAGCTCGAACTCCAACTCGAGTTCGAGATCGATTTCTAGTTCGGATTCGAGATAGACTTCGAGTTCCAGATAGAGTTCGAGGCCGAGATATTTAGTTCGAATTCGAGTTTTAGCTGGAGATAGAGTTCGAGTTCAAGATAGAGTTCGAGTTCGAGTTCGAGATCGAGTTCGCGTTCGAGATACTTCGGGATAGTTCGAGTTGGTGTTCGAGTTCGAGAGACAGTTCGAGATATAGTTCGAGAGAAGAGTTCGTGTTCGAGTTCGAGTTCGAGTTCGAGTTGACTGAATGAATGAATGATGAAGGAATGAATGAATGTTTATCGGACATGTATTCACATACAAGGAATTTGCCTTGGAGTTCCGCCCGCAAGTCGAACTCGAGCACGAGTTTAAGATCGAGTTCGAGATGGAGATGGAGATAGAGTTCGAGTTCGAGATAGAGTTCGTGATAGTTGGAGTTCGAGTTCAAGTTTGAGCTCGAGTTCGAGTTAAATGAATGAATGAATGAAGACGTTTATTGGCAAAGTATTCACATACTAGGTGTTTGCCTTGGTGCTCCGCCCGTAAGTCGAAATCCAACTCGGGTTCGAGATCGAATTCGAGTTCGAGTTCGAGATAGATTTCGAGTTCGAGATAATGTTCGAGGTCGAGATAGTTCGAGTTCGGATTCGAGTTTTAGCTGGAGATAGTTCGAGTTCAAGATAGAGTTCGAGTTCAAGATAAAGTTCGAGTTCGAGATCGAGTTTGAGATCGAGTTCGCGTTCGAGATAGTTTGAGCTCCAGTTCGCGTTCGCGATAGTTCGAGATAGAGTTCGAGATAGAGTTCGAGATTGAGTTCGAGCTAGAGTACGAGTTCCAGCTCGAGTTCGAGTTGAATGAATGAATAAATGGTTGAATGAATGAATGAATGAATGTATGAATTCATTAATTTATTGGCCAAGTATTCACATACAAGGAATTTGCCTTGTAGGTACGCCAGCAAGTCGAACTCCAAACCGAGTTCGAGATAGAGTTCGAGATGGAGTACGAGTTCGAGTTCAAGTTCAAGTTCGAGCTCGAGATCGAGTTAAATGAATGAATGAATGAATGAATGAATAAGTTTATTGGCCAAGTATTCACATACTAGGTGTTTGCCTCGGTGCTCCGCCCGTAAGTCGAAATCCAACGAGTTCGAGATCGAATTCGAGTTCGAGTTCGAGATCGAGATCGAGTTCGAGATAGAGTTCTCGTTTGAGTTCGAGAGCGAGTTCGAGTTCGAGTTGACTGAATGAATGAGTGAATGAAAACGTTCACTGGCCATGTATTCAAATACACGGAATTTGCCTTGGTGCTCCGCCCGCAAGTCGAACTCCAACTCGATTTTGCGATCCGAGAGAGTACGAGTTCGAGTGCGAGTTCGAGAGCGAGTTCGAGTTCGAGATAGAGTTCGTGATCGAGTTAAAGTTCTAGTTGAAGTTGGAGTTGGAGTTCGAGTTCGAGTTCGAGATAGAGTTCGAGTTCGAGATAGTTCGAGTTCGAGATAGACTTCTGGTTCGAGTTCAAGTTCGAGCTCGAGCTCGAGCTCGAGTTAAATGAATGAATGAATGAATACGTTTGTTGGCCAATATTGACATACAAGGAATTTGCCTTGGTGCTCCGCCCGTAACTCCAACTCCAACTCGAGGTCTAGATCGAATTCGAGTTCGAGTTCGAGATAGATTTCGAGTTACAGTTCGAATTCGAGTTCGAGATAGATTTCGAGTTCAAGATCGAGTTCGCGTTCGAGATAATTGGAGATAGAGTTCGAGAGAGAGAGAGATTTCGAGATAGAGTTCGAGTTCAAGATAAGAATTCGAGTTCGAGATAGAGTTCCAGTTCGAGATAAATACGAGTTCGAGTTCATTGAGATCGAATTCTAGTTCGAGTTCCAGTTCGAGTTCGAGATCGAGTTCGCGTTCGATTGAGAGTTCGTGATAGAGATCGAGTTCGAGATAAGAGTTACAGTTCGATATAGTTCCATTTCGAATTCGAGTTCGAGATAGAGTTCGTGAAAGAGTTCGAGTTCAATTTCGAGTTGGAGTTGGAGTTGGAGTTGGTGTTCGAGTTCGAGTGAGTTCTAGTTCGAGTTCGAGATAGAGTTCGAGTTCGAATTCGAGTTCGAGAAAGAGTTAGAGTTCGAATTCGAGTTCGAGTTCGAGTTCGAATTCAATTTCGAGTTCGACATCGAGTTCGAGATAGAGTTCGAATTCGAAGTCGAGTGATTTCGACATATAGTTCGAGAGAGTTAGAGTTCGAGATAGTGTTCGAGGTCGAGATAGAGTTCTTGAAAGAGTTCGAGATAGTTCGAGTTCAAGTTCGAGTTGGAATTGGAGTTGGAGTTCGAGGTAGTGTTCGCGTTCGAGATAGATCGAGTTCGAGATAGAGGTCGAGCTCGAGATATAGTTCGAGTTCGAGTTCGAGTTCGAGTACGAGTTCGAGTTCGAGTACGAGTACGAGTTCGAGTTCGAGTTCGAGTGCGAGTTCGTGATATATTTCGTCCAAGTTCGAGTTGGAATCGGAGTTGGAGTTCGATAGAGTACATGTTCGAGATATAGTTCGACTTCGAGTTCAAGGACGAGTTCGAGATCGAGTTCTGGTTCGAGAGATATAGTTCGAGATAGAGTTCGAGATACAGTTAGAGTTCGAATTCGAGTTCGAGATAGAGTTCGAGTTCTAGTTCTTTCGATTTCGAGTTGAATGAATGAATGAACGAATGAATGAATGAATGAATTTATTGGCCATGTCTTCACATACAAGGAATTTGCCTTGGTGCTCCGCCCGCTAGGCGAACTCCAACTCGAGTTTGAAATAGAGTTCGAGGTCGAGATGGTGTTCGAGATAGAGTTTGTGTTCGACAGAGAGTTCGATATATAGTTCGAGATCGAGTTCCAGATCGAGTTCGAGTTCGAGAGAGTGTTCGAGGTAGATTTCGAGGTCGAGATAGAGTTCGAGTTCGAGATATACGAGTTCGAATTCGAGTTCGAGATCGTTCGAGTTCGAGTTCGAGTTGAGTGAATGAATGAATGAATGGATGAATGAATAAAAGAATGAATGAATGAATGAATGAATGAATGAATGAAAGAATGAATGAATGAATGAATGAATGAATAAATACATTTATTGGCTCCGCTAGCAAATCGAACTCCAACTCGAGTTCGAGATTAGGTACGAGTTCGAGTTCGAGTTCTAATCCGTGTTCGAGTTCGATTTCGAGTTCGAGTTCGTTAGAGATAGAGTTTGTGATAGAGTTCGAGTTCGAGATAGAGTTCGAGTTCAAGTTCGATGTTGGAGTTGGAGTTCGAGATAGTTCGAGTTCGAGCTGGAGTTCGAGTTCAAGAAACAGTTCAAGTTCGAGATCGAGTTCGCGATAGAGTTCGAGTTCGAGATAGATTTTGATGTCGCGATAGTTGGAGTTCACGATACAGTTCGAGTTCTAATTCGAGTTCGAGATCGAAATCGAGTTCGAGATAGAGTTCGAGTTGAATGAATGAATGAATGAATGAATGAATGAATGAATGAATGAATACATTTATTGGCAAAGTATTCACAAACAAGGAATTTGCTTTGCTGGTCCGCCAGCAAGTCGAACTCCAACTCGAGTTCGAGATAGAGTTCGAGCTCGTATTCGAGTTCGAGTTCGAATTCTAGTTCGAGATAGAGTGCGAGTTCGAGAGAAAGTTCGAGAGAGTGTTCGAGATAGAGTGCGAGATCGAGTTCGAGTTCGAGAGAAAGTTCGAGAGAGAATTCGAGTTCGAGAAAGAGTTAGAGTTAGAATTCGAGTTCGAGTTCGAGTTCGAATTCAATTTCGAGTTCGACATCGAGTTCGAGATAGAGTTCGAATTCGAAGTCGAGTGATTTCGACATATAGTTCGAGAGAGTTAGAGTTAGAGATAGTGTTCGAGGTCGAGATAGAGTTCCTGAAAGAGTTCGAGATAGTTCGAGTTCAATTTCTAGTTGGAATTGGAGTTGGAGTTCGAGGTAGTGTTCGCGTTCGAGATAGATCGAGTTCGAGATAGAGGTCGAGCTCGAGATATAGTTCGAGTTCGAGTTCGAGTTCGAGTACGAGTTCGAGTTCGAGTACGAGTACGAGTTCGAGTTCGAGTTCGAGTGCGAGTTCGTGATATATTTCGTCCAAGTTCGAGTTGGAATCGGAGTTGGAGTTCGATAGAGTACAAGTTCGAGATATAGTTCGACTTCGAGTTCAAGGACGAGTTGGAGATCGAGTTCTGGTTCGAGAGATATAGTTCGAGATAGAGTTCGAGATACAGTTAGAGTTCGAATTCGAGTTCGAGATAGAGTTCGAGTTCTAGTTCTTTCGATTTCGAGTTGAATGAATGAATGAACGAATGAATGAATGAATGAATTTATTGGCCAAGTCTTCACATACAAGGAATTTGCCTTGGTGCTCCGCCCGCTAGGCGAACTCCAACTCGAGTTTGAAATAGAGTTCGAGGTCGAGATGGTGTTCGAGATAGAGTTTGTGTTCGACAGAGAGTTCGATATATAGTTCGAGATCGAGTTCCAGATCGAGTTCGAGTTCGAGAGAGTGTTCGAGGTAGATTTCGAGGTCGAGATAGAGTTCGAGTTCGAGATATACGAGTTCGAATTCGAGTTCGAGATAGTTCGAGTTCGAGTTCGAGTTGAATGAATGAATGAATGGATGAATGAATAAAAGAATGAATGAATGAATGAATGAATGAATGAATGAATGAATGAATGAATGAATGAAAGTATGAATGAATGAATGAAAGAATGAATGAATGAATGAATGAATGAATGAATGAATAAATACATTTATTGGCTCTGCTAGCAAATCGAACTCCAACTCGAGTTCGAGATTAGGTACGAGTTCGAGTTCGAGTTCTAATCCGTGTTCGAGTTCGATTTCGAGTTCGAGTTCGTTAGAGATAGAGTTTGTGATAGAGTTCGAGTTCGAGATAGAGTTCGAGTTCAAGTTCGATGTTGGAGTTGGAGTTCGAGATAGTTCGAGTTCGAGCTGGAGTTCGAGTTCAAGAAACAGTTCAAGTTCGAGATCGAGTTCGCGATAGAGTTCGAGTTCGAGATAGATTTTGATGTCGCGATAGTTGGAGTTCACGATACAGTTCGAGTTCTAATTCGAGTTCGAGATCGAAATCGAGTTCGAGATAGAGTTCGAGTTGAATGAATGAATGAATGAATGAATGAATGAATGAATGAATGAATGAATACATTTATTGGCAAAGTATTCACAAACAAGGAATTTGCTTTGCTGGTCCGCCAGCAAGTCGAACTCCAACTCGAGTTCGAGATAGAGTTCGAGCTCGTATTCGAGTTCGAGTTCGAATTGTAGTTCGAGATAGAGTGCGAGTTCGAGAGAAAGTTCGAGAGAGTGTTCGAGATAGAGTGCGAGATCGAGTTCGAGTTCGAGAGAAAGTTCGAGAGAGAGTTCGAGATCGAGATAGAGTTCGAGTTCGAGTCGAGAGAGTTTATTTTATTTTAATTTTATTTTATTCTTTATTTCGAACAGAATAAAAGAATAAAAAGCAAGTGTGAAACAGCATACAAAAAAACAAAACAAGAATACTTATAGTGTCATAAACAATATCTGTAAATAAATGAAATCGTATGTGTCCGAAAAGTAGCAGGAAGAAGCCAAAGCTTATTAATTCCCACCCCATTATTCAACTGCTTATAATTATCTTATACACATTTAGCGGCTATATGTACACCATATGTACACCAGCAGCTATATGTACACCAAATTATTTACATTTATACACTAATCAAATATTTACAAAGCCATACAAAATAAGAGAGAAAAAAGAAAAAAGAAAAGAAAAAACCCTCATATACTACACAGTATCCCTCAGTCATATATACAACCCAAAACCCTCATATACTATACAGTACCCCTTAGTCAACCCATCACTCTATAATCACCCTTGCCGATACAATCAGTATAACAAATATCCCACTCACAATCACTTATCCTCATCCCAATATCCTGTAAAAAAAGTGTTTTTGTACATCTTTTTAAACTGTATTATGTTTGTGCTAAGCTTTATCTCCTGTTCCAGACCATTCCACAAATCCACCCCACAGATTGCTATGCACATCATTTTAAGAGTTGTTCTGACATTGAGTTTTTAAAAATTATTTTCCCCTCTCAAATTATACCCACCCTGTTTTTCCATAAACAGTTTTTCTCGAGTTCGAGATCAAGTTCGAGCTCGAGTTCGATTTGAATGAATGAATGAATGAATGAACACGTTTATTGGCCTAGTACTCACCTACAGGGAAGTTGCCTTGGTGCTCCGCCCGCAAATCGAACTCAAACTCGCGTTCGAGATAGAGTTCGAGTTCGAGATAGAGAACGAGTTCGCGCTCGAGTTCGAGTTCGAGTTCAAGAATCAAGAGTCAAGAGAGTTTATTGTCATGTGTCCCTGATAGGACAATGGAATTCTTGCTTTGCTTCAGCACAACAGAACATAGTAGGCATTGACTACAAAACAGATCAGTGTGTCCATATACCATTATCTACGTAAAATGTACAAATAACAGATAATGGACTATTAATGATCGGAGTTTTGTCCGAGCCAAGTTTAAAAGGCTGTGGGGAAGCAGCTATTCCTGTCATTGCAGTCTTCAGGCTTCTGTACCTTATACCTGAAGGTAG
>JAXLNO010001171.1:7500-38940 GCA_038087875.1 Malacoraja senta | reverse complement strand
TCAACAAAAGAATAATGTTCCATTGAATAATCTTTGCTCTGAGCCATTAACTCTATTTCTCCTTGCGTAGATGCTGTCTGACCTGTTGATTTTTGCCAGAATTTTGTGTTATTAATTTAAAAGATCCATATTAACTTATAATGAGCATTTGATGGCATTGGGCTTCTACTCGCTGGAGTTCAGAATTAAGAGGGGGGTCTCATTGAAAGTTACAGACTAGTTCTTCTTCTTGCGAATGAAACATAAACCAAAGGAATAGTTAGATCTCAAGCCGGGTGTTGAGCAGCCAGGTTGTTGTCTCTGCGTCAATGTCTGCCAGGCCCTGAGCTCCATTTGGTGGGTGGTAGAGCGGGCACCCAGAGATGACATGGTTGGCTGTCTATTGTTCTGCTCCGCATTAACAGGCTGGGCACTGGCGGAGTCCCCATCTCCACATGCTGGCATTGAAACGCCCAACTCCAGTACAAAGTCTGCTGAGCTTCACCCATGCTCCTCTGGGGAGGTCAGACCCTGGACAGCTTTTATCTGGTGAAGAGATGTAGCTGTGTAATGGAGATGAGGTTGCCTTCCACTCCTGTGACCACTTGGTGGCTATCCAGTGTGCTTTTGTCTCAGTTGGCTGGATGGATGCTAGGAGTTGTTTTCCATTAGGAGCAAAGGGGTGATGGTACTTCAGTCGGGGTGGCCACTGCTGTCAGCTGATAGCCTGATGGAGGAGGTGATCTGCGTCCATGGCATGATGAGATAGTGCCAGAGTTGCTGCTTGCCCTTCGGATCCCTGCAGACGGAATGCCTGCAAGTATAGGGAGCTGCTCGACTGGAGTAGGTTGAAGGCACCCAGTGATGGTTCACAAGGTGCTGTTCAGGCTCGTGTCTACCAGGCTAGTATGTCTACTTCTACTCCATGCGGGTGTGTAGTACTCAGCTGGGGCATACACAGGAGCTAAGGCAGAGGTGCAAAGAGTTGATGGACTGGCTCCCAAACTTGTTCCTGCCAGATGTAGGATGAGGCCGCTACATGGTTACAAGGTTAATTCACGGGATTCCCGGGATGGCAGGACTGTCATATGCTGAGAGAATGGAGCAGCTGGGCTTGTACACTCTGGAGTTTAGAAGGATGAGAGGGTATCTCATTGAAACATATAAGATTGTTAAGGGCTTGGACACACTAGAGGCAGGAAACATGTTCCCGATGTTGGGGGAGTCCAGAACCAGGGGCCACAGTTTAAGAATAAGGAGTAAGCCATTTAGAACGGAGACGAGGAAACACTTTTTCTCACAGAGAGTGGTGAGTCTGCGGAATTCTCTGCATCAGAGGGCGGTGGAGGCCGGTTCTCTGGATGCTTTCAAGAGAGAGCTAGATAGGGCTCTTAAAAATAGCGGAGTCAGGGGATATGAGGAGAAGGCAGGAACGGGGTACTGATTGTGGATGATCAGCCATGATCACATTGAATGGCGGTGCTGGTGCTACTCCTGCACCTATTGTCTATTGTCTATTGTCTATTGTCTACATGCCATGACCTTGTCGCGGAGACCAGCCAGGTGTTGACGAAGTGTAAGCGACCTGTCCCGCTTTACGCCAAGATAAGTTACAGAATAGTGAAGGCCTGGATGTGCAGAGGACGTTTCTTCTACTGGGATATCTAGGACCAGAGGTCACAGCCTCAAAATAAAGTAAGGAGATGAAGAGGAATTTCTTTAGTCAGAGGGTGGTGAATCTGTGGATTTCATTGCCACAGAAGCCTGTGGAAGCCATGTCAATGGATATTTTTAAGGCAGAGATAGATATATTCTTGATGAGTGCAGGTGTCAAGGGTTATGGTTAGAAGGCTGGAGAATGGGGTCAAGGGTGGAAGATACATCTGCCATGATTGAATGGTGGAGATTGATGAGCCCAATGGCCTAATTCTGCTCCTATCACTTATGAACATGGACTATTCTTCTTACACTGTACGGGCTAATTTTACTTGGCATTTGTTGGCTAGAGAACTTCATGGGCAGGGGAAACGCACCACAAGCTGGAACCTTTGCTGCTCATCAGATGGTATCTATTGGTGTTGGACATGTGTTAGAAAGATCTGCAGATGCTGGTTTAAATCGAAGATAGACACAAAATGCTGGAGTAACTCAGCGGGACAGGCAGCATCTCCTTTTCTCCAGAGAATGCTGCCTGTCCCACTGAGTCACTCCAGCATTTTGTGTCTATCTATGAGTGGTACATGTTGGCACAATTTACAGGATATGTCCAGCATGAACTGTGTGCTAATTCAACCAAAGATTGTGGGGAGAAGGTGCAGTGGTTTTGCTCGAGTGAAATGTTCCTGATCAACCAATCTCAGGCAGGGAGTAGAGCCTCAGATCCATTTCTTGAAAACAAGTAAATATAAAAAAGTCATTTCAGGTGAGGCCGAGGTTCACTTGCACCTCCTCTAACCTCATCTACTGCATCTGCTGTTCCAGTTGTGGACTCCTATATATTGGCGAGACCAAGCGCAGGATCGTTTCGCTGAATGTTCAGTCTGCCTAAACCTACCTGACCTCCCGGTTACTAAACACTTAAACTCCCCCTCCCATTCCCATACTAACCTTTCTGTTCCGAGTTTCCTCAACTGTCAGAGTGAGGGCCAGTGCAAATTGGAGGAAATGAACCTCATATTTCACCTAAGGTAGACAAAAATGCTGGAGAAACTCAGCGGGTGAGGCAGCATCTATGGAGCGAAGAAAATAGGCGACGTTTCGGGTCGAGACCCTTCCTCAGATGTGAGGGTGGGGGGGGGGGGAAGAAGAAAGGAAGAGGCGGAGACAGAGGGCTGAGGGAGAGCTGGGAAGGGGAGGAGAAAGCAGGGACTACCTGAAATTGGAGGTCAATGTTCATACCGCTGGGGTGTAAACTGCCCAAGCGAAATATGAGGTTCTGCTCCTCCAATTTACGGTGGGTCTCACTCAGGCCATGGAGGAGGCCTAGGACAGAAAGGTCGGATTCGGAATGGGAGGGGGAGTTGAAGTGCTGAGCCACCGGGAGATCAGGTTGGTTATTGCGAACCGAGCAGAGGTGTTGGGTGAAGCGATCACCAAGCCTATGCTTGGTCTCACCGATGTAGAGCAGCTGACACCTAGAGCAGCGGATGCAATAGATGAGGTTGGAGGAGGTGCAGGTGAACCTCTGCCGCACCTGGAAAGACTGCTTGGGTCCTTGAATGGAGTCAAGGTATTTCACCTAGGCAGCTTACACCCCAGCAGTATGAATATTGACTACTCTAACTTCAAGTGACCCTTGCTTTTCCTCTCTCTCCATCCCTCCCCCTTTCTAGTTCTCTGACCAGTCTGACTGTCCCTCTGATTAAATTTTATCTCTGTATGCTTCATTGTCACCTTCTCCTAGCTATCAATGATCCATGCAACATTTTCCTCGAGCACATCCCCTTTGACATCTCATTTTCACTCCTTACCTTTCCTTATCTCTGTGTCTCCCTCTCCTGATACATAGAAACATATAAACATAGAAAATAGGTGCAGGAGTAGGCCATTCGGCCCTTCGAGCTTGCACCGCCATTCAATTTTATCATGGTTGATCATCCAACTCAGTATCTTGTACCTGCCTTCTGTCCATACCCCCTGATCCCTTTAGCCACAAGGGCCACATCTAACTCCCTCTTAAATATAGCCAATGAACTGGCCTCAACTACCTTCTGTGGCAGAGAGTTCCAGAGATTCACCACTCTCTGTGTGAAAAATGTTTTTCTCATCTCGGTCCTAAAGGATTTCCCCTTTATCCTTAAACTGTGACCCCTTGTCCTGGACTTCCCCAACATCGGGAACAATCTTCCTGCATCTAGCCTGTCCAACCCCTTAAGAATTTTGTAAGTTTCTATAAGATCCCCCCTCAATCTTCTAAATTCTAGCGAGTACAAACCAAGTCTATCCGGTCTTTCTTCATATGAAAGTCCTGACATCCCAGGAATCAGTCTGGTGAACCTTCTCTGTAGTCCCTATATGGCAAGAATGTCTTTCCTCAGATTTGGAGACCAAAACTGTACGCAATACTCCAGGTGTGGTCTCACCAAGACCCTGTACAACTGCAGTAGAACCTCCCTGCTTCTATACTCAAATCCTTTTGCTATGAATGCCAACATACCATCCGCTTTCTTCACTGCCTGCTGCACCTGCATGCCTACTTTCAATGACTGGTGTACCATGACACCCAGGTCTCGTTACATCTCCCCTTTTCATAATCGGCCACCATTTAGATAATAGTCTGCTTTCCTGTTTTTGCCACCAAAGTGGATAACCTCACATTTATCCATTATACTGCATCTGCCATGCATTTGCCCACTCACCCAACCTATCCAAGTCACCTTGCAGCCTCCTAGCATCCTCCTCACAGCTAACACTGCCCCCCAGCTTTGTGTCATCCGCAAACTTGGAGATGTTGCATTCAATTCCCTCATCCAAATCATTAATATATATTGTAAATAGCTGGGGTCCCAGCACTGAGCCTTGCGGTACCCCACTAGTCATGGCCTGCCGTTCTGAAAAGGACCCGTTTACTCCTACTCTTTGCTTCCTGTTTGCCAGCCAGTTCTCTATCCACATCAATACTGAACCCCCAATACCGTGTGCTTTAAGTTTGTATACTATTCTCTTATGTGGTACCTTGTCGAAAGCCTTCTGAAAGTCCAGATTTAACACATCCACTGGTTCTCCCTTATCCACTCTACTAGTTACATCCTCGAAAAATTCTGTAAGATTCGTCAGACATGATTTACCTTTCGTAAATCCATGCTGACTTTGTCCAATGATTTCACCATTTTCCAAATGTGCTGCTATCCCATCTTTAATAACTGACTCTAGCAGTTTCCCCACTAACAATGTTAGACTAACTGGTCTGTAATTCCCCGTTTTCTCTCTCCCTCCCTTTTTAAAAAGTGGGGTTACATTAGCTACCCTCCAATCCTCAGGAACTACTCCAGAATCTAAGGAGTTTTGAAAAATTATCACTAATGCATCCACTATTTCTGGGGCTACTTCCTTAAGTCTGAAGAAGGGTCTGAAGAAGGGTCTCGACCCAAAACGTCACCTATTTCTTCAATCGAGAGATGCTGCCTGTAGCGCTGAGTTACTCCAGCATTTTATTTCTTCGGTGTAAACTAGCACCTGCAGTTCCTTCCCAAATATTGAATAAAAATCGTCTGCTGGAGGAACTCAAGGGGTCATGCAGTATCTGGGGAGGGACATGAACCGATTACATTCGGAGGAGGGACCTTTTCTCAGACTGATGAAGTTCATTCAGCAGTCTGTTTTTTTTGTGAAGGCAACACAAAACTTCTAGTTCCATAACTGAAATAGCAGTTGAAATCTTGACATGTATTTTTCTGAAGCTCCTGTTATCGGATAAATCCATGCTTTTCCTTATGTGGTTAATTGAGCTTACAGATAGAAGCTGCGAGAGGTCATGGTGCATTTTATTCCTGCTAGTTTGTAATATTTTATTTTCTGCTGCTACAGAAATATCCTCATCATTGAAACCTGGATCATGTATCCATCTAAGCACTGTTCTTGCACCTCCTGGGCAGACTCCCTCCTGATGCCCCTTTCTCTGCCATCTTTTCTGATTCATTTTTCTTCTGTGACTCACCAGGTGAAATCTCATTAACTGGCTGTCTGGTTCCATCAAAGTGTGAATAATTGAGCTGGAACACAGACCATATTGGTGCACCCTTGGAGGGATTTTTTTCTGAGGGGGTGATGGTGGGGAGCTGGTCTACTCTATCCTGCAGGAAATGTGAGGGAAGGAAAAAACATTAATAAGCACTGCTGCTTTATGAAAGTTTGACATTATCATTGCATGTATGCTTTCTTTTTCACTCATAGTCATAGAACTCTACAGCAAGGAAACAGGCCCTTTAGACCACCTTGTCCATGCTGATCAGTTTTGCATCTTGGGTTAGCCCCATTTGGCTGCATTTGGCCAATAGACCTCTAAACCCTATCCATATATCTGTTCAAATGTCTTTTAAAAGTCATAATTGTGTCTGGTTCTATATCTCCTCTGGCAGCTCATGTTGGGGGAGTCCAGAACCAGGGGCCACAGTTTAAGAATAAGGGGTAAGCCATTTAGAATGACGATGAGGAAACACTTTTACACACAGAGAGTTGTGAGTCTGTGGAATTCTCTGCCTCAGAGGGCGGTGGAGGCCGGTTCACTGGATACTTTCAAGAGAGAGCTAGATAGGGCTCTTGAAGATAGCGGAGTCAGGGGATATGGGGAGAAGGTAGATAAGGGGTACTGATTGTGGATGATCAACCATGATCACATTGAATGGCGGTGCTGGCTTGAAGGGCCGAATGGCCTACTCCTGCACCTATTGTCTATTGTCTATTGTCTCATCCCAGATACAGACCACCCACTGAGTCTTTTCTGCATCCTTTCCAACTTAATGACATTCTACCCAAAGCTGGATGACCATAACTACATGGAATGTTCCATGTGTGGTCTTACCAATGATTTGTAAAGCTGCATTTGATGTCCCAATTTATGTACTCAACATCCTTCCCAATGAAGGCAAGCATGCTAAGGGCCTTGTTCACCACATTGTCCATATGACTCACTGCTTTTGGAGAACCATGCACGAGCATTCCTTGTTCAACAACACTCTTTGTTCAACAACACTCTCCTGGGCTCTACCGTTTACTGTGTAAATCGAGCCCTTGTTCGACATACAAAAGTGCAACACTTCACACTTAACAGAATGAAATTTCACTTACCATACCTTGGCTTATTTTTCAAACTAATCTAGAACTTGGATATCCGTCCTCCCAACGTAATCCCAACTTGTCCCACTCTGGTCATTCCTTTTTCTCTCTGCTCTCGTCAGGCAGAAGATACAGAACCTTGGAAGCGTGCACCACCAGACTTAGGAACAGCTTCTTCCTTTCTTATCAAGCTTTTGAATGGTCCACCATAAGATAGGGTACTGACCGACTCACATCTATCCCATTGTGGAGATTGGACTATGGAACTGGTGCTATAATGCAGATAGCTATATTCTGCACTCTGTATCTTCTATTTTGCTCCACTTATTATACTTGAGTTTAATGTTATTGTATTTATATGTAGTTATCTGATTACCTGACCAGTTTTCAAGAGTGAGTTAGATTTAGCTCTTAGGGCTAAGGGAGTCAAGAGATATGGGGAACGGGGTACAGATTTTTGAACGATCAGCCATGATCACATTGAATGGTGGTGCTGGCTCGAAGGGCCGAATGGCCTACTCCTGTAACTATTTTCTATGTTTCTATGTTTCTATGATTGGATAGCATTCAGGACAAAGATTTTCATTCTACTTTGGTACACATGGCAATAATAAACCTAAACCTCATTCTCTACTATACCACATACCATACAATATCACCTTAACACCTGCACATTCAAAGTGACCACTTCACTATAACTCCTATCTATGACGCTTTCCGTTTCCTAAATGATCCTGAGGTCCTGACTTCCTTGATGATGCTGTTATCAAATATGTGTATAAACATGATGTTACTGATGATATCTTTATTGGCTACCAAATAGCTGTCAAGATTACATTCGGCAGCACAGAGGCACAGTTGTTCAGTGCTGCTGCTGCATAGTTCCAGTAACCCAGGCTCTCTTCTGATCCAGGTTGCCGTCTGCATTGAGTTTGCATGTTCTCCCATGAATGCATGGGCTTACCCAGGTGTTCTAGTTTCCTTTCACATCCCAGGGCATACTAATATGTTGATTGATTACTTACAAATGTGTCAAAGTGAGGCTGGACATGACACTAACAGAATCTCGGGACCCAATAATAAGAGGTGTCGCTCCAACCCTAGCAACAGGGAAGAAATGGACTCCAGCAGCAGTGGTACTGGACGCAAAATCCGCCCTCCAACACCGGGACATAGTGGGCCATGTCCAACAAGGCCGAGGGGGTTTTGGCCTGGGAGCAATGAAACCTACCTGGCACAAGGCTACTCCAGCTGAACGTCGGCACCTGGTGGTGGAGGAGGTGCGCCACCAGGTAGAAGCAGCCAGGTGTGCCAAAGCCATATCCCAAGCCAAACAAGGCCGCTGGATGACATGGGATGGCGTTGAGAGGAGGAAGATCACATGGAGAGAGCTGTGGACCATGGAATCAAATAAGTTGAGCTTCATTATCAGAGCCACATATGACGTCCTTCCCTCTACCACAAACCTAAATCTTTGGCTGGGAGAGGATCCATCCTGCCCCCTGTGTGCAGTTCCAGCAAACCTCAAGCACATCCTGGTCGGTTGTAAGACCAGCCTAACACAAGGCAGATACACCTGGTGACACAACCAGGTGCTGAGGTGTTTGGCAGCTGAACTCGAGTGCAAGAGAGTTACCACCAACGCCATGCCCATCAATGCCCAGATAACATCCCCGCAAATACCATCCTTCATCCGGGAAGGAGAGAAACGGAGGACTAACCCCTCGCCTCTCAACTCATGCCCACTGAACGCAGCCAGGGACTGGGAAATGCGTGTTGACCTAGGCCAGAAGCTTTCGTTCCCAGGTGAAATCGCAGTTACCAACCTGCGACCAGACCTCGTTCTCTGGTCCAACTCCTGTCGGCGTGTTTTCATCATTGAGCTGATGGACCCATGGGAGGAGGCTGTGGACGGGACTTATGAAAGGAAAAAGCTTTGATATTCAAATCTTGCAGCAGAGGCAGAGGAGAGAGGTTGGAGTGTAAGGGTGTGTCCAGTGGAGGTGGGGTGCAGGGGCTTTGTAGCCAGTTCCACCGCAAGGCTCCTGAGGGAAGTAGGAGTCAAAGGGCAGGCACAAAGGAGGGCAATAAAATAACTTGCCAATGCCGCCGAACGGAGCAGTCACTGGCTGTGGCTGAAGAGGAAGATGCTGTCTGGGCTGCCAAGTGACCATCTAGAGGCTTACAATAAGACACACACCCAGTGGGCCTGCCTTGACTGAGGGTGTCTTGTGATAAAAGGCCGAAACACCCAGTGACGTTGAGGTACACAACTGAAGATGTGTCTGGTTGTTACCAAATTCACCTAGTGGTCATACCCAAGAATGTCAATTGTAGTGAAATCATAGGGATTGTAACATCCAGTCCTACTAATCAATCTGTAAGTTCCCTCCGGTGTAGACAGGTGGCAGGAGAATCCAAGGGGAAGAGAATAGGTTGCAAGGAAATAATTGGGGGAATGGGACTGATGGGAATTCTCTGAGAGTTAGCAAAGACCAAATGGCTTTGTTCTTAAATAATATAATAATTAAAGAAATAATTCTTGTAATAAATAATCCCCAATGGCTGTGCACATTGGTTACTAACTAACGAACACAGTTTTCAGTCTGCCACGGTCAGTGGTTGAACTGATTAGGAGATTAGAACCAGCTGAGCCATACTCCAATTCCCAGGGTCCATACCATCTACATCTCAATCCAAATATGCCAGTTCATGGATCAGAAAACTGCCAGAAGCCAAGCCTATCAATCAAACAGGCGTCCAGCTAAGGAACCTGCCAAGGGAACATAGTAGAACACCTGACTCATGGCTTCAGTAACACCATCTTCAATTCGGACCTCCATGTTGTTTTTGTGGAATTCATACATTCTCCCTATGACCACATAAATTTCTTCCTCCCACATACCAATGATATGTAAACCGCTACGTTAATTGGCCTTGTAAATTGACCCTTGTGTGCAGATGAGTGGTAGAACCTGGGCTTGATGGGACTGTTGAGGAGAATGGGACATGGGACTAATGTAGTATTGGTTTAAAGGGCAGTGGTCCTTTTCTCTTTGGCTGAAAGTCTTGTATCCATTCTGTATTGCTCCATGACTGTATGACATAACTTCACACAATGTGAGGAACCGGAACCTCTAGGTTTCCAGGGCAAATTCTCACACCTAAATATCTCCTCACCTAAATATCACCAGCCTCCTACCCCATTTGTTTGGGAATGATTGTTAAAAAAGATGACCAAAGACTCTGTTTTTGCCTGGTCTCTGGTTCAAATACAGCAGTTAAGTTACTGACAAGAGAAGACGAAATGCGAAAGAAAAAAAAACCTCATTGTATCCTTATATCATTGTATTACATCATCGATCATTGGATCCCAATACTTGGATTCAACGAATTCAAATCATTGCTATAATCAAAATATCTGGACCTCACTCGAGTCACTGAATTCAGTCAAACCTGCAAGTGTGTAACGCTGATAGATTACATCCTCTAGCTGCTGTGCACCTTGGAGAAATGCTTTACTTCGTTCTGTTTTTTTGTTACCAGCCTCAGGGTGATTATAAACAGCTTTACGCTGTTTCAGTTTTTCTTTCTCTTCAGAAGTCAGGTTAAATATTACATTTAAGTCTCTACTTGGGGATAAAATACCAACTTTGTTGCAATGAGACCTTTAACATTCCCTCTGTGACCAAACTAGGTCTGACTTCAGAATAAGAGTTGCCAATAACATATCTCTTCAGGTGAAACAAATGGTGCAGCAAACCAAAACTTCCTCACAATAAACTAATTTATAAACAGAACAGGGGATGTTTGCATGTGGGATTAGGGAACGTATTAATATGAATTGAGGATTATTTGTTAGAAAAGAAAGAATATGGTTAAGCAAGTAATCTGCATGTTGGGAAGTTGGAACTAGAGTATGGTGCCGGGATTACTGTTAAGGGCCTGTCCCACGGGCATCATTTGCGCATAATTTATGCGACATCATTCATGCGACATCATTCAAGCGTCACGACGCACACATCGTGACATGCATGTGAAGTGCGCATAGTGCGCATTACGCGTGCATGGTGCGTGGTGACGTAGGCAGTGACGCGCGGTCGCGCGACGCCCCAGGATTTTGGGATGTACAAAATCTTCGCGCACCATCTGCGTGACGTGCAAATGATGCCCAAGTGGGACAGGCCCTTTAGTCACAACCTTTTTCAATAACAAGGGCAAGATCAAAAAGTCAGGTCGGGGCGAGTTCCCTCCACCACGGGTACCATGTAATCCCATGCAACCTGCTCCATGGTCGGATAATCGGCGACTAAACTGTCTCCTCCACCTGGCTTACCAGATGAAGGGGGGGCTGTGGATCCCCATCAGGACCAAAAACAAGACCTGTCAAAGGGCAGATGAGCTCCTAGCGAGCCAACAGCCATCCACACTTCAGTAGAAGTTGCGATCACTGTCGTACATAGCATTGTAAGGCACAGTGCCCATTGATGTTTTCAACGATGATGATGATAATGATGCAACATGTGTGTTTTCACCAAATTTGCTGATGATACAAAGCCAGGAAGAAATGTGGCAGTTGTAACAAAGAACCAGAGAGGCTTCACATGGATACAGACAGTCCAAGTGAATGTGAAAGGACATGAAAAATAGAAGATAATGTGAAAAAATATGAAGTCATCCACGTTGGTAGAGAAAGTATAAAATTATGAGAGAAATAGATTGGGTAGATGCACAAGCGTCTCTTGCCCAGAGTAGGTGAATCGAGGACTAAAGGATGTAGGTTTAAGGTGATGGAAAAAAGATTTTATAGGAATCTGAAGGGTAACTTTTTCACACATGGGTGGTGGGTGTATGGAACAAGGTGCAAGAGGAGTTAGTTGAGGCAGGGACTATCCCAATATTTAAGAAACAATTAGACAGGTACATTGGTAGGACAGGTTTGGAGGGATATGGACCAAACACGGCAGGTGGGACTAGTGTAGCTGGGACATGTTGGCTGGTGTGGGCAAGTTGGGCTGAAGGGCCTGTTTTCACACTGTATTACTCTATGATTCTATGACTCTAAGCAGGGGATGTTTTTTAAAGTG
The DNA here is from genome assembly GCA_038087875.1 of Malacoraja senta. Taxonomy (NCBI): domain Eukaryota; kingdom Metazoa; phylum Chordata; class Chondrichthyes; order Rajiformes; family Rajidae; genus Malacoraja; species Malacoraja senta. Next base: position 27,100 of record JAXLNO010001171.1, on the reverse strand, counting down.
CTAAGAGATTGAAAGGTATTGGTGTTTACCATGACCTGGGTATTCTTGTTTCACTGTCAGTTAAGATAAAGTATATCAAGCAGTCAGGAAGGCAACAAATATGTTGGTGTGTATTGCAAGAAGATTGAAGTACAAATATTAAAGGTAACATATTTCAAATAACTGTGGCTTTGAATGAGCTATATGAGGATGAAAGGATTCAATGTAACAGGCCTTTATTCAGCACAAACAGACGCAAGCTGGCAGACCTCCTGCGAGAATATCTGGATAGAATCTCCTGGGTGATCCTCTTTGAACTCAAAGTTTATGGAGTTTTTTACTCCTTAAGCATAAAGATAACAACCAGTGATTGAATACAGTTTCAAAGTTATAATTGCAGTTAACATCAATAGTTTTGAAAACAGTCTAGTGGTTCCAGAGAATTGTATATTTATAACGGAAGCACATCTTAACTGAGAATTCTGGCTCTGAATTTTCCAAAGTCTTTGTTGGGAATCCGGACATCCAAAGCACTCTTCCTTTATTGTATAAGGGATGATTTGCTGGATGTACAAACAGGGAGCTGTTTATTCCCGGGACTGTCATATGATGATAGAAAGGAGCGACTGGGCTTGTATGTTGGGGGATTCCAGAATGTTGGGGGAGTCCAGAACCCCGATGTTCGGGGAGTCCAGAACCAGGGGCCACAGTTTAAGAATAAGGGGTAGGCCATTTAGAACAGAGATGAGGAAAAACGTTTTCACCCAGAGAGTTGTGAATCTGTGGAATTCTCTGCCTCAGAAGGCAGTGGAGGCCAATTCTCTGGATGCTTTCAAGAGAGAGTTAGATAGAGCTCTTAAAGATAGCGGAGTCAGGGGATATGGTGAGAAGGCAGGAATGGGGTACAGAATGTGGATGATCAGCCATGATCACAGTGAATGGCGGTGCTGGCTCAAAGGGCCGAATGGCCTACCGCTGTACCTATTTGTTGAAAAATGATCAAACTCACACATAGTGATTAGAATCAGTCTTTTATTAGTAACTCTTTTGAGGAAACACAAGGTGCTTTCTTCTCAGCATGCATACTACCAGTCTACCAGAGAGAGAAAGAGAGAGCTCTCTAATAAGCCTGTGGGCGGAGCCACAGTATGAATGACACTAATCTACATCCTCCCTCTTAAAGAATTAAAAACAAATGCAAAACTACTGAGTACTACCAAGAATTAAATACAAATGTATACTGCTGACTATATAAATCACACATAGTATATGGCAATAACCTGGAGGAAGTTCAAACATAGCCCGGGTAATTTACGGTGGGCTTACAAACACGACCAGCACGTGTAAGGTATAGTCCATCTGTCACCGGGTACACAATCCGTGGTGAAATAGATGTCGGAGATTGAAATGGCATTTCCGGGGACGAAACAGGAGACTTTGGCACAGGTGGAGGTGGCATAGCCATCGGCAAAGTAACCATATCAGAAACAGGTTGTCATGCTGGTGCAGTCAGGCCGATGCCGCTGGATGTGGATGGAAGTACACTTGTGCGGTCAGGATAGTACAGAGGTGGTGCTGGCTCATTCACAGGCAGGATATGTTGCCTATTACGTCGGCATTGACCAAGTATGAACGTGGCTCGGATGCAGTTCCAGAAATTACGCCAATGCGGTCGTGACCTTTGTCTGTTTTCAGATGCACCACTTACCCCTCGGCTAGTGGTGGAAGCGGTCTGCTTGTTTTGTCATACCACCCTTTCTGAATGTCGCACTTTTGTTGTAGTCTGGACTGGACCTCTGATGGTGAGACCACTTGCGGAACTAGTGCCTGATTCGCCACAGGCACTGTGGCTCGGGTCTGCCTTGACATCAGACGCAGAGTGGGTGAACCCAAGATAGGGTCGCGGGAGATATTGCGCAGGTGAAGCAGGTCCAGGTACACATCTAATTTTGCTCTGTGGGATCATTCCATTAATTATTATTGATCAACACCAGGGGCGCCGGGGAGATGGCCAGCCCTGCCGGCAGTCCGTTCGTTTTTTCATCTTTTGTTATTGTTAAGAGTTTGTTTTAATGTACTTTGGTTTGTTTTATGTGGGGGGGGGGGGTGATCGGGGGAAACTTTTTTTCAAGTTCTTACCTTCCCGGAGATGTGATTGATTTTCGGATCACATTCTCTGGGCTCGATCGCCCGGCGCGGGGGAGCTGATAACCCCCCGATGCAGGAGCTAAACGCCTCGACGCGGAGGGCCTGAACGCCGCCGACTACGGGAGTCAAGATTGTCCCGTCAACGGAGGGCTCGAGGCCCCTGACCGTGGAAGAACAAAAGGAAGGACTTGAACTTTATTTCGCCTTCCATCACAGTGAGGAATGTGTAGGAGTCACTGTGGTGGATGTTCATGTTAAAATGTGTTTTTGAGTGATCTGTTGCTTTTAATTGTATGACTGACCTGGCCAGTGAAATTCCTCGTATGTTGCAAAACATACTTGGCGAATAATATCTGATTCTGATTCTGAATCTGATTCTGATTATTTGGCACTCCTGATGGCACGTTCAGCCAGCCCATTTGACTGAGGATATACAGGGCTGCTGGTGATGTGATGAAAACCCCAGCATGCAGCAAAGTCTTTGAAGAACTGGCTGATAAATTGACTGCCATTAACAGGTAGTAGTTGACATGGAGCTCCGTGGTCTGAGAAATGGCGATCCAGCTTTTGAACTACCCCATGAGAAGTGGGACTGCAAAGAAGATCGATGTCAAACCAACCAGAATAAGAGTCGACAGGAACCAGGTACTGCTTGCCATGCCAGTCAAATATGTGAGTTGCCACTGTGGACCACGGAAGGCAGGAACCGGGTGTGAGAGAAGTGGTTCCTATTGTTGATATGGTGCCAAACTGTTGCACACTGCACAGGATCCACTTCCTCGTGAATGTAATCAGTCAGTAAAACATGTTTTTTGCTGTGAAGAAGTTGCTTCGGCGCCTGGGTGTCCTGCATGGATAGCGTCAAAATACTTGCTGTGTAGAGAGGCAGGAACTACAGCCTTGTGGCCTTTTACAATAATGCCATCTTGTAGTACTAGTTCATCACAAAGAAGGGCCGAACTGGAAGTGGTAGATGGTATTGCTTGTCAGGCCAACCGCGCTTAATGACGGAGGATAGCGGACGTAGGATATCGTCAGCAGCAGTGTGGGTTACCAGGCCCTTCAAGCAGGACGAGGAAATAAAGGAAACAGTCATTACCACAAAACCGCCATCTGGTGAGGGTGGACCCTTGCAGGTCTTTCGAGGAGCACATGAGAGAATGTTAGCCAGGTGCATGTCCTTGCCACATTTGTAGGTCAGAATAATGTCATACTTCTGAAGCTGTAGCAACATCCGTTGAAGGCATCCTGGAGAGGCGTGTATTGGTTTGTTCAAGATGCTGATCAGGGGTTGGTGGTCAGTTTCAATCGTGACCGTGTACCTGAATTAAAGTCATTAAACTTCTTGCATGCAAAAAAGACCACTAGCAGCTCCCTTTCAATATGGGCGTAGGGTTGTTCTTTGTCTGTCATGGTGCACGAAGCGTAGGCAACAGGCCTGTTGCCGTTACCATCATCTTGGAGACAAGCTGCCCTTAAACCGTACTGTGAGGCTTCACAAGTCAGTGTGACCAGTAATTTAGAATTAAAGTAGGCGAGAGTGGGGGACCAAGACATCTGCTGTTTAAGAGTGGCAGACGCCCTCTGCTGTTGCTCATGCCAGGCCCAAACAGTGTCTTTGTGGGTCAGCTGGCACAGTGGGGCCGATATTTCACTGGTTAGGAATACATTTCCCCAAGTAGTTTACCATGCCAAGGAATCTCTGCGGTTACGTCTGTGGGTGCTGGTAACTCGTTAATAACAATGGTTTTCATTGGATCGGCTTTGAGGCCATCTTTAGTGAACGTATGGCCCATGTAGTTCACCTCATTTACTCAGAATTTGCCATTTAGAGAGTTTAACTTGAGGTTGATTTCTTTTGTGCGGGCCAAAACCTTTTTTTAATTTGCGTTGTGTTCTTGAATAGTTTGTCCAGCAATAAGGATGTCATCAACTACAATGGAGTATGGGTAGCCTGCAAACAATTGTTCCATAGCGCGTTGAAATACTTCACTAGCAGAACTTATGCCGAATGGTATACAAAGAAATTTGTACCGTCCAAAGGGTGTGCTGAAGGTAGTTAACTTGGCAGAGTTGTGATCCAGGGCAATCTGCCAGAATGAACTCTTGGCATCCAGTACTGTGAATACAGTCGCTTCGCCCAGCTGTGCTACAATCTCTTCCACTGTGCGCATGGGATAGTGTGGTCGCTTAATGGTTGTTTTTAAATCCTTAGGATTAATGCAAATCTATATTTCATCCATATTCTTTTTCGTTGCTATGACCATGGTCGAGACCCAATCCGAGGGGTCAGCGACAGGGGCAATCACTCCCATAGTCACCATTCTGTCGAGTTCACCTTGTACACGGTCCTGCATAGCATGGGGAATTCAGTATGCCAGACAGACAACTGGGAGTACATGGGGTCAGTCGTGATTGTGTACTTGACAGGTAACCTGCCCAGCTTGTCGTCGAACAGACTTTTGTATTGTGTCAGGATTTGTTGAGTGAAGCCACATGTTGTAGTCAGTTGATAGACAGATGCACTGAAGGTGACCAAACCCAGGTCGTTACAAGCATCAATGCCCAGCAAAAAAGGTACATTTTCTCGGACAATAAAGAAGATCAGACTGTGGACAGGCGAATCAAGACAGCATCGTAACTCGACCTGACCATTAGTATGCACTGCACCACCTGCAAATGGAAGTAGAGTTGCAGCCGTGTGATTAATTTCTTTTTTTCGAATCCTATTGAGCTCAGATAAGGACGGGTTGCACTTGAACCCGAGGGGGACCAATATCCTGGCGGGGAGATTTGCAAAGGCTACTGGGGAGACTTTAAACTAGAACGGTTGGGGGGAGGGACTCAAATAGAGAAAGCTAGTGGAAAATGTGGGAGGCAGGAGGCAGAGAAGGGAAGCACTCGGACCCAAAATGTAGGGGAGAAAGAAGAAAAAGATAATAAAGAGAATAAGTGGTGGTGGGTTTCTTAAATGTGTATATTTTAATGCTAGGAGCATTGTAAGAAAGGTGGATGAGCTTAGAGCCTGGATTGACACCTGGAAGTATGATGTTGTGGCGATCAGTGAAACATGGTTGCAGGAGGGCTGTGATTGGCAAATAAATATTCCAGGATTTCGTTGCTTCAGGGGTGAGAGAATTGGAGGGGCAAGAGGTGGGGGTGTTGCATTGCTTGTCAAGGAAGATATTACAGCAGTGCTTTGCCAGGATAGATTAGAGGGCTCGTCTAGGGAGGCTATTTGGGTGGAACTGAGAAATGGGAAAGGTGTAGCAACACTTATAGGGGTGTATTATAGACCGCCAAATGGGGAGCGAGAATTGGAAGAGCAAATATGTAAGGAGATAGCAGATATTAGTAGTAAGCACAAGGTAGTGATTGTGGGAGATTTCAATTTTCCACACATAGACTGGGAAACACATTCTGTAAAAGGGCTGGATGGTTTGGAGTTTGTAAAATGTGTGCAAGATAGTTTTTTGCAGCAATACATAGAGGTACCTACTAGAGAAGGGGCAGTGCTGGACCTCCTGTTAGGAAATGAGACCGGGCAGGTGGCGGAGGTATGCGTCGGGAAGCACTTCGGGTCCAGTGATCACAATACCATTAGTTTCAATATAATTATGGAGAGGGTCAGAACTGGACATAGGGTTGAGATTTTTGTTTGGAGAAAGGCTAACGTTGAGGAGATGCGAAAGGATTTAAAAGGAGTGAATTGGGACATGTTGTTTTATGGGAAGGATGTAGAAGAAAAATGGAGGACATTTAAGGGTGAAATTTTAAGAGTACAGAATCTTTATGTCCCTGTTCGGTTGAACGGAAATAGTAAAAAATGGGAAGAGCCATGGTTTTCAAGGGAAATTGGACACTTGGTTCGGAAAAAGAGAGAGATCTACAATAATTATAGGCAGCATGGAGTAAATGAGGTGCTTGAGGAGTATAAAGAATGTAAAAAGAATATTAAGAAAGAAATTAGAAAAGCTAAAAGAAGATATGAGGTTGCTTTGGCAAGTAAGGTGAAAGTAAATCCAAAGGGTTTCTACAGCTATATTAATAGCAAAAGGATAACAAGGAATAAAATTGGTCCATTAGAGGGTCAGAGTGGACAGTTATCTGCAGAGCCAAAAGAGATGGGGGAGATATTGAACAATTTCTTTTCTTCGGTATTTACGAAGGAGAAGGATATGGAATTATGTGAGGTAAGGGAAACAAGCAGAGTAGCAATGGAAACTGTGAGATTCAAAGAAGAGGAGGTGCGGACACTTTTGAAAAATATGAAAACGGATAAGTCTCCAGGTCCTGACAGGATATTCCCTAGGACATTGAGGGAAGTTAGTGTAGAAATAGCAGGGGCTATGACAGAAATATTTCAAATGTCATTAGAAACGGGAATAGTGCCGGAGGATTGGTGTACTGCGCATGTTGTTCCGTTGTTTAAAAAGGGTTCGAAGAGTAAACCTAGCAATTATAGACCTGTTAGTTTGACGTCAGTGGTGGGCAAATTAATAGAAAGGATACTTAAAGATAATATATATAAGCATCTGGATAAGCAGGGTCTGATTAGGAACAGTCAACATGGATTTGTGCCTGGAAGGTCATGCTTGACTAATCTTCTTGAATTTTTTGAAGAGGTTACTAGGGAAATTGATGAGGGTAAAGCAGTGGATGTTGTCTATATGGACTTCAGTAAGGCCTTTGACAAGGTTCCTCATGGAAGGTTGGTTAAGAAGATTCAATTGTTGGGTATTAATGGTGGAGTAGCAAGATGGATTCAACAGTGGCTGAATGGGAGATGCCAGAGAGTAATGGTGGATGGCTGTTTGTCAGGTTGGAGGCCGGTGACTAGTGGGGTGCCTCAGGGGTCTGTGTTGGGTCCACTGTTGTTTGTCATGTACATCAATGACCTGGATGATGGTGTGGAAAATTGGATTAGTAAGTATGCAGATGATACTAAGATAGGTGGTGTTGTGGATAATGAAGTAGATTTTCAAAGTCTACAGAGAGATTTAGGCCATTTGGAAGAGTGGGCTGAAAGATGGCAGATGGAGTTTAATGCTGACAAATGTGAGGTGCTACATCTCGGCAGGACAAATCAAAATAGGACGTACACGGTAAATGGTAGCGAATTGAGGAATGCAGTTGAACAGAGGGATCTAGGAATAACTGTGCATAGTTCCCTGAAGGTGGAATCTCATGTAGATAGGGTGGTAAAGAAAGCTTTTGGTGTGCTGGCCTTTATAAATCAGAGCATTGAATATAGAAGTTGGGATGTAATGTTAAAATTGTACAAGGCATTGGTGAGGCCAATTCTGGAGTATGGAGTACAATTTTGGTCGCCTAATTATAGGAAGGATGTCAACAAAATAGAGATAGTACAGAGGAGATTTACTAGAATGTTGCCTGGGTTTCAGCAACTAAGTTACAGAGAAAGGTTGAACAAGTTAGGTCTTTATTCTTTGGAGCGCAGAAGGTTAAGAAGGGACTTGATAGAGGTCTTTAAAATTATGAGCGGGTTAGACAGAGTGGACGTGGATAAGCTTTTCCCATTGAGAGTAGGGAAGATTCAAACAAGGGGACATGACTTGAGAATTAAGGGACAGAAGTTTAGGGGGAACACTAGGGGGAACTTCTTTACTCAGAGAGTGGTAGCTGTGTGGAATGAGCTTCCAGTGGAAGTGGTGGGCAGGTTCGATGTTATCCTTTAAAAATAGATTGGATGGGTATATGGATGGGAAAGGAATGGAGGGTTATGGTCTGAGTGCAGGTAGATGGGACTAGGGGGAAGTATTTATTTTTAATTAAAAAAAAAAATGTTCTGCACGGACTTGAAGGGCCGAGATGGCCTGTTTCCGCGCTGTTATGGTTATATGGTTATATGGTTATATGGTTATAAGGATAAAACATTGCACCAAGCTCCAGTGTCTAATTTAACAAAAATATTCACTCCGTTAATGAGGAGAGTGACCATGGGATCTTGATGTTTATGAGACAAGTCCGACAAAGAATGTATGTTGATATCAAAATTCTCATTAACCGACAGTATGTCCTCGTTAGTTTGAACAGCATGCATGGGAGTCACCAGGGAAGGCTCCGGATCCATACTCCCATGGTTGAGCAAATTGACGGATTGCTTTGGTTGAACTCTGTTTCCAAGTGAACGACAACAACGAAAAAAGTGATTTTTGTGTTTACAGAAGTGGCAAAGCTTTCCATAAACTTGGCACGAATTGCAATATGCGAACCTCCACAGTTCACACAATTATTAATGAACTTAACATCAGATCTGCTGGGCACCTGTGAAAACTGGCGTTGAGCTTGATCAAATGTGTCAGCAACATAAACATCATAGGCAGAATGGGGACCCTGCCCCAAAGATCTGGTGTGATAATTTGTCATTTTTGCAATGCAACAGCGGTTTTCATCAGTCTCCAGAGTGAGTTCAGTATCATGTAAAAGTTCATCACGCATCTTATTATTGAGAATTCCATAAATGAGTCTGTCCCGTATCAGACTATCGCACAAATTGTCAAACTCGCACCTGCTGGCGATGTGTTTCAAAGAACTGACGTACGCTTCAAAAGGTTCAACAGGTTTGGCTTCTGGACACCCGCAGCATTGAACTGCGCCAGTTCATAATGAAATCTTCTGGCACGTCGAGCGGCTTCTGTGCTCATACACAGTGAAATCTTCTTCAAAGATGCGCCAAAGCTCGGCGAGGTCGCCATCAAACACTAAAGTCTTTGAGAAGTGCTGAAACCATGGTAAAAACACAAACTGAACAAAAAAAGAAACTAAAATAAACGTAAACCGACTAGGCGAGGAGAGAGTTTGAAATTTCTAACGCCATGTTGGATAATGATCAAACTCACACATAGTGATTAGAATCCATAGTCTTTTATTAGTAAATGCAGAGGAAACACAAGGTGCTTTCTTCTCAACATGCATACTACCAGTCTACCAGAGAGAGAGAGAGAGAAAGAGAGAGAGATCTTCAATAAGCCTGTGGGCAGAGCCACAGTATGAGTGACACTAATCTACACTATTGTCTATTGTCTATTGTCTATTTACTTATGAATTGCTCAAGCAAAAAACTGGTACAATGGGCACTGCATTGACACTGGTCTCCTGAGCAAATGCACAGTGTTATATCCTGACATGTTATGCAATCCAAGCACATCTTGGTACATAATTAGTCCTCCATAGATGTAAACACAGATGGGTATATTGGTTGACAAAATAAATTTGCGTATGAACATGTGTAAGAAGTAACTACAGAAGCTGGTTTAAACCAAAGATAGACACAAAAAGCTGGAGTAACTCAGTGGGACAGGCAGCATCTCTGGAGATAAGGAATGGGTGACGTTTCAGGTCAAGACCCTTCTTCTGGAGAAGATCCGAAGAAGACGTTTCTCGACCCGAAACGTCCCCCATTCCTTCTCTCCAGAGATGCTGCCTGTCCCACTGAGTTACTCCAGCTTTTTGCATATGAACATGTTTGATATGTTAAGTGGCAAAATTACCAGTCAGGCACTTACCTCGATCTGTTCCACAAATGTGTAATATATTTTATGTCTGATTTTGTTTAGTTCAGTTTAGTGATACAAGCCCTTCAGGGCCCACCACATACACGCTGACCATCGATCAACCATTCACGCTAATCCTAGTCTTCCACTTTTACACCCATTCCCTATATAGGGACAATTTACGTGCCAATTAACCTACAAACCCACATTTATTTGGGTGAACCCGGGCGTGGCATCGAAGGACAAGATGCCGAATTGAAGAAGTGGAAGCAAAATAACCGAACGGAAACGACGGCGAAAAGCCAAATAACCGAAAGGGCGGATCACCGAAAAGCCAACTAACCGAAAGGGCGCATCACCGAAAAGCCAACATAAGCCCCTGTCCCACTTTCACGACCTAATTGGCGACCTCCGCCGAGTTTGCCCTTGACTCATACTCGCAGCATGGTCACCACGAGGTCGTAGGAGGTCGTAGGAGGTCTTCGTAACTCTTCCTCATGCTCGTGAGTGGTCTCCGCGTACTCATGGCCTCAAGTAGGTCGCGGCTTTTTTTCCAGCCTGATAAAAATGTCCATGAGTAAAAAAAAGGTCGGCATGCAAAAAATAGTAAGATTAAACGAGAACTTACCAGTTTGAAGTTTGATCATTATTTTATGAGGAGTATCGTTGAGGGATTACGTGAAGACCCCACCAGCACGCATGCGTGTCAATCTTCAAAGCAGCGGTGTGAAATCACAGACAACAGTTATTGAACTAAACATAGTAAGATAAGTGAAACTAGAATACCAGTTGACCTTTATGATAGAGGGTGGGCGTGAAGGGCACGTAATCTCTCAACGTTACTCCTCATAAAATAAAGATCAAACTTCAAACTGGTAAGTTCTCATTTAATCTTACTATTTTACTTCGGAGTCACGTGAGTGACTGTGTGAAGATTTTAAAGCTCTGTGATTTCATGCCGCTAGGATGTGGTCCATAACCCTGCTGCTGAGGTGTTGCGGTCCTGGTGGAGTGAGACTCAAAATGTCAATATTCACTCCTGTATAAGCCAGACCCATTTAACCCCCTGGAGAAGGTCTGTAGTGATACCTTCTAACGAGGTTTTATATAACTAACAATATTGCTAAGCAGAGTCTATAAGGCTCTTAGGGACCTTGACATACTGGTGTAGATGCGTGATCACACACAACCCAAGGTCCATGGGATATGCAAACATCTAGTTTGGTCTATGTCCCTGTCTACTCTGCTTGACTTAATCATAAACATAACATGTTATTATTGCCCGCAGATATGATCATCCTATCCAGTGTAGCAATGACTGGATCCGTTGCACTGTACTCAGCGCCATGGCATAACCACTAGTAAGTGAGTTTGACCAAGGACAGGGATGTTGTTGGAGCCCATCGGCAAAATGATGTAGCACAATGTTAACAACCCATATCTCTGCGTCCCTAGGCCTGGGAGGTTTTAAGTTGACGATACCCTTCATAATCTAGATGTCAGAGGGTGAGACCCGACAGAGTGGTTTCTGTTTCCCACAGCCAAATGATGAGGAGGTACTTCAGGCACAGTAAATTGAACTTTAACTTAGTGCTATAAAATGCCATATGAACTGAATTTCAAGGCGTCAGTCATCCGGGCCGAGTTAAATGTAAATAAGCATAAACAATACCTCCCATCTTCTTATGAGGAATGCTGCTATTTGGTGCTGTCCCTGCAATCTGCAGTGAGCACTACCAGGGCTTTTGGATAAACAACCCGAGCCGCAGGAATGGTCTCTCAGAGTCTGCAAGTCAATGAATTGATTATATAATGCAGAGGATGGTTTCCACATCCCAGCTGAACCAGCAATTTTTTGTGTCCAGAAATAACCATGTAAGGTTTTATGATCATTCCCCACATCAGCGGGAACCATGGCTATATAAACCAGGCAGGCACTACGAAAATGCCAGAAGCGGGAAACTTGATGAATTTTGCAAGACCCGTCTAATGAGGCCAAGTGGAGGAAGACATAAAAGAACATTCCTCCCTAGTGTAACGAGAATGCACCCATCGCCATTGATATGCCTCGTATTTTCTGCAACTGGTGATTGAGCCTGGATGCAAACATCTCGATCGTTAGTGTTCCATCGAGCCACAATGTCATTAAATACTTTGTGATCGCACATCCATTCTGTGTTGTCATTGATTTTACATGATAATACACCAGTGCTAAATGCGGTTAGGTAAACTATCACCGGATACTTTGATTTGATTGTACCCTTGTGATTAACATATACCACCACCAAAGTGTATCACCTTGGACTTGTAGATGCAGATTATGCATATTCACACACCCTTTAATGCACAGAATGCACCTGGTGTCCATTGGCAGTTGATACCATAACTGAACAATTGATAACTCGTGCTAATCCCATCTGCCTCCGTAACTAGAGATGGTATTAGTAATTTTCCATCTTTGAGTAATAGCATCAGTTTGGAATTGACTGAAGATTTACGGATGAAAGGTTTAGTGGAGCAACGCTGAATACTGTTTCGTCCACCATTGTGACTTTGATAGTTTCAGCTGGGAATAGCAGAGGTCTAATCTTTTGTCTCAGAGCAGTTTAGTCCCAGACAAATGAATGGATTAATTGTATCCCAATAATCAATAGTTTCAGTTGGTATCAACTTAACTTAAATTTAACTGGATGGATGAGAAAACCAATTTCTCAAATATAGCTATGTGGCTGATAAGGCTAATTTAGCAAAATACAGTATGTTCAATATCATCCAGTTTGGCCATAACACTTGTTTGTTAGCTCTGTGCAGTCGAAGCACTGATTGTAGTGATTTGGTAAATAACCTGGGAGCTGAAGTTAGCCCATTTTGCAATGCTTCTGAGTGTATCATTGCCTCATCCAGCTAAATTTCAAATATCTCCGAAGCCTGTGAGCGGAAATGATCTCATGGAAGTTATTCAGAAATGTCTATACTGCACATGCGGGTTGAAGCTGTTGACAATGAACAGTCCACATCTCCCATAATTGCGAGCCTGCCTTGAAAGGCAACTCCAACCATACCTGCTGTGCAGTATAAACTAATCTCATGTTATCCCAAACCAGTGTAAATATTCAAACCAGTGTAAATATTACCAACTTGTATCTGTGACAGGAGGCATCATCGATGTGGCTCCATTATTATTATTATTATTATACCTTCACACTGCTGGATGGGGAACTTCCAGGAGTTGCCTCAATCAGCTTCATCCTTCCACATCCGAATGGGAGGACTTATGCATCCCGACCCAGGAGCTGCCTTTACCATGTGTGCATGATTTTTGCACCTTCTGCTCCTGGGAGGTAGAGGAGTTCGAGTATGGGGTTGGCGCATCTTCCAGGAAGGCCGTTCTGGACCGTGGCCTGAAAAAGACCTTTGTCCTGGTTGTACGGCCTTCAAGCTTTCATCAGCTTCAGTGTATCGTGGTTTGCTGGTAGGTGCGTAGGGGTGCTGCCGCCGGAGTTGTGAGGTCTTGCCTGATGATGTGGCCTTCATGAGCCCGACGGCACTCATCGAGCTTCTTGACCTGTTTCACCAGGTTGCCCCCAAATGGCAGTATCAGTGGTTGTGTGTTACTGGTCTTACACAGTCCTGCAAATTTGGGGTCCCCAGATAGCTGTTCACCGCAGGGACACTGAGAGAAACACAGTTCCCTGGTGCTGGGTATTTGGTAGTTGTCATTCACAGCCTGCTCCTGCTGCTGGTTGTGTTGTTCCTGCACCCGCAGCACACTTGTGGTATCTTCAGCCAAACCCCTGTCTTCAGTCAGCCCAGAAGTGATTCATAGATACATAGATGCATAGAAAATAGGTGCAGGAGTAGGCCATTCGGCCCTTCGAGCCTGCACCGCCATTCAATATGATCATGGCTGATCATCCAACTCAGTATCCCGTACCTGCCTTCTCTCCATACCCCCTGATCCCTTTAGCCACAAGGGCCACATCTAACTCCCTCTTAAATATAGCCAATGAACTGGCCTCAACTACCCTCTGTGGCAGAGAGTTCCAGAGATTCACGACTCTGTGTGAAAAAGTTTTTTCTCATCTCGGTCTTAAAGGATTTCCCCCTTATCCTTAAGCTGTGACCCCTTGTCCTGGACTTCCCCAACATCGGGAACAATCTTCCTGCATCTAGCCTGTCCAACCCCAGAAGAATTTTCTACGTTTCTATAAGATCCCCTCTCAATCTCCTAAATTCTAGCGAGTATAAGCCGAGTCTATCCAGTCTTTCTTCATATGAAAGTCCTGACATCCCAGGAATCAGTCTGATGAACCTTCTCTGCACTTCCTCTATGGCTATAATGTCCTTCCTCAGATTTGGAGACCAAAACTGTACGCAATACTCCAGGTGTGGTCTCACCAAGACCCTGTACAACTGCAGTAGAACCTCCCTGCTCCTATACTCAAATCCTAAAGCTCCCCTCTGTCAAGGGAGATGCATTATGCAGCCCTCTATAAGGTGCTGCCATGGGCGTCCTAGGACCCCATGGTGACTAGACTCCATATACCGGAGCATGTCACGTTGGAGCATCTGCTCCATCAACCACTCCATGCGGGATATGTGATCACAATTGCTGCCCGCCAGTGGTGAGTCTTCACAGCCCGACTCGTCCGAGCCTTCGGCCTGTCCGACTTCTGCTTGGCCTTCCCGCCAGTCTGTGGTGTCGATTCGGACTGTGCATGTGCCAGGTTGGAGACTGCAGATCGAATAGCGATCCTGGTGCAGCCGACCACTGCTGACTGCCCGCACTTCCGCGGTCCTCCGCAGTCAGTCTGGATGCGGTCCATTTGGACTTAGTCCATGGTTCCTTTCCTGTAACACAATTCTCACAGAAAATAGAACAAAATGACCTTAGAGTAAAGAATTTACCTGCAGGTCCTGTTTTAAACCTTCCGCTGCGGGGGCAACGCTCCCCCCCCCCCCCCCCCCGAGCTTGGTCTCGTGGTCCCTGTAGAGGGCTTTCCCACGATATTCAATGTCGGGTTTTTCACCCCGAGCTTGGTATTCCCATTGCAGCTATAGCCTGGATTTCCTCCGCGGTCCCTTATAGAAGGACTTCTCCGCGATGTTTACAGTCGGGGCTCCCCCCCACACCCCCACACCCCACCGAGCTGGGTTTCCCCGCAGTAACTGCAGCCGGGATATCCCCGCGGTCCCTATAAAAGGGATAGCCGCGATATACATAGTCGGGCGATATCCCCGCTGTGTTTGTCCAGGTGCCACCGGCACCGGTATGAAGCCGCTGGCTCCACCGCAAGCGGCTCGAAAGGCGAATTCACCGCCGCCCGCTACTCGCATTCCGCGATCTTCCAAGCGGGTTCCCTTGGTCCGTGGGCAGGATTCCCCGAGGTCATGACCGGGATTCCCTGTAGTCCGTGACTGGGGTTCCCCCCACCGTCCGGACTTCGCCCCGGACTTTAGCAGGACCTCTAAGTAGGGGTTCCTGCAAGAAGACATAACCTGGAAAAAGTTTAAAAACCTTCCTTCAGGTCTGACCGCTGGCAGGAGCATCATGCCCCCCCGCCAGTCGTACGCAATGCGATAGACGATATGACACGCATGCATGCTGGCGGGGTCTTCCCGTAGTCACTCACATGACTCCGAAGTAAAATTGATATTTTTTACTCATAGCTAGTCGTAGTTGGTCTTAGGTGTGGAAGACTGAGGTCGAGGGTGGTCGGAGGAGGTCGTACACATAGTCGTAGGAGGGGAGGGGAGGGGGATGGGGAATATATCCTCCCACTTTTTGAGTTGGGGGATGGCCTGTATAATCCCCCTCTTTTTGGAGGTCGAGCAACAACAACAAATAATAATTGTTCCACCCTCCCACACCCCGCTCGGTCGCTCCGCTCCCTCACCGAGTACCCCCGAGGCCGGTGATCAGTGATCGCTCAGCCTCCCCACTTTCAAAAACGTTCCGCAGCCCCTGACTCATATCACTGAACCGACTCAGGGAGCTAAGATATTCTTTTAAAAAAGTCTTCTTTTTTCGACTGGTTTCTCGATTCACACCCAAAAGGACCACTGGCCTTCAAGATGCACGGTAGTGTATGTAACTGTGTTGTGGTAGTTAAAATATAATTGTTACAGTTGGTGTAAATATCTATGGAACCAATTTGGATTATTATTTTGTTAAATCAACTGAAAGTTCCAATCACAGATTGTTTTATTATATATTCAGGAAAGTCCAAAAGCGGCAAAGGAAAATTAAAAATGACCCCCACCCTCCCGTCTCCCCCGGCCAGTGATGAGATGGACGCGGGGGTCTGGACCAATCGCTGACATGTCCTACCGCCGCCGACGTCATGTCCGTTATTTGGGTTTTTGGCGATGCGTCGTTCGGTTATTTGGCCTTTCCGCGATCCGCCATTTCAGTTAGTTGGCTTTTCCGCGATGCGCCATTTCAGTTAGTTGGCTTTTCCGCGATCCGTCCTTTCGGTGATTTGGCTTTTCGGCTTTGTTTCTGTTCGGTTAGTTGACTTTTCAGCAATCCGCACTTTCAGTTAGTTGGCTTTTCGGCAATCTGCCCTTTCGGTTATTTGGCTTTTCGGTCATTTTCGTTTGGTTATTTGCCTTCCACTTTTTCGCTTCAGCATCTCGTCCTTCGACGCCACGTCTGCACACGGTATTTGGGATCTAGGAGGAAACCAGAGCATCCAGAGGAAATCCATGCAATCACAGAGAGAAGGTGCAGACTCCACACAGACAGCAGCCGAAGTCAGGACTGAACCCAGGTCTCTAGTGTTGTGAGGCAGCGGCTCTTCCAGTTGCACTGCTGTGCTGCCCTAATGTGATGTGGGCCAATTCATGTAGCACATTTCCTTGTGCATTTGGCCAAGGTATATGAGAATATCTCAAAGACATATCAGTTTCCAAACTCTTGAATGGCTTCCTACTGTTAACTGGTATCACGCTCTCTACCTAGCCAATTGTAGTTATTAGGCTCTCCGTATAATTTCAAAACTAATTATTACTTGTATGGGTTACAGTTGATATTGTTTGAATTCCTCCATAGAAGGAAGCAGTGGGTGATGGTGGAAGGTTGCTTCTCAGAATGGAGACCTGTGAGTAGTGGTGTGCCAGAGGGTACGGTGCTGGGCCCGTTACTGTTTGTCATCTACATTAATGATTTGGATAAGAACACACATTTCACGATTAACAAGTTTGCTGATGATATAAAAGTGAGTGGTTTTGCAGATAGTGAAGATGGTTGTGAACAATTGCAGCAGGATCTCGATCGATTGGCCAGGTGGGCGGAGGAATTGTTGATGGAATTTAATACAAAGAAGTGTGAGGTGTTGCATTTTGGGATGTCGAACAAGGGCAGGACCTGCACAGTAAATGGTAGGCCTCTGGGTAGTGTTGTCTAGCAGAGGGATCTAGGAGTACAAGTGCATGGTTCCATGAAGGTCGAGTCGCAGGTAGATAAGGTGGACAAAAAGGCTTTTGGCACTTTGGCCTTCATCAGACAGAGTATTCAGTACAGACGTTGGGTGGTCATGTTGCACATGTATAAGACGTTGGTGTGACCGCAATTAGATTAATGTGTTCAGTTCTGGGCACCATGTTATAGGAAAGATATTGTCAAGCTTGAGAGGCTTCAGAAAAGATTTACAAGGATGTTGCCAGGACTAGAGAGTGTGAGCTATAGGGAGAGGTTGAGTAGGCTGGGTCATAATACCATGGAGCATAGGAGAGAATGAGGGGAGATCTGATAGTGGTATACAAAATCATGAAAGGAATAGATCGGGTAGATGCACAGAGTCTTTTACCCAGAGTAGGGGAATCGAGGACCAGAGGACATAGGTTCAAGGTGAAGGGGAAAAGATTTCATAGGAATCCGAGGGGTAACTTTTCACACATGGGCGTATGGAACAAGCTGCCAGAGGAGGTAGTTGAGTTTGGGACTATCCCATCGTTTAAGAAACAGTTGGACAGGTACATGGATAGGACAGGTTTGGAGGGATATGGACCAAGCGCAGGCAAGGAGGCCTAGGGTAGATGGGACATTGTTGGCCGGTGTGGGCGAGTTGTGCCAAAGGGCCTGTTTCCACACTGTATCATTCTATGACTCCATGACTCTATGATTCTAATTCTAATTCTCATTTGTATTAACAACTGCCACCCCATAACTCCTGATTATAACTGCTTTATCCTTAACAATCCATAACAGGGGTCTGATGAGCTTGCACCTGTATTACTGTGTAGAAGTCTAGTCTCCCTCCCTCAGCTGTAGATACTTGTGATTTAAGGAAGTGCAACAAAGTTTAACAGATTGATTCCAGCCAGCATTTTGTGCAGTGATTATCAACGTTAGAGGGCAAGACTTATGTCAATGTTTACAGCAGATGGTACAGCAAATATATTACCTTAAGAAACAGAGGAGCTAACTTGAACAGACTGCTCATAAATAGTGCCTATAATCCAGAAACCCATCCATGTTGACATCTATAGGTGGCTAATTATGGACCAAAGTCTGCTTGGATTGCATAACATTTCAAGATATAACACTGTGTATTGATAGAGAAGACCCGTGTAAATGTAATGTTGATTGTACCAGCTTTTTGCTTGAGCAATTCAGAAGTAATAGCGCTGCTCCCTGTTTGTGCTCCTTGTTTTTTGCGCAATGTACTCTTCTCTTCAAAGATGGAATTTAGAGGCTTCAATTCTGCGAAGTGGCGGCGCCTAACGGCAGCGGCTCGACTACAGTCCGTCTGACTTTTAAATTTTTTTTGTCCCATTAGTTGTATGTTTTTGGTTCTAATTTTTAATTATTTTTTAGCTGTGTATATGTGGGGGGGGGGGGGGGGTGGGGGAACCGTTTAATCTCTTCCCGGTACGGGGACCCGGCTTTTTCCCTGTCGGGTCTCCGGTGTCGTTGGGCCTAACATTGTGGGGCCGGCGGCGGCCTCCAACCGGAACCAACCTGAGGGCTCCAGTCGCGGAGCTTGCGGACTCACCATCGCGGAGCTGGCCGACTTCGGAGCTGGGAGAGCTGTGGTGGCGCGCGGCTGCAACCCGACTTCCTAGCTTTGGAGGCTCCGGCTGCAGGCCCGGTGGACAGGAACATCAGGAGCTCACGGGTCCCTGGTGGGAGACCGCTTTTCGGAGCTCCCGCAACGGCAACTTCTCCCGCCGGAATCGCGAGGTTTAAATGACTCGGAGCGGGGCCTAACATCGCCCGGCGTGGCTTAAACGGCCGCGGGAATTACCATCGCCCATTGGGGGCTTTAACATCGTGAGCCCCAGTCACCTCGACACTGCAGTTGGACTACTGGACTGCGGGAGAAGAACAAAGGGAACAGATAAGACTTTTGCCTTCCATCACAGTGAGGAGGTGTTGGATATTCACTGTGATGGATAGACAATAGACAATAGACAATAGGTGCAGGAGTAGGCCATTCGGCCCTTCTAGCCAGCACTGCCATTCAATGTGATCATGGCTGATCATCCCCAATTCAGTTCCCCGTTCCTGCCTTCTCCCCATATCCCCTGATTCCGCTATTTTAAGAGCCCTATCTAGCTCTCTCGTGAAAGCATCCAGAGAACCTGCCTCCACCGCCCTCTGAGGCAGAGAATTCCACAGACTCACCAATCTCTGTGAGAAAAAGTGTTTCCTCGTCTCCGTTCTAAATGGCTTACTCCTTATTCTTAAACTGTGGCCCCTGGTTCTGGATGTTTGTGTAAATTGTGTTAAGTGTGTGTCTTGTTTTTTTTTGCAATGTCATGACTAGGAATGACATTTTGTTCAAACCTTGTCTGTTTGAATGACAATAAATGGGCATTCTATTCTATTCTATTCATGAAGTACCGACACAAATATTTTCTATTTATTGTTAAATAAATACTTCTAAAATGATTTGGACATAAAATATTTTCCCATCGTTTATTTCTGTAAATTTTCTTTAGACCATAAA
>JAXLNO010001170.1:0-108719 GCA_038087875.1 Malacoraja senta | reverse complement strand
TTCCGGGTGTTGAATTTATCAGTAAAGACAAGATTCAGCTGCCAAATGCATACAGCTCAGTAGTACATCTTAACATGGAATCAGGACAACAACCTCTTCCTCAATGTCAGCAAGACGAAAGATGAAGCAGTTACTTGTGGACTTCGGGGCGTTTGACTGATTATCTGCCCAAGTCAGATTCGATGGCGACAAAGTGGAAATGGTTCAGAGCTTCAAGCTCCTTTGGGTTAATATCACTCACCGTCCCTTATGGACCAACCATATTGACGCGATAGATAAGAAGTCACACCTGCGCCCCTGTTTCTTGAGGAAACGGAGAAAATTTGGCATGTCTCCGGTGACTACTTCTAACCATGGAAAGCTTACTGCCGAACTGCGTCACGGCTTGGTGTGGAACAGCTTTGCCCAAGAACGCAAGACATTGCAGCGAACAGTCCACATCAGACATCCCACAACTGATTCCATGTACACTTAACAATGCCCCGGAAATCCAGTCCGCACGTCATGAGACCTACACAACTCCGCGTCCGTCGGCCAGGTGATACAGCCGTTTGGACGAACTAATCGCCTGACTCAGGAACAGCTTCTTCTCTGTTATCAGGCTTGTCAATGGTTCTCCCATAAACTAGGGTATTGCCCTGTGCAGATCTACCCAATTGCGGACATTGGACGTCCTCTCTTATAATGGTGCGCTACAATGCCGAGAGAAAAATTCTGAACGCTGTATCTGTCCCTTTGCCCTACTTGTTATACTTGAGCTGGACTTGATTGTGTTTATATATAACATTATCTAATCCGACTGGGTAGCATGCAAAACAAAGCCCACTATTCGCGGGTGCATGTGATAATGATAAACCAAAATCAAACCTAAAACCTACTCAGCTCAGTCATAACGTGCTCAATTGGTTCAATTCGGCATTATATTCGGCACGGAGATGTAGGGGGATTGGGAGAAGATAACTCTGCGACTTGACCAGGAGAGCTTTGCAGAGCAAGAGATACCACGAGTATCTTGAGCAAAACACGGTGTGCTGAAAGAACTCAACGGGTCAGGCAGCATTTGTGGATGGAAATGGACAGGCAACGTTCGGGTCGAGACCCTCCTTCAGTCACATGGGGGAGAAAACTGGAAAAGAGTTTGCCACGTGGGTAGAATAAGAGACAAGCGCTAGAAATGGAAAGAGGATAAAAGGCTGTCGGATACGGAGAGGAGAAGAGGTGTGAAATGTAAACCATGTGTGACGGATACATTAGGAACAAGTGAAGGGGATAGAGAGGGAATGGGAAAATCAGTGCCCAATGGAGAGGAAAGGTGACTGGTGTGTGAAAGTGGGAGAAATGGGTGCGCAAAGGGGTGGGATGGCGCTAGAGGGAGAGGGGTAGGACGGCTATTACTTTAAATTGGAGAATTCAAAGTTCATGCCGTTCGGCAGTTAGCTCCCTAAGTGGAATAGGGGATGTTCCTCGTCCAGTTTGCGTGTGGCCTCACTCTTGCAGTGGCGGTTGTGTATTCCGTCACCTTCCGGTGTCTCCTCTGTTTATTTTCCGAATGAGGTATATTCAACGGACTGCGGCGCCCCCTTGTGGCAGCTGACTGGAACTCAAGAATGGGTTTTTGTCCGTATCTGCCCCATCTCTGCAGCAGTGTGGGCCTCAAGGCGCAGAGAAACACGGCGGAATCGGAGACGCGAACCCCGGAGATAGTTAAAGGAACAGTCCTCGATGCTTTCTGAAACACGGAAGTAAACCTGTCCGGGAAATCTGGAGACCGGTTGCCTGCCCCATGGCTGTATATCATCACTACGTATCTAGGCGCTTCCCCGGGAAATTGGATGTACCAGCAGGCAAAGTTGGCGCTGAATCCTTCAGAGTAAGTGCAGTTCAGTGTTAGGCTCTGTCCTTCCTCGGCAGCCAGTTGCAGCGGGAACTGAATCACTGAGTCACCGCCACGGGTACCTATAACAAAGCACAGAGCGTGTCATAGAAACTTAGAAAAATAGGTGCAGGAGTAGGCCATTCGGCCCTTCGAGCCAGTGCCACCATTCAATCTGATTATGGCTGATCATCTAAAATCAGTACTCCGTTCCTGCTTTCCCCCCATATTCCTTGATTCCGTTAGCCCTAAGAGCTAAATCAAACTCCCTCTTGAAAACCATCAGTGAATTAGCCCCCACTGCCTTCCATAGAAATCCACAGATTCACAACTCTCTGGGGAAAATGTTTTTCCTCGTCACAGTCCTAAATGGCCGACCCCTTATTCTTGAACTGTGTGACCCCTGGTTCTGGACTCCCCCGATATCGGGAACATTTCTCATGCAGTTAGCCTGTCCAATCCTTTAAGAGTGTTATATGTTTCTATACGATCTCCTCACACCCTTCTAAATTCCAGTGAATACAAGCCCAGTCGACCCATTACTTCATTATATGTCAGTACCGCCATACCGGGAATTAACCAGGTGAACCTACGTTGAACCCCCGTGTCAGAGAACGGGCACTACCTGGAAGTCACGGATTGCACACTGAACAATGAAACACAAACTCACCGGGCACCACAAGGAGTATCAGCGCCAAGAGACACGAAGCGCACATGGTGCCCGACTTGGAACGAGAGAGAGAGAAGGAGACGACTTTCACACTGTGCCCTTGCCTCGTATCCGATGTGTGAATAGAAGCCAACATCCGGTTCACTACCGTACACTTTAAGGGGCGTTTCCTGCACATGATTGGTTGCGCACATACAACTGAGAAAGCTGAGGCAGAAAGCTCCCCAGATGCGCCCCGCATAACTCAACGAACCGTCTGGTGGGGCCACCGGGGTCGGGCGGGGCTGCCGAGAGCGCAGGAAGACCGTCGAGAGTATGCAGGGAACGTCCGAGAGTTTTTTGAAAGCCTCCGAGAGCGAGGAGGGCCACCGCGATCCGAGCCGGTAAATATTGTAAATGTCCTTAGTGTGCAGAATAGTGCCAGTGTCCGCGGATCGCTGGTCGGCGCGGCCTCGTTGGGCCGAAGGGCCTATTTTCGCGCTGCATCTCTAAACTAATCTCTAAACAAAACTACACGACTAAACTCCACTTCGCTTGGCTCAACCTAGCGCCTTGCAACTCAGATTGGCGATTTGCACATTTTATGGAAGGTCTAGGGTCCTTTTATTAGGAACCAAATCTGATTTCAGAATTGAGTAAAAGATGCAGCGCTGCTCATCGCCCACACCGGTCATTGATCATACATTTGTTATCTATGTTATCCCACTTTTGTATCCACTCCCAACACATTATGAACAATTTGCAAAGACACTATAAACGCACGTGTCCTTGGGGCGCGGGGGGAAACCGCAGCACCCGGAGTAAATCCACGCAGTCACAGGGTGAGCTGTGAACTCCTCAAACGCAACGCCCGAGGTCAGGATCAAACCCGAGTCTCTGGCGCAGCAAGGCAGCAACTCCACCGCTGCGCTACTGTGCCGCCCCGAGAGGGTGAGCTACACCTGCAGAGACAAAGGGAAAATATACTGTAGACATCAGGCACCTACAGAGTATTTGTTCTCTGCGGATTCGCAAAAGCACCTCCTTCGTTTAGTGTGGGCGTCATGGCGCACAGGTACACGGCCGAGTCTGAAACAAGGGCCGCGGAGATAATTAAAGGGACCGTCCTACTATCTTTCTGAAAAACAGCAGAAAACCTGTCAGGCAAATCCGGCGACTGGTCCGCAAACCCAGTGCTCAGTCTCTTGAGTAGATATCTTGGCGCCTCCCCGGGATATTGGATGTACCAGAAGGCCGCGTAGGCATTGAACGCTGCAGGGTAACTGCAGTTCATTGTGACGCTTTGTCCTTCCACGGCCGTTTGTTCCGGCGGATCCTGGGACACGGACACTTCGCCGCCCGTTCCTGTAAGAACGAACATAACACGCGAGTGAATCGTTTAGTTTAGTTTGGAGATACAGCGCGCAAACAGGCCCTTCAGCCCACCGTGTCCGCACCGACCAGCGTTCCCCGCAAATTACCACTAACCTGCACACACGAGGGACAGTTTTGCATTTACACCATGCCCCCAATTAACCTACTAATCTGTACGTCTTTGGAGTGTGGGAAGAAACAAAAAGATCTCGGAGAAAACCAACGCAGGTCACGGGGAGAACGTTCGAACTCTGTACAGCCAAACACCCGTAGTCAGGATCGAACCCGGGTCACTGGCTCTGTCAGGCCGCAGCTATGCCGATGCGCCACCGTGCCGCCCAGTCCGACGGTAAATTGGAGCCCCGGACGTAACACTGAGCAGTTTAGCACAGACTCACCGGGCAGCACAAACATCATTATCAGAAAGGACCACGAGGAACTCATGGTGTCCGGTTTGAACGAAGAGACGAGGAGAAAATGTTTATAAGTATGTTCACCCCTCGCATCAGACATGCGACAGAAAGCTCAGACAAGGCTCATTAAAGATAACCGGGGACAGTTCCCTGGTGTTGGATTGGTTGGTTTCGCGGAAATCGCCCCGCCTTCTAATTTCACACGTTCGGGCAATACCCGAGGTTCTTTTTTTCTCTCTCGCTCTTTTTTGACTATCTCTAGAACACGCACACTGTGTCCCTCTCCCACTCCTTTTCTCTCCCAGCAATCACTTCGCTTCCTCCTCTCATTCTCTGTGGAGCGTGCATTCTATTTCCACACTAACTGTCCCCTTCTCCCCATCTCCTCCTCTCTTTCCCTTCTCTTCCATCTTTCGCTCTCAAACGCCTTCACACATTTGTTCTCTCTCTCTTTCTCACACACGCACACACGCACATACACACTCTCTCTCAAACGTACACTGTCTCTCTACTCTCTCTCAGTCCTTCCCCTTTTCTCACGCTCAATATCTCTTCTCTTCACTCACTCTCCTCACTTCCACTATCTCGTGCTCGTTCTCTCCTTCTCCTCACCGCCCTTTCCATTCAACTGGATAATTTCTCTCTTTCTCTTTTATCTCTTGTATCGGAATCTCTCTCTATATGCATCGTCTTTCCCTGCAGCGCCATTCATGTTGCTGTCGGTGTTCATAGGCTACGTTGGTCTGTCTGTCTCCCCAATTTCTGACACCCGCCTGCTTCCGAGCGAGACCATACAAGGGTAAAGGGCGTTTTGCAGATGCAGCGATACATAGACACATAGATACATAGACTATAGCCTCCCGAGAAAATACATAGTTGGCTCAATTATACCATTTCCTTATCCGGTGTGCGGTGTTCAATTTATGTCATTGTGTGAAATATATTCCAATTAATAAGCTTAAGGATAAGGGGGAAATCCTTTAAAACCGAGATGAGAAGAACTTTTTTCACACAGAGAGTGTTGAATCTCTGGAACTCTCTGCCACAGAGGGTAGTCGAGGCCAGTTCATTGGCTATATTTAAGAGGGAGCTAGATGTGGCCCTTGTGGCTAAAGGGATCAGAGGGTATGGAGAGAAGGCAGGTACGGGATACTGAGTTGGATGATCAGCCATGATCATATTGAATGGCGGTGCAGGCTCGAAGGGCCGAATGGCCTACTCCTGCACCTAATTTCTATGTTTCTATAACCTCATACCACAGCGTTTATAAATGCCCCAAATGAATAATAAAATCTGCTTGAGACGCGTAGAGAGATGAAAGGGGCAATATTGGCCTTGGGTCTTCACCGAATTGTTGACCTCTTGCCTCAGGTGTTGTTGGACACGTGAGTTCTTCAGGCAGTTTAATATGTTTGTCCTCCAGATTCTGGAGTCGACTTGAAACACGGGGGCCTGAGCCAAATGAAGAAGTTGTGCAGCCTGTGATTTTATACCTTGGAGGGCAGGAAGCCGGAGAGTGATCTTACAGTGGTTTATAACACAATGAGGGGAATAGAAGGGGTGATGCAGAGAGCCTTCACGCCCAATGTAGGAGCAAGAAGAACAAAAGGGGACATGGTTTTACTCTTTATTTAACGTCTTCTAACGTTCTTAATGCGACCTGATCACGTAACGATGTAATATTAATATAAGGATTTGATGATTCCTCGGGCATGCATCCCGATATCGCGAAGTCTCTCAAACATTCTCCCAAAGCTCTGCATTTTTCTGTGTTTTGAATAGGGTTCAATTTAGTTTGGAGACACAGCGCGGAAAAAACAGGCCCTTCTGCCCATCGAGTGCGTGCAGACCATCGATCACGCGTTCGCACTAGCGAACGTTATCCCACTTTGTCTTCCACTCCCTACACACCAGGGGCAATTTATAGAGCCCAATAAACTTACAAACCCGCACGTCCTTGGGTTATGCGACGAAACCGGAGCACCCGGGGGAAATCCACGCGATCACAGGGATAACCTGCAAACTCCACACAGACGATATAGCAGGTCAGAATCGAAACCGGGTCCCTGGCGCAATGAGGCTGCAGCACTTCCAGGTGCGCCACTGTGCTGCCCTGTTTTGTTCGTTGATTATATTCTTACTGAGTTCAGAGGGTTTCGAACCCTCATTTCCAGAATCACTTGTTAAACGCATATCGCGGAGTAGTGAGGTGGAAACAGGAGCCTTGTGGAGCATTATGGGGAAAAATCACGTCAGGAACTGTGAGGATAAAAGATGGAATTTAGACGGGGAATGCAAAAAAAAGGCCCGTCGACGAGTAGGAATAAAAACAAACCAAGAATGTAAAGTAAGTTGGAAGATGAAGCACGGCGCTTCGTGTTTGAGGGTAATATTCTATTTTGGGTTGGAGTGTTTTTGGAAGATGGAAGAGAGCGCCGTCTGGTGAAGATTAGATCGAAATGACGGGAGAGAGTTTTTGTTCGGATCAGTCGCTTCTATGCCGCAGTGTGGGCCTCAGGGCGCAGAGATACACGGCGGAATCGGAGACAAGGACGCCGGAGATACTTAAAGGTATCGAGCGATTCTCTTTGTGGTAAGCAGCAGAAAACCTCTCTGGCAAACCACGAGCCCCATCTCCGGAATCGGCATTAAATTTTTTTAGTAGATATTTCGGCGCTTGCCCACCATTCTGAATGTACCAGAAAGCGACCTTATTATTGTAAGATTTGGGGTAATTGCAATTAAGTATTACGGCCTGTCCTTCAACAACAGTGAGTTCAGGCGGATATTGAGACATGGACTCTTCGCCATAGCGTCCTGTAATAAAGCAGAAAAGAAACATGCGATGAAGCTGAAAGCCTACAACAAATAACCAACAAATAACATCGATCTGTACAGCACAGGAACAGACCTTCCTTCACAATATCTACAGTTTGGGATGGCTGTCGCGCGTGTATCAAAGCCACGTTTAGCTCACGGAAAATCGCAACAGAAACTCACTGTACTGTGTGCAAACTGGGAGGGTATCAAAGACACTTTCCGCTTCGGAACCATTGCAACATAAGCTCACCTGGAAATACAAAAATTATCATCAGGAGAGACCAGAAGGTGCTCATGGCATGTAGTTTGTAAACAGCTCTGTAAGGACGAAAAGATTCGACTGCGTTCATGTCTCGCGTTGTACAGTATATGTGAGAGGACACGGAAATCATGGGCAGGTTTTTTTCTGTTGGGGAGACTAAGGAGCGTCCCCCTCTTGCACGATTGGCTGTTCACAACCGATGCAATTTGATCACTTGCCTTCTCACTTTACGCACGCTAATTTGCTCCACCTCTATCTTTCCTTGCGCTCCGTTCCCCCTCTCTCTCTCTCTCTCTCTCTCTCTCTCTCTCTCTCTCTCTCTCTCTCTCTCTCTCTATCTCTCCCTCTCTCTCTCTCTCTCTCTCTCTCTCTCTCTGTCGCACGCTCTTGCTCTGTCTGTTTTATTGTCTACATTCTTTCTATCTGCAAATCTTTCTGACACTCCATCTATCTCCCCGCCCTTCCCCTCTTCCTCTCTCGCTCCCTTGCTCGTCCAGTCACATATAGTCACAATCAGAGAGCTATAAGCACAGCCCCTTCAGTAGAAAGGAGTCAAAGAACAATAGTCCATTGTCAAGGTTTTTTAATTGCAACGGGAAAAGAATATATGGGCGGCACAGAAGCGCAGCCAGTTGAGCGGCTGAATCACAGCGCCAGAAACCCAGGTCTTGACCCCGAGTACTGTTTGTGTGACGTTAGTAAGTTCTCCCTGTCACGCATAGTTTGCCTATGGTTGCTTTGGTTTTCTCGCACATTTCAAACATGCGCAGAATCTTGGACATATGGCCTCTACGAATTGCGCCCAGTGTGTAGGCAGTGGATGCGAAGGTGGGATGGGACTAGTGTCAACGTGTGCCCGACAGTCGGCGTCGACCTGTCGGGCCCAAGGCCCTGCTTCCATGCTGATATTTACAATCAATCGATTAAATTCTTGTTAGATGCAGCTTTTCGTGCTCGTTACAGAACAACACGGCGACTCAATTTACAATCAAGAACAAGACGACGGAATAATTATACGCAGGAGAATCGAGCGTGGAGGGTGATTTTCATCCTTCCCTCAGCGCCGTATCTGAATCAGCTTGGATTATTTTGGTATTAGACTTGCAATTGGATTTGGTAGTGGGATTGGAACTGGTATTGTTATTGGTGTAAAGATTGGTATTGATATTGGTATTGGTATCCATTTATTATTATCACGTGTGAGATATATTAAAAACATTGTGTAGCGAGCTATCTGGATAATTCACCCATGAATGAAATGCAATTAAACAAACATTAATACAACAGGTAGTGCAAAAACAAGAGGTGCTGGATACTTCAGCAACCTCTGAGTTGCAGGAATTCAACGGGTCAGACAGCATCTGAGGAGTAAGTGGATAAACGTTTCCGTTCGTAGCTCTTTCGATCTGAAGATGTCTGAAGAGGCGTCCCGACCCGAAACGTGTTTTCACCTTCCAGATGTTTGCGGGCTCGCTGGGTGAGTTGTGTACTGTGAACTTTCAAATCGTGTTGGGGGGGGGATCTAAGGGGGTTGATAGGAATACGACACGATTGAAAGAACATTCGTGTAAAAACAGGCGTTGATGTATGTGCGATTAGGGGCGCCTACGCGACGCAATCGAAAACTTGCTTCCGTGCAGTCAAACTCATCAACTCACCTCAAATGTTTATTGAATCCTTAGTTGATTAGGACTTAACCAATGCCATTTCAGATTGTAGTGAACGTTGGAAAATGGCGCTTCCATTGGTCCAGACAAGGTTAAATTCACAGTTCGACTGGATGCCAGGAAACGGATTTCTCTGATTAACTATTTCAACCCAGCGAGCGCCCTCTGGTGGCCGCGCGCTGGATCTCTCAGTGCGTTTTTGTCCCGGTCTGCTGCTTCTCTGAAGCAGTGTGGGCTCCACGGCACAGAGGTACACGGCAGCATCAGAGACGAGAGTCCCCGCTATGTCCAAAGACACGATCCTATTCTCAGTGTCAAAAACGATAACGAATCTGCCTGGGAATTGGGGGGATCGTTCTTCGTACCCTGTCTTTAATTTCCTCAGTATATATCTCGGCGTTTCCCCGGGATACTGGACGTACCAGAATGCAGTCCTCGCATCTAATGCTGCGGAATAATTGCAATTTAACCTTATAGTCTGTCCTTCTACAGCCGTCAGTGCAGGCGGAGGAAAATCAAATCCTCAGTGCGCGCCATCGATATTTTTTCTTTCTCGAACCTACCGGAAAATACGAAAATTATTATCAGCAGAACACGCGAACGGCACATGGTGATCTGTTGGAGGCTGGGAAGACAATGGTGGCAATGCGATGTTTGGTGCCCCTTTGTTGCAGATAGAGGGCGTACTCCCGATTCGGGATTGGTTTGTCTCTTGGGCCTTGCTGGTTGGACAGTAATCTTCATTCACTACGTCATCCATCTCAAATAGACCAGTGGGTTCTTCTGGGTGTTGAATTTACCAGTAAAGACAAGATTCAGCTGCCAAATGCATACAGCTCAGTAGTACATCTTAACATGGAATCAGGACAACAACCTCTTCCTCAATGTCAGCAAGACGAAAGATGAAGGAGTTACTTGTGGACTTCGGGGCGTTTGACTGAGTACCTGCCCAAGTCAGTTTCGATGGCGACAACGTGGAAATGGTTCAGAGCTTCAAGCTCCTGTGGGTTAATATTACTAACCGTCCCTTGTGGACCAACCATATTGACGTGATAGATAAGAAGTCACGCCTGCGCCCCTGTTTCTTGAGGAAACGGAGAAAATTTGGCATGTCTCCGGTGACTACATCTAACCATGGAAAGCGTACTGCCGAACTGCGTCACGGCTTGGTGTGGAACAGCTTTGCCCAAGAACGCAAGACATTGCAGCGAAAAGTCCACATCAGACATCCCACAACTGATTCCATGTACACTTAACGATGCCCCGGAAATCCAGTCCGCACATCATGAGACCTACACAACTCCGCGTCCGTCGGCCAGGTGATACAGACGTTTGGACGAACTAATCGCCTGACTCAGGAACAGCTTCTTCTCTGTTATCAGGCTTGTCAATGGTTCTCCCATAAACTAGGGTATTGCCCTGTGCAGATCTACCCAATTGCGGACATTGGACGTCCTCTCTTATAATGGTGCGCTACAATGCCGAGAGAAAAATTCTGAACGCTGTATCTGTCCCTTTGCCCTACTTGTTATACTTGAGCTTGACTTGATTGTGTTTATATATAACATTATCTAATCCGACTGGGTAGCATGCAAAACAAAGTCCACTATTCGCGGGTGCATGTGATAATGATAAACCAAAATCAAACCTAAAACCTACTCAGCTCAGTCATAACGTGCTCAATTGGTTCAATTCGGCATTATGTTCGGCACGGAGATGTAGGGGGATTGGGAGAAGATAACTCTGCGACTTGACCAGGAGAGCTTTGCAGAGCAAGAGATACCACGAGTATCTTGAGCAAAACACGGTGTGCTGAAGGACCTCAACGGGTCAGGCAGCATTTGTGGATGGAAATGGACAGGCAACGTTCGGGTCGAGACCCTCCTTCAGTCACATGGGGGAGAAAACTGGAAAAGAGTTTGCCACGTGGGTAGAATAAGAGACAAGCGCTAGAAATGGAAAGAGGACAAAAGGCTGTCGGATACGGAGAGGAGAAGAGGTGTGAAATGTAAACCATGTGTGACGGATACATTAGGAACAAGTGAAGGGGATAGAGAGGGTATGGGAAAATCAGTGCCCAATGGAGAGGAAAGGTGACTGGTGTGTGAAAGTGGGAGAAATGGGTGCGCAAAGGGGTGGGATGGCGCTAGAAGGAGAGGGGTAGGACGGCTATTACTTTAAATTGGAGAATTCAAAGTTCATGCCGTTCGCCAGTTAGCTCCCTAAGTGGAATAGGGGATGTTCCTCGTCCAGTTTGCGTGTGGCCTCACTCTTGCAGTGGCGGTTGTGTATTCCGTCACCTTCCGGTGTCTCCTCTGTTTATTTTCCGAATGAGGTATATTCAACGGACTGCGGCGCCCCCTTGTGGCAGCTGACTGGAACTCAAGAATGGGTTTTTGTCCGTATCTGCCCCATCTCTGCAGCAGTGTGGGCCTCAAGGCGCAGAGATACACGGCGGAATCGGAGACGCGAACCCCGGAGATAGTTAAAGGAACAGTCCTCGATGCTTTATGAAACACGGAAGTAAACCTGTCCGGGAAATCTGGAGACCGGTTGCCTGCCCCATGGCTGTATATCATCACTACGTATCTAGGCGCTTCCCCGGGAAATTGGATGTACCAGCAGGCAAAGTTGGCGCTGAATCCTTCAGAGTAAGTGCAGTTCAGTGTTAGGCTCTGTCCTTCCTCGGCAGCCAGTTGCAGCGGGAACTGAATCACTGAGTCACCGCCACGGGTACCTATAACAAAGCACACAGCGTGTCATAGAAACGTAGAAAAATAGGTGCAGGAGTAGGCCATTCGGCCCTTCAAGCCAATATCACCATTCAATCTGATTATGGCTGATCATCTAAAATCAGTACTCCGTTCTTGCTTTTCCCCCATATTCCCTGATTCCGTTAACCCTAAGAGCTAAATTAAACTCCCTCTTGAAAACAATCAGTGAATTAGCCTCCACTGCCTTCCATAGAATTCCACAGATTCACAACTCTCTGGGTGAAAATGTATTTCCTCGTCACAGTCCTAAATGGCCGACCCCTTATTCTTAAACTGTGTGACCCCTGGTTCTGGACTCCCCCAATATCGGGAACATTTCTCGTGCAGTTAGCCTGTCCAATCCTTTAAGAGTGTTATATGTTTCTATACGATCTCCTCTCACCCTTCTAAATTCCAGTGAATACAAGCCCAGTCGACCCACTACTTCATTATATGTCAGTACCGCCATCCCGGAAATTAACCTGGTGAACCTACGTTGAACCCCGGTGTCAGAGAACGGGCAGTACCTGGAACTCACGGATTGCACACTGAACAATGACACACAAACTCACCGGGCACCACGAGGAGTATCAGCGGCAAGAGACACGAAGCGCACATGGTGCCCGACTTGGAACGAGAGTGAGAGAAGGAGACGACTTTCACACTGTGCCCTTGCCTCGTATCCGATGTGTGAATAGAAGCCAACATCCGGTTCACTACCGTACACGCTAAGGGGCGTTTCCTGCACATGATTGGTTGCGCACATACAACTGAGAAAGCTGAGGCAGAAAGCTCCCCAGATGCGCCCCGCATAACTCAACGAACCGCCTGATGGGGCCACCGGGGTCGGGCGGGGCTGCCGAGAGCGCAGGAAGACCGTCGAGAGTATGTAGGGAACGTCCGAGAGTTTTTTGAAAGCCTCCGAGAGCGAGGAGGGCCACCACGAGCCGAGCCGGTAAATATTGTAAATGTCCTCAGTGTGCAGAATAGTGCCAGTATCCGCGGATCGCTGGTCGGCGCGGCCTCGGTGGGCCGAAGGGCCTATTTTCGCGCTGCATCTCTAAACTAATCTCTAAACAAAAGTACACGACTAAACTCCACTTCGCTTGGCTCAACCTAGCGCCTTGCAACTCAGATTGGCGATTTGCACATTTTATGGAAGGACTAGGGTCCTTTTTATTAGGAACCAAATCTGATTTCTGAATTGAGTAAAAGATGCAGCGCTGCTCATCGCCCACACCGGTCATTGATCATACATTTGTTATCTATGTTATCCCACTTTTGTATCCACTCACAACACATTATGAACAATTTGCAAAGACCCTATAAACGCACGTGTCCTTGGGGCGCGGGGGGAAACCGCAGCACGCGGAGTAAATCCACGCAGTCACAGGGTGAGCTGTGAACTCCTCAAAGGCAACGCCCGAGGTCAGGATCAAACCCGAGTTTCTGGCGCAGCAAGGGAGCAACTCCAACGCTGCGCTACTGTGCCGCCCCGAGAGGGTGAGCTACACCTGTGGAGACAAAGGGAAAATATACTGTAGACATCAGGCACCTACAGAGTATTTGTTCTCTGCGGATTCGCAAAAGCACCTCCTTCGTTTAGCCGGGTGACAGCGCCCTCTTGCGAGCGGTCGCGGGAGTGGCGGGAAAGGTTTTTGTCGTGGTCCGCTGATTCACTGCACCAGTGTGGGCGTCATGGCGCACAGGTACACGGCCGAGTCTGACACAAGGGCCGCGGAGATAGTTAAAGGGACCGTCCTACTATCTTTCTGAAAAACAGCAGAAAACCTGTCTGGCAAATCCGGCGACTGATCCGCAAACCCAGTGCTCAGTCTCTTGAGTAGATATCTTGGCGCCTCTCCGGGATATTGGATGTACCAGAAGGCCGCGTCGGCATCGAACGCTGCAGAGTAACTGCAGTTCATCGTGACGCTTTGTCCTTCCACGGCCGTTTGTTCCGGCGGATCCTGGGACACGGACTCTTCGCCGCCCGTTCCTGTAAGAACGAACATAACACGCGAGTGAATCGTTTAGTTTAATTTAGAGATACAGCGCGCAAACAGGCCCTTCGGCCCACCGTGTCCGCACCGACCAGCGATCCCCGCAAATTACCACTAAGCTACACACACGAGGGACAGTTTTGCATTTACACCATGCCCCCAATTAACCTACTAATCTGTACGCCTTTGGAGTGTGGGAAGAAACAATAAGATCTCGGAGAAAACCAACGCAGGTCACGGGGAGAACATACAAACTCTGTACAGCCAAACACCCGCAGTCAGGATCGAACCCGGGTCACTGACGCTGCAAGGCGGTAGCTCTACCGCTACGCCACCGTGCCGCCCAGTCCGACGGTAAATTGGAGCCCCGGACGTAACACTGAGCAGTTAAACACAGACTCACCGGGCAGCACAAACATAATTATCAGACAGGACCACGAGGAACTCATGGTGTCCGGTTTGAACGAAAAGTCGAGGAGAAAATATTTATAAGTATGTTCACGCCTCGCATCAGACATGCGACACAAAGCTCAGACCAGGCTCATGAAAGATAATCGAGGACAGTTCCCTGGTGTTCGATTGGTTCGTTTCGCGGAAATCGCTCCGCCTTCTAATTTCACACGTTCCGGCAATACCCGAGTTTCTTTTTTTCTCTCTCGCTCTTTCTCCGACTCTCTCTCTAACACGCACACTGTGTCCCTCTCCCACACTTTTACTCTCCCATCAATCCCTTCGCTTCCCTCTCTCATTCTCTGTGGAGCGTACGCTCTATTTTCACACTATCTATCGCCATTCATGTTGCTGTCGGTGTTCATAGGCTACGTTTGTCTGGCTGTCTCTCCATTTTCTGGCTTTCGGTGACGCCCGCCTGCTTCCGAGTGAGACCATACAAGGGTAAAGGGCGTTTTACAGATGCAGCGATACATAGATACATAGATACATAGACTATAGCCTCCCGAGGAAATACACAGTTGGCTCAATTATATCATTTCCTTATCCGGTTTGCCGTGTTCTATTTATGTCATTGTGTGAAATATATTCCAATTAATAATCTCAGACCACAGCGTTTATAAATGCCCCAACAGAACAATACAATCTGCTTTCGACGTGTAGAAAGAGGAAAGGGGCATATTGGCCTTGTATCTTCACCGAATCATTGACCTCTTGCCCCAGGTGTTGCTGGACCCGCTGAGTTCTTCAGGCCGTTTAATATGTTTGTCCTCCAGATTCTGGACTAGACTTGAAACACCGGGGGCTGAGCCAGAGGAAGAAGTTGTGCAGCCTGTGATTTTATACCATGGAGGGCAGGAAGCCGCAGAGTGATCTTACAGTGGTTCATAACACAATGAGGGGAATAGATGGCGTGATGCAGAGAGTCTTCACTCCCAATGTAGGAGCAAAAAGAACAAAAGGGAACATGGTTTTACTTTTTTATTTAACGACTTCTCACGTCCTTAATGCGACCTGATCACGTAACGATGTAATATTAATATAAGGATTTGATGAATCCTCGGGAATGCATCCCGATATCGCGAAGTCTCTCAAACATTCTTCCAAATCTCTGCATTTTCTTTGTTTTGAATAGGGTTTAATTTAGTTTAGAGACACAGCGCGGAACAAACAGGCCCTTCTGCCCATCGAGTCCATGCAGACCACCGACCACACGTTCGCACTAGCGAACGTTATAGTATAGTATTTTTTTTTTAATGTCCACACAGCCAAGCTGGTGGAATTTTGGGTTGTCAGCAGCGATACAATAATAAGAACACACAACCACAATAAAAAATGTAACACAAACATCCACCACAGCATTCAAAACTGTGGTGTAAGGCACAAAAATTTGGCCAATCCTCCTCCATTTCCCCTCCGTGAACAGCACCAGAGTCCAGAGTCAGTCCAGGATCGGCTCTTCCTCACCGGAGACCGCGGCTTTAAGTTGTTGTAGGCCGCAGGCCGGCTGTCGAGATTTAAAGTCTCCGCCGCAGCCAGAAGCACCGTAGACTGCAGGGCCGGCGGTCGAAGCTCCCCTGCAGGGGTATTGGTAAGTCCATGCCGGCCCCGCGGTAGAAGTTGGCCGCGGGCCGGCAGTGATGGCTTCTTCTTCTTCCCCCGGGTCCCCCACGAGGGATCCCGGGCTGTAGACACCGCACCAGCTGGAGCTCTGCAGACCGTGACTTCAGGCTGCGACTTCAGGCTGCCGGCTGCCCCGGGCCAGCGAAACGGAGCGTTCCCCTCCAGCGAGCCCCAGCGAGGGCTCACCCGCTCCACGCCGAGAGTCCACGCTGCGCCCGCCGCTGAAGCCCCGGGCGCGTCTCCTGGAAAGGCCGCGCCGATCCTTGATGTTAGGCCACGGGGGAGGCGACCTGGAAAAAGTCGCCTCCCCATGGAGGAGGCGATGGAAGCGGTTTCCCCCTTACCCCCCCCCCCACACCACCCCCCACACAAGACACACAAAGAAACATTAAATACACACTTTTAAACATACTAAAAAATAAAAAAAAGTTGAAAAAACTAACACGCTGCTGACATGGCCGCTGCCCAGAGCAGCGCCCCCTACATCTCACTTTGTCTTCCACTCCCCACCCACCAGGGGCAATTTATAGAGCCCAACAAACTTACAAACCCGCACGCCCTTTGGTTATGCGAGGAAACCGGAACACCCGGGGGAAATCCATGCGATTACAGGGATAATCTGCAAACTCCACACAGACGATATAACAGGTCAGAATCGAAACCGGGTCGCTGGCGCAGTGAGGCTGCAGCACTTCCAGCTGCGCCACTGTGCCGCCCTGTGTTGTTGGTTGATTGTATTCCTACTGAGGTCGGATTTCGAACCCTCCTTTCTAGAATCAATTGTTAAACGCATGTTGCGGAGTGGTGAGGTGGAAACAGGAGCCTTGCGGTGCATTATGGGGGGAAATCACGTCAGGAGCTGCGAGGATAAATGATGGAATTTAGATGAGGAATGCAAAAGAAAAAGGCCAGTCGACAAGTAGGAATAAAAACAAACAAAATAATCTAAAGTAAGTTGGAAGATGAAGCTCTGCGCTTCGTGTTTGAGGGTAATATTCTATTTTGGGGTGGAGTGTTTTTGGTAGATGGAAGAGAGCGCCCTCTGGTGAAGATTCGAGAGAAATGACGGGAGAAAGTTTTTGTTCGGATCAGCCGCTTCAATGCCGCAGTGTGGGCCTCATGGCGCAGAGATACACGGCGGAATCGGAGAAAAGGACGCCGGAGATACTTAAAGGTATCGAGCGATTCTCTTTGTGGTAACCACCAGAAAACCTCTCTGGCAAATCACGAGCTGTGTCTCCGGTGTATGCACTAAATTGTTGTAGTAGATATTTCGGCGCTTGCCCACCGTTCTGAATGTACCAGAAAGCGACATAATGATTGTAAGATTTGGGGTAATTGCAATTAAGAATTACGGCCTGTCCTACAACAACAATGAGTTCAGGCGGATATTGAGACATAGACTCTTCGCCGTAGCTTCCTGTAATAAAGCAAAAAAGAAACATGCGATGAAGCTGAAAGCCTACAATAAATAACCAACAAATAACATCGATCTGTACAGCACAGGAACAGACCTTCCTTCACAATATCGGTGCCGAGCATAATGCTAAAATAAACTAATCTCACTTGCTTGAACATAATCCCTATCCCTCCGTTCCCTGCATATCCATATTCTTGCTATTGAGGGAGTGCAGCGTAGGTTCACAAGGTTAATTCCCGGAATGGCGGGACTGTCACATGCTGAGCGAATGGAGCGGCTGGGCTTGCACACTCTGAAATTTAGAAGGATGAGAGGGTATCTTATTGAAACATATAAGATTATTAAGGGGTTGGACACGCTAGAGGCAGGAAACACGTTTCCGATGTTGGGGGAGTCCAGAACATAGTGCCACAGTTTAAGAATAAGAGGTACGCTATTTAGAAAGGAGACGAGGAAACACGTTTTTCACACAGGGAGTTCTCGTTGTGGAATTATCTGCCTCAGAGGGCAGTGGAGGCCAGTTCTCTGGTTACTTTCAAGAGAGAGCTAGATATGGCTCTTGAAGATAGCGGAGTCAGGGGAAATGGAGAGAAGGCCGGAACGGGAATGTGGATGTGGATGATCAGCCATGATCACATTGAACGGCGGTGCTGTCTTGAAGTGGCGAATGGCCTAATACTGCACCTATTGTCAATTGTCTATTGTCATATGCCTACCTAATAATCTGGTAAACACCACTTTCATCTATGCCTGCATTGGCACGCCCCAGCAGTCTGTGCCAGGCACCCGTTATCCCTTTGCCCCGAACGTCTCCTTTAAACATTGCCACTTTCCCTTAAAGCTGCGCCCTCCAGACTTTGACACGCCACCCTTGGGAAAATGTGTTTTGACATTCTACCCTATCTGTGCGTGCTATAATATTTGCAAACTTCTATCTTATCAGAGACTTGGTGCACATACTGAGCGTTTAAACGCAGACTTACTAGGCAGGACGAACGTTATTACGAGCAAAGAACATGTAGACCACATGGCAAACAGAGAAGAATTAGTTGTTTTCAAGATCTCGCTGCCCCGCATCTGATATCGGACGACAGATGCTGATGTCTTTAGAAAGCAATGTGGCGTGCATCTGACGCCGATTGGATGGGTTGTCATAATCCACGCAATGTGAGCCCGTTTCCTTAAGACCCGCCCACCACGAGGTGGGGGGAGGGGGAGGTGCAGCGACACTCTTCAGATAATGTAAAGCTTCTACCGACTGTTCAACACCATTCTGTGGGTTTTGAACATCGTTGAATTATTTTCACCGAGTACTGTTGTAATGCCTTTCGCCATGACTTGTCACAAGTGTATGATCAGATCGTGGGGAGAAAACATGGAGGAAAAGTTACCCGGGAGACGAGCAGCTGAAAGTGCTATGTGTAAGGGGCCAAACTGCGAGGATGTGAGTGAAAAGTCAATAAACTGTTAAGTAAGTTGGGAAAACGGAGTTCATTTGCGTGCAATGGTTGATCTCGCGCGTCTGACCTTCTGTCTGTCTGTCTGGCTCCCGACGCCCCTCAATAACCTCCCCGCCTCCTTTACTTTTGAATTTCTTTGGAGATGTACCGCGGTGTTCCCGGAGATATCAGAACTCACTTGCGAGCGTTCAGCGTGTCAGTTTCCGCACTTGGACAGACCGGTTATCACCAATCGCAAAGCAAACCAGCGTTTCGCCAGTTGCAGAAACTGGGTGACAAAACGACGGAGGTCACCATCGGAGTGCAACGTTCTCTCCAAGCCCTTGTCTTCATGGGAGGCTGCCTTGCGAGATCCAATGGGGAGGACAATAGAAAGAGACCCCTGGCTGGAAGGAAAGCATCACGGAAAAATATCTAGAGTTTGGGATGGCTGTCGCGCCTGTATCAAAGACACGTTTCGCTCGCGGAAAATTGCAACAGAGACTCAAAGAACCTGTGAGCAATATGTCATTGTATCAAAGACACTTTCCGCTTCGGAACCATTGAAACATAGGAAGTACGAAAATTATCATCAGTATAGACCAGAAGGTGTTCATGGCCTGTAGGTTATAAACAGCTCTGTAAGGCAGAAATGATCGACTGTGTTCATGTCTCGCGTTGTCCAATACATGTGAGAGGAGACGGAAATCAGGGGCAGGTTTTTTTCTGTTGGGGAGACTGAGGGGCGTTCCCCTCTTGAACGGTTGGTTGATCA
Organism: Malacoraja senta; assembly: GCA_038087875.1. Lineage (NCBI taxonomy): Eukaryota > Metazoa > Chordata > Chondrichthyes > Rajiformes > Rajidae > Malacoraja > Malacoraja senta. Next base: position 89,198 of record JAXLNO010001170.1, on the reverse strand, counting down.
CAACCGATGCAATTTGAGCACATGCCTGCTCACTTTACGCAAGCTAATTTGTTCCACCTCTATCTTTCCTTGCGCTTCGTTCCGTCTCGGTCTCTATATCTCTCTCTCTCTTACTCTCTCTCTCTGTCTCTGTCTCTCTCTGTCTCTCTCTCTCTCTCTCTGTCTCTCTCTCTCTCTCTCTCTCTCTGGGTGTGTGGGTGTCGCACGCTCTTGCTCTATCTGTTTAGTTGGCTACCTTCTTTCTATCCGAATATCTTTCTGACACTCCATCTATCTCCCCACCCTCCCACTCTTCCTCTCTCGCTCCCTTGCTCATGCACTCAATCTTTCTTCTGATCTGCGTGCTTGTTTGGGTTTTTGTGATTTCTCCAAACTCTTCAGTCGGAAATATTGCCAGAACTCGAGGACCTTACGAATAGGGACACGTTGGGCAAGTTATGATTTTATCTGCAGGAGCGCAAGAGTCTGATGGGTGATCTGAAAGAAGTGTATAAGAGATCACGGGAGGAGTGGATATGGTGAATGCACACAATATTTTCGCAATGGTACGGGAGTCCAGAACAAGTGAACATAGTTTTAATATGGGAGCGGCACGATTTAATAGCAACCTGAGGGGAAACGTTTTCACGAGCTTCCACATGAGGTACAGTAGCTGGGGCACGGACTATAGCAGCATTTCAAAGAAGCTTGGATACGCACATGGGTAGGAAAGATTTGGAAGCATATGTGCCAGACGCGAAACATGGGAGTACCTTCGATTAGGCATAGAAACATAGAAACATAGAAAATAGGTGCAGTATTGGGCCATTCGGCCCTTCGTACAAGCACCGCCATATAATATTATCACGGCTGATCCTCAAAATTTTGTATCCCATTCCTGCTTTCTCCCCATATCCTTGACTCCGTTAGCAGCACGAGCTATATCTAACTCACTCTTGAATACATCTTAGGTAGACAGAAATGCTGCAGAAACTCAGCGGGTGAGGCAGCATCTATGGAGCGAGGGAATGGGTGACGTTTCGGGTCGAGTTCCTTCTTCAGACAGTCTGAAGAAGGGTCTCGACTCGAAACGTCATCCATTCCTTCACTCCATAGATGCTGCCACACCCGCTGAGTTCCTCCACCATTTCTGTCTACTTTCGATTGTTCCAGCATCTACAGTTCCTTCCTAAACACCTTGAATACATCTTGATCGGAATGGATCTGTTGGGCCTAAGGTCCGCATGTACGTCTCAATGCCTCACTCTATTTATCTCCGTTATTTTGTGTCGCAATCCCACAGACGAAGTACATACGCAGACGCCCGCAAGCAAGCGGGTACGCGCGTCCATTGGAGAATTGGTGAACATCGGGAGGATTTTGGAGGACAGGCTTGAACGGAGCTTGTTTGCAATACATTTGATGCATGTTCAGAGGAGATCCCAGGTTTCCCAGGTGGTCCCCCGCTTAAACTGCCAGGGTTCGGCTTTGTTCGGACCCGCTGCTTCGGTCTCGGCCCTATGGCGCTGAGATGCACGGCAGAGTCGGCGAGAAGGACTCTAGTGATAGTCAATGGAACGGTCCGAGAAGGTACATGGGCACCCACGAGAGAACTCAGTGACTCAGGCAGTATCTGCTGATGCCGTTGAAACAAGAACAGGAGTAATAAACCTATGTAGCCACATATGTGCGTAAATCCCCACACCATTAGGGTGCAACGGTGCCGCTGCGGTACAGTTGCTGCTTTACAGCGCCAGAGAACCGGGTTCGATCCTGAATACGGGTGCTTGTCTGCACGGAATTTGTACGTTTTCTCCGTGACCTGAGTGGAATTTCTCCTGGATTTCCGGTTTTCTCCCACACTCCAAAGACGTACAGGTGTGTAGGTCAATTGGCTCGGTGCAATTGTAAATTGACTCTAGCATGTTTAGGACAGTACTAGTCAACGGAGATCGCTGGTCGCCGCGAACTCAGTTGGCCGAAGGGCCTGTTTCCGCGCTGTATCTCCAAACTGAAACATAGAAACATAGAAACATAGAAAATAGGTGCAGGAGGAGGCCATTCGGCCCTTCGAGCCAGCACCGCCATTCATTGTGATCATGGCTGATCGTCCCCTATCAATAACCCGTGCCTGCCTTCTCCCCATATCCCTTGACTCCACTAGCCCCAAGAGCTCTATCTAACTCTCTCTTAAATCCCTCCAGTGAGTTGGCCTCCACTGCCCTCCGTGGCAGGGAATTCCATAAATTCACAACTCTCTGGGTGAAAACGTTTTTTCTCACCTCAGTCTTAAATGACCTCCCCTTTATTCTGAGACTGTGGCCTCTGGTCCTGGACTCGCCCAACATTGGGAACATTTTTCCTGCATCTAGCTTGTCCAGTCCTTTTATAATTTTATATGTTTCTATAAGATCCCCCCTCATCCTTCTAAACTCCAGTGGATACAAGCCGTCTTTTCAATCTTTCCTCATATGACAGTCTCGCCATCCCAGGGATCAATCTCGTGAAACTACGCTGCACTGCCTCAATCACAAGGATGTCCTTCCTCAAATTAGGAGACCAAAACTGTACACAATACTCCAGATGTGGTCTCACCAGAGCCCTATACAACTACAGAAGAACCTCTTTACTCCTATACCGAAATCCTCTTGTTATGAAGGCCAACATTCCATTAGCATTCTTCACTGCCTGCTGTACCTGCACGCCAACTTTCAGTGACCGGTGTACAAGGACACCCAGGTCTCACTGTACCTCCCCCTTACCTAACCTAACCCCATTGAGATAATAATCTGCCCCCTTGTTTTTGCCGCCAAAGTGGATAACCGCACATTTATCTATACTATACGGCATCTGCCACGCATCTGCCCACTCACTCAACCTGTCCAGGTCACCCTGCAACCTCCTAACATCCTCTTCACAGTTCTAAACGAAATGCCAGACAGTACCACCTCGTCTCGGTTAGAACCCTTTTACCCAGGGTGAGAATATCAAAAGCTTGAATGCATTCAGCTTTAAGGTGAGTGCGCCGATGACGAAAATGTGCGTGGCAAGCTTTTTACACAAAAGATCGGTGCCTGTGGTTCCAGGGGTGGTGGTGGAGGCAGATATAATAGTAGCGTTTAGATGCTTAAATAGACGCACATTGATATGCAGGGAATAGAGCGACATGGATCACGTGCAGGTCCAGAGTCTAGTTTAACATATTCTGCACGGAAAATGTGGGCCAAAGGGACCATTTCAACTTTTTTCAGCTCAAATTCCATTCTTACATCAAGGCTACCACCGTATTCCTTCCGAGAAGATTAAGAATCATTAATCTGTTGCAGTTTAGCCTGGGCTCTCATAAATTATACAATCCGACCAGAGCAGTTCTTTATTACTCCGTTATCTATGATGTTAAAACTATTGGTCCCATGGATAAAAAACATTGACCGTACGTCGCCACCAGAGGGAGCACGAGTATGCCATCTGCGCCTATAGAAGGAAGTAAAGCATTAGACAAGGAAGTCCCTTCCTGTGATCGGGATCTACACCTCTATTAAGCACATGTAGACTGTATTTGGTATTGTTATTGGTTTATTATAGTCGTCGGTACCGAGATACGGTGGGAAACGTAATTTCGCGTCCTCTGCAGAACAAATCATGCCATATATTATACAACTATACTTAGTTTAGTGTAATTTAATGTCACGTGTCCCTCGCTGCAGTGGCGAGTGTTTTACCTTGTTATCCAGTCAGCGGAAAGAATATACATGATTACAATTGAGCTGGCAATGTACAGTGTACAGATGCAGGGTGAAGGGTATAACGTTTAATGCAATGTAACCCCCAGCAAAAGTCCCATTAAAGATAATCCGAGGGGCTCCAACGAGGTAAATGGCACTACTGGCCACATCTTCCCATCCCCACCCTTTACTGCTTTCCTCAGAGACCGTTCCCTCCGCAACTCCCTGGTCAACTCGCCCCATCCCACCCAAACCACCCCCTCGCCAGGTACTTGCCCCTGCAACAGCAGGAGATGCAACGCCTGTCCCTTTCTCTCTCCCCCCCCTCGACTGCATCCAAGGACCCCGACAGTCCTTGCAGGTGCGCCAGAGGTTCACTTTCACCTCCTACAACCACTTCTGCTGCATCCGCTATTCCAGGTGTTAATCGGCGAGACCATGCGCAGGCTTTGCGATCGTTTCGCTGAACACCTTCGCTCAGTCCGCCTCAACCTACCTCATCTCCTGGTTGCTCAGCACTTTAATTCCCCGCCCATTCCCAATCTGACCTTTCTGTCCTGGGCCTCCTCCATTGTCAGAGTGAGGTCCAGCGCAAATTGAAGGAACAGCACCTCATATTTCGCTTGGGTAGCTTAGGCCCCAGCGATATGAACATTGACTTCTCTAACTTCAAACAGCCCTTGCTTTCACTCTGTCTCTATTCCCTCCCCCTTCCCAGTTCTTCCACCAGTCTTACAGTCTCCATTGCATGCTATGCCTGTCCCGCCCACTCCCCTGACATCAGTTTGAAGAAGGGTCTCGACCCGAAACGTCACCCATTCCTTCTCTCCAGAGATGCAGCCTAACCCGCTAAGTTACTCCAGCATTTTGTGTCTATCTTCGAGGTTATGGCAGCTCAGGGCCGCTCTCTAGTTGGTGATATGATAGTTCAGTTCCGTGTAGTTGAAAAAGGCAAAGGAAACAGAGTGATGAATATAGTGTGAAACGCAGAGATCAATGCAAGGGCCGAACGAGGTAGGTCGGAAGATCGAAAATAAATCCTTGTCAAGTGAGAGAGGTATATTAATAAAAATTTATAGCAGCGAAGAAGAAACTATTCTTGAAACTGGTGGTGTCTGCTTTGAGCTTTTGCTTCTTCCGCCCGGCGGTAGAAGGGCGAAGAGGAAATGACCGGCGTGTAAATTAATTTTCATTAGGTTTAACTGTTCCCCCCCCCCCCCCAGACAATGTGGAGTGCTGATATAGTCGATAGGAGTGGTAGAATCATGGGGAGTCAATGGAAATGCGTGGAGCTGGAATAGACACCGACCGAACAAAGGTCAAAGGTGTCTTTCATAATCGGCACACTTGTTGTTTCAGTGCTGTCAAACCTAAATATTTGTGGGATTTACAATTGTGTAGGATTTAACAATTTCAGATTTTAAAGAACGTTCGGAGAATCGTGGTTCCACTCGTACAAGAAGGTTTAAATCACAACTTCTTTGGATGCCAGGAAACTGATATATCTGCTTACTTCCACATGACCAGCGAGAGCGCCCTCTGGTGACATCTCGTCGGATGTCCTCCGCAGGTTTTTGTCCGGGACCGCTGCTTCTCTGAGTCAGTGTGGGCTCCATGCCACAGAGATACACGGCAGAATCTGAGAGGAGAGCCCCCGCGATGTTCAAAGTCACCGTCCTACTCTCTTTGAGAAAAGCGGCAGAAAACCTGTCTGGGAAATCAGGAGATCGTTGATCGAATGTGTTTGATTTCTTCAGTATATATCTCGGCGCTTCCCCTGCGTGCTGGACGTACCAGAAGGCAGTTTTGCCATCGTAAGCTGCGGTAAACGTGAAATTCAGCTCTGCGGTCTGCCCTTCGTCTATCGCCAGTTTCGGCGGTTTCTGGGACACGTCATCGTCGCCGCGGGCTCCTGTAACAAAGCACAACATTGTGAGCATTCCGGAGGTAAATCAAACCCTCGGCACGCAACCCTAGCCAGACCCACCGGAAAACACAAGAATCAATATCAGCAGGACACACATGGCGTTGTTCTGGAGGCGGATAAGAGAATGTTGTCAACGCATGTTGAAGGTTGGTGTCCTTTTGTTGCAGTTAGAGGGCGTCACCCTGGTTCGGGGTTGGTTGGTCTCGCAGCCCACGTTGGTTGGGCAGGAATCTACGTTGCATGCGTCATCTGAATGCAAATAGGACCGACGTTCTTCATGGGTGCTGAATGTAACGCGAAGGATCGGAAGCAGCTGTTCAGTACCTGCACCTCAGTAATAACGAGCAGGGACAGATATTAGTTTAACGTGGTATCATGCTTGACTTGGTCACTGTGGGCAGAAAGGCCTGTTCCTGTGCTGTATTCAGTTCAGTTTAGTTTATTGTCACATGTAATGAGGTACAGAGAAAAGTTTTTGTTGCGTGCTAACCAGTCAGTGGAAAGACAATACATGTTTACAATCGAGCCATTTACAGTGTATATATACGTGATAAGGGAATAACGTTTAGTGCAAGGTAAAGCCAGTAAAGTCCGATCAAAGATAGTCCGCCTGTTCTATGAATTGTTCTATGATCTATGTATTGCATGTGCTTCCTTACCAATTAACTCCGGCGGATCCTCCGTGACGATCGATCGGTATCAATTGCTCTCTCTGGCTCTTCACTCTGCCTGTCTCAATCTTCATCTCTGTCACTTTACTCGGAGACGAATAAAGACCAGGAAAAAAATCCGGCCCGGCAACAAATGACCTCAGGCAGGGTGGTGCTCTGGTCAGCCAATTATTGGCTTGCGGAGATGTGTTGTCAAGAGTAGTGAACTGTGGAAGTAGTGAAAAGACTAGTGCAGAGCATTGGACAAATGCGGAGGGCACGGTCACTTTGTGTCTATGTTTGATATAAACCGGCTTCTGAAGTACTTTGTTACTTCTGATTCTCTGGTTCTATGTAAGCAGCCAGTGCGCCCCCTGGTGGCCGCGCGCCGTATCACGTCGTGCGTTTTTGTCCGGGCCTGCTGCGTCCCTCAAGCAGGGTGAGCTGTGAACTCCACACAGGCAACGCCCGAGGTAAGCATCGAACCCGAGTCTCTGGCGCTACAAGGCAGCAACTCTACCGCTGACCTACTGTGCCGCCCCGACAGGATGAGCTAAACCTGTAGAGACAAAGGGAAATATACTGTAGACATTAGGCACCTACAGCGTATTTGTTCTCCGCCGATTGGCAAAAGCACCTCCTTCGTTTAGCCGGGTGAGCGCGCCCTCTGGCGAGCGGTCGCGGGAGTGGCGGGTAAGGTTTTTGTCGCGGTCCGTTGATTCACTGCACCAGTGTGGGCGTCATGGCGCACAGGTACACGGCCGATTCTGAAACAAGGGCCGCGGAGATAATTAAAGGGACCGTCCTACTATCTTTCTGAAAAACAGCGGAAAACCTGTCTGGCAAATCCGGCGACTGGTCCGCAAACCCAGTGTGCAGTCTCTTGAGTAGATATCTTGGCGCCTCCCCGGGATATTGGATGTACCAGAAAGCCGCGACGGCATTGAACGCTGCAGAGTAACTGCAGTTCATTGTGACGCTTTGTCCTTCCACGGCCGTTTGTTCCGGCGGATCCTGGGACACGGACTCTTCGCCGCCCGTCCCTGTAAGAACGAACATAACACTCGAGTGAATCGTTTAGTTTAGTTTGGAGATACAGCGCGCAAACAGGCCCTTCAGCCCACCGTGTCCACACCGACCAGCGATCCCCGCAAATTACCACTAAGCTCCACACACGAGGGACAGTTTTGCATTTACACCATGCCCCCAATTAACTTACTAATCTGTACGTCTTTGGAGTGTGGGAAGAAACAGAAAGATCTCGGAGAAAACCCACGCAGGTCACGGGGAGAACGTACAAACTCTGTACAGCCAAACACCCGTAGTCGGGATCGAACCCGGGTCACTGGGGCTGTGAGGCGGTAGCTCTACCGTTACGCCACCGTGCCGCCCAGTCCGACGGTAAATTGGAGCCCCGGACGGAACACTGAGCAGTTAAACACAGACTTACCGGGCAGCACAAACATCATTATCAAAAAGGACCACGAGGTACTCATGGTGTCCGGTTTGAACGAAGAGTCGAGGAGAAAATGTTTATAGTATGTTCACGCCTCGCATCAGACATGCGACACAAAGCTCAGACCAGGCGCATTAAAGATAATCGGGGACAGTTCCCTCGTGTTGGATTGGTTGGTTTCGCGGAAATCGCTCCGCCTTCTAATTTCACACGTTCGGGCAAAACCCGAGTTTCTTTTTTTCTCTCTCGCTCTTTCTCTGACTCTCTCTCGAACACGCACACTGTGTGCCACTCCCACTCTTTTTCTCTCCCATCAATCCCTTCGCTTCCCTCTCACATTCTCTGTGGAGCGTACACTCTATTTTCACACTATCTGTCCCCTTCTCCTCATCTCTCCTCTCTCTCCCTTCTCTTCCATCTTTCGCTCTCAAATGCCTGCACACATTCGTTTTCTCTGTCTTTCTCTCACACGCACATACACACACACACACTCTCTCTCAAACGTACACTCTCTACTCTCTCTCAGTCCTTCTCCTTTTCTCACGCTCAATATCTCTTCTCTTCACTCACTCTCCTCACTTCCACTATCTCGTGCTCGTTCTCCCCTTCTCCTCACCGCCCTTTCCATTTAGGTGGATAATTTTTCTCTTTCTCTTTTATCTCTTGTATCAGAACCTCGATGTTTCTCTACATGCATCGTCTTTCTCTGCAGCGCCATTCATGTTGCTGTCGGTGTTCATAGGCTACGTTTGTCTGTCTGTCTCTCCATTTTCTGGCTCTCCATTTCATACACGGGTCAAGGGCGTTTTGCAGATGCAGCGATACATAGATACATAGATACATAGACTATAGCCTCCCGAGGAAATACAGAGTTGGCTCAATTATATCATTTCCTTATCCGGTGTGCGGTATTCTCTTTATGTCATTGTGTGAAATATATTCCAATTAATAATCACAGACCACAGCGTTTATAAATGCCCCAACAGAACAATAAAATCTGTTTTAGACCCGTGGAAAGGAGAAGGGGCAATATTGGCCTTGGGTCTTCACCGAATCGTTGACCTCTTGCCGCAGGTGCTGCTGGACCCGCTGAGTTCTTCATGACGTTTAGTATGTTTGTCCTCCGGATTCTGGACTCGACTTGAAACACGGGGGCCTGAGCCAGAGGAAGAAGTTGTACAGCCTGTGATTTTATACATTTGGAGGGCAGGAAGCCGGAGATTGATCTTACAGTGGTTCATAACACAATGAGGGGAATAGATGGGGTGATGCAGAGAGTCTTCACTCTCAATGTAGGAGCAAAAAGAACAAAAGGGGACATGGTTTTACTCTTTTATTTATCGTCTTCTAACGTTCTTAATGCGACCTGATCACGTAACGATGTAATATTAATATAAGGATTTGATGATTCCTCGGGCATGCATCCCTATATCGCGAAGTCTCTCAAAACTTTCTTCCAAAGCTCTGCATTTTTCTGTGTTTTGACTATGGTTCAATTTTGTTTAGAGACACAGCGCGGAAAAAATTGGCCCTTCCGCCCATCGAGTGCATGCAGACCATCGATCACACGTTCGCACTAGCGAACGTTATCCCACTTTGTCTTCCACTCCCTACACACCAGGGGCAATTTATAGAGCCCAACAAACTTACAAACCCGCAAGTCCTTTGGTTATGCGAGGAAACCGGAACACCCGGGGGAAATCCACGCGATTACAGGGATAACCTGCAAACTCCACACAGACAGGTCAGAATCGAAACCGGGTCGCTGGCGCAGTGAGGCTGCAGCACTTCCAGCTGCGCCACTGTGCCGCCCTGTTTTGTTGGTTGATTGTATTCCTACTGAGGTCTGATTTCGAACCCTCCTTTCTAGAATCATTTGTTAAACGCATGTCGCGGAGTGGTGAGGTGGAAACAGGAGCCTTGCGGTGCATTATGGGGGGGAAATCACGTCAGGAGCTGCGAGGATAAAAGATGGAATTTAGATGGGGAATGCAAAAGAAAAAGGCCAGTCGACAAGTAGGAATAAAAACAAACAAAATAATCTAAAGTAAGTTGGAAGATGAAGCTCTGCGCTTCGTGTTTGAGGGTAATATTCTATTTTGGGGTGGAGTGTTTTTGGAAGATGGAAGAGAGCGCCCTCTGGTGAAGATTCGAGAGAAATGACGGGAGATAGTTTTTGTTCGGATCAGCTGCTTCAATGCCGCAGTGTGGGCCTCATGGCGCAGAGATACACGGCGGAATCGGAGACAAGGACGCCGGAGATACTTAAAGGTATCGAGAGATTTCCTTTGTGGTAAGCAGCAGAAAACCTCTCTGGCAAATCATGAGCCCGATCTCCGGTGTATGCATTAATTTTTTTTAGTAGATATTTCGGCGCATGCCCACCGTTCTGAATGTACCAGAAAGCGACATCATTATTGTAAGATTTGGGGTAATTGCAATTAAGTATTACGGCCTGTCCTTCAACAACAGTGAGTTCAGGCGGATATTGAGACATGGACTCTTCGCCGTTGCTTCCTGTAATAAAGCAAAAAAAACAAGCGATGAAGCTGAAAGCCTACAACAAATAACCAACAAATAACATCGATCTGTACAGCACAAGAACAGACCTTCCTTCACAATATCGGTGCCGAGCAAAATGCTAAAATAAACTAATCTCTCTTGCTTGACATAATCCCTATCCCTCCATTCCCTGCTTATCCCTGTTCTTGCTATTGAGGGAGTGCAGCGTAATTTCACAAGGTTAATTCCCGGGATGGCGGGACTGTCACATGCTGAGCGAATGGAGCGGCTGGGCTTGCACACTCTGGAATTTAGAAGGATGAGAGGGCATCTTATTGAAACATATAAGATAATTAAGGGTTTGGACACGCTAGAGGCAGGAAACATGTTTCCGATGTTGGGAGAGTCCAGACCCAGGTGCCATAGTTTAAAAATAAGGGGTAAGCTATTTAGAACGGTGATGAGGAAACACTTTTTTTCACACAGGGAGTTGTTTCGTTGTGGAATTCCCTGCCTCAGAGGGCGGTGGAGGCCGGTTCTCTGGTTACATTCAAGAGAGAGCTAGATATGGCTCTTGAAGATAGCGGAGTCAGGGGATATGGGGAGAAGGCCGGAACGGGAATGTGGATTTGGATGATCAGCCATGATCACATTGAACCGCGGTGCTGTCTTGAAGTGGCGAATGGCCTAATACTGCACCTATTGTCTATTGTCTATTGTCAATTGTCTATTGTCATATGCCTACCTAATAATCTGGTAAACACCACTTTCATCTATGCCTGCATTGACACCCCCTTGCAGTCTGTGCCAGGCACCCGTTACCCCTTTCCCCGCACATCTCCTTTAAACATTGCTACTTTCACCTTAAATCTGCGCCCTCCAGACTTTGACACGTCAACCTTGAGAAAATGTGTTTTGACATTCTACCCTATCTGTGCGTGCTATAATGTTTGCAAACTTCTATCTTATCAGAGTCTAGGTGCACATAGTGAGCGTTTAAACGCAGACTTACTCGGCAGGACGAACGTTATTACGAGCAAAGAACATGTAGACCACATGGCAAACAGAGAAGAGTTAGTTGTTTTCAAGATCTCGCTGCCCCGCATCTGATATCGGACGACAGATGCTGATGTCTTTAGGAGGCAATGTGGCGTGCATCTGACGCCGGATTGGATGGGTTGTCATAATCCACGCAATGTGAGCCCGTTCCCTTAAGACCCGCCCACCACGAGGTGGGGGGAGGGGGAGGTGCAGCGACACTCTTCAGATTATGTAAAGCTTCTACCGACTGTTCAACACCATTCTGTCGGTTTTGAACATCGTTGAATTATTTTCACTGAGTACTGTTGTAATGCCTTTCGCCATGACTTGTCACAAGTGTATGATCAGGTCGTGGGGAGCAAACATGGAGGAAAAGTTACCCGGGAGACGAGCAGCTGAATGTGCGAAGTGTAAGGGGCCAAAGTGCGAGGATGTGAGTGAAAAGTCAATAAACTGTTAAGTAAGTTGGGGAATTGGAGTTCATTTGCGTGCAATGGTTGATCTCGCGCGTCTGACCTTATGTCTGTCTGGCTCCCGACGCCCCTCACTAACCTCCCCGCCTCCTTTACTTTTGAATTTCTTTGGAGATGTACCGCGGTGTTCCCGGAGATATCAGAACTAACTTGCGAGCGTTCAGCGTGTCAGTTTCCGCACTTGGACAGACCGGTTATCACCAATCGCAAAGCAAACCAGCGTTTCGCTAGTTGCAGAAACTGGGTGACAAAACGACGGAGGTCACCATCGGAGTGCAACGTTCTCTCCAAGCCCTTGTCTTCATGGGAGGCTGCCTTGCGAGATCCAATGGGGAGGACAATAGAAAGAGACCCCTGGCTGGAAGGAAAGCATCACGGAAAAATATCTAGAGTTTGGGATGGCTGTCGCGCCTGTATCAAAGACACGTTTCGCTCGCGGAAAATTGCAACAGAGACTCAAAGAACCTGTGAGCAATATGTCATTGTATCAAAGACACTTTCCGCTTCGGAACCATTGAAACACAGGAAGTACGAAAATTATCATCAGTATAGACCAGAAGGTGTTCATGGCCTGTAGGTTATAAACAGCTCTGTGAGGCAGAAATGATTCGACTGCGTTCATGTCTCGCGTTGTACAGTACATGTGGGAGGAGACGGAAATCAGGGGCAGGTTTTTTTCTGTTGGGGAGACTAAGGGGCGTTCCCCTCTTGAACGGTTGATTGATCACAACCGATGCAATTTAAGCACATGCCTGCTCACTTTACGCAAGCTAATTTGTTCCACCTCTATCTTTCCTTGCGCTTCGTTCCGTCTCGGTCTCTATCTCTCTCTCTCTCTTACTCTCTCTCTCTCTGTCTCTGTTTGTCTGTCTGTCTGTATGTCTGTCTCTCTCTCTCTCTCTCTCTCTCTCTCTCTCTCTCTCTCTCTCTCTCTCTCTGGTGTGTGGGTGTCGCACGCTCTTGCTCTATCTGTTTAGTTGTCTACTTTCTTTCTATCCGAATATCTTTCTGACACTCCATCTATCTCCCCACCGTCCCCCTCTTCCTCTCTCGCTCCCTTGTTCGTGCAGTCAATCTTTCTTCTCATCTGCGTGCTTGTTTGGGTTTTTGTGATTTCTCCAAACTCTTCAATCGGAAATATTGCAAGAACTCGAGCACCTTACGTATAGGGTCACATTGGGCAAGTTATGATTTTATCTGCAGGAGCGCAAGAGTCTGATGGGTGATCTGAAAGAAGTGTATAAGAGATCACGGGAGGAGTGGATATGGTGAATGCACACAATATTTTCGCAAGGGTACGGGAGTCCAGAACAAGTGAACATAGTTTTAATATGGGAGCGGCACGATTTAATCGCAACCTGAGGGGAAACGTTTTCACGAGCTTCCACATGAGGTACAGTAGCTGGGGCACGGACTATAGCAGCATTTCAAAGACGCTTGGATACGTACATGGGTAGGAAAGATTTGGAAGGATATGCGCCAGATGCGAAACATGGGAGTACCTTCGATTAGGCATAGAAACATAGCAACATAGAAAATAGGTGCAGTATTAGGCCATTCGGCCCTTCGTACAAGCACCGCCAAATAATATTATCACGGCTGATCCTCAAAAATATGTATCCCATTCCTGCTTTCTCCCCATATCCTTGACTCCGTTAGCACCACGAGTTACATCTAACTCACTCTTGAATACATCTTAGGTAGACAGAAATGCTCCAGAAACTCAGCGGGTGAGGCAGCATCTATGGAGCGAAGGAATGGGTGACGTTTCGGGTCGAGTTCCTTCTTCAGACAGTCTGAAGAAGGGTCTCGACTCGAAACGTCATCCATTCATTCACTCCATAGATGCTGCCACACCCGCTGAGTTTCTCCACCATTTCTGTCTACTTTCGATTGTTCCAGCATCTACAGTTCCTTCCTAAACACCTTGAATACATCTAGATCGGCATGGATCTGTTGGGCCTAAGGTCCGCATGTACGTCTCAATGCCTCCCTCTATTTATCTCCGTTATTTTGTGTCGCAATCCCATAGACGAAGTACATACGCAGACGCCCGCACGCAAGCGGGTACGCGCGTCCATTGGAGAATTGGTGAACATCAGGAGGATTTTGGAGGACAGGCTTGAACGGAGCTTGTTTGCAATACATTTGATGCATGTTCAGAGGAGATCCCAGGTTTCCCAGGTGGTCCCCCGCTTAAACTGCCAGGGTTCGGCTTTGTTCGGACCCGCTGCTTCGGTCTCGGCCCTATGGCGCTGAGATGCACGGCAGAGTCGGCGAGAAGGACTCCAGTGATAGTCAATGGAACTGTCCGAGAAGGTACATGGGCACCCACGAAAGAACTCAGTGACTCAGGCAGTATCTGCTGATGCCGTTGAAACAAGAACAGGAGCAATAAACCTATGTAGCCACATATGTGCGTAAATCCCCACACCATTAGGGTGCAACGGTGGCGCAGCGGTACAGTTGGTGCTTTACAGCGCCAGAGAACCGGGTTCGATCGTGATTACGGGTGCTTGTCTGCACGGAATTTGTACGTTTTCTCCGTGACCTGAGTGGAATTACTCCTGGATTTCCGGTTTTCTCCCACACTACAAAGACGTACAGGTGTGTAGGTCAATTGGCTCGGTGCAATTGTAAATTGTCTCTAGCATGTTTAGGACAGTGCTAGTCAACGGAGATCGCTGGTCGCCGCGAACTCAGTTGGCCGAAGGGCCTGTTTCCGCGCTGTATCTCCAAACTGAAACATAGAAACATAGAAACATAGAAAATAGGTGCAGGAGGAGGCCATTCGGCCCTTCGAGCCAGCACCGCCATTCATTGTGATCATGGCTGATCGTCCCCTATCAATAACCCGTGCCTGCCTTCGCCCCAAATCCCTTGACTCCACTAGCCCCAAGAGCTCTATCTAACTCTCTCTTAAATCCCTCCAGTGAGTTGGCCTCCACTGCCCTCTGTGGAAGGGAATTCCATAAATTCACAACTCTCTGGGTGAAAAAGTTTTTTCTCACCTCAGTCTTAAATGACCTCCCCTTTATTCTGAGACTGTGGCCTCTGTTCTGGACTCGCCCAACATTGGGAACATTTTTCCTGCATCTAGCTTGTCCAGTCCTTTTATAATTTTATATGTTTCTATAAGATCCCCCTCATCCTTCTAAACTCCACTGGATACAAGCCGTCTTTTCAATCTTTCCTCATATGACAGTCCCGCCATCCCAGGGATCCATCTCGTGAACCTACGCTGCACTGCCTCAATCACAAGGATGTCCTTCCTCAAATTAGGAGACCAAAACTGTACACAATACTCCAGATGTGGTCTCACCAGATCCCTATACAACTGCAGAAGAACCTCTTTACTCCTATACCGAAATCCTCTTGTTATGAAGGCCAACATTCCATTAGCTTTCTTCACTGCCTGCTGTACCTGCACGCCAACTTTCAGTGACCGGTGTACAAGGACACCCAGGTCTCACTGTACCTCCCCCTTACCTAACCTAACCCCATTGAGATAATAATCTGCCCCCTTGTTTTTGCCGCCAAAGTGGATCTCACATTTATCTATATTACACTGCATCTGCCACGCATCTGCCCACTCACTCAACCTGTCCAGGTCACGCTGCAACCTCCTAACATCCTCTTCACAGTTCTAAACGAAATGCCAGACAGTACCACCTCGTCTCGGTTAGAACCCTTTTACCCAGGGTGGGAATATCAAAAGCTTGAATGCATTCAGCTTTAAGGTGAGTGGGCCGATGACGAAAATGTGCGTGGCAAGTTTTTACACAAAAGATGGGTGCCTGTGGTGCCAGGGGTGGTGGTGGAGGCAGATATAATAGTAGCGTTTAGATGCTTGAATAGACGCACATTGATATGCAGGGAATAGAGCGACATGGATCACGTGCAGGTCCAGAGTCTAGTTTAACATATTCTGCACGGAAAATGTGGGCCAAAGGGACCATTTCAACTTTTTTCAGACCAAATTCCATTCTTACATCAAGGATACCACCCGTATTCCTTCTGAGAAGATTAAGAATCATTAATCTGTTGCAGTTTAGCCTGGGCTCTCATAAACTATACAATCCGACCAGAGCAGTTCTTTATTACTCCCTTATCTATGATGTTAAAACTATTGGTCCCATGGATAAAAAACATTGAGCGTACGTCGCCACCAGAGGGAGCACGAGTATGCCATCTGCGCCTATAGAAGGAAGTAAAGCATCAGACAAGGAAGTCCCTTCCTGTGATAGGGATCTACACCTCTAATAAGCACATGTTGACTGTATTTGGTATTGTTATTGGTTTATTATAGTCGTCGGTAACGAGATACGGTGGGAAACGTGATTTCGCGTCCTCCGCTGAACAAATCATGCCATATATTATACAACCATACTTAGTTTAGTGCAATTTAATGTCACGTGTCCCTAGCTGCAGTGGCGAGTGTTTTCCCTTGTTATCCAGTCAGCGGAAAGAATATACATGATTACAATTGAGCTGGCAATGTACAGAGTACAGATGCAGGGTGAAGGGTATAACGTTTAATGCAATGTAACCCCCAGCAAAAGTCCCATTAAAGATAATCCGAGGGGGCTCCAACGAGGTAAATGGCACTACTGGCCACATCTTCCCATCCCCGCCCTTTTCTGCTTTCCTCAGAGACCGTTCCCTCCGCAACTCCCTGGTCAACTCGCTCCATCCCACCCAAACCACCCCCTCCCCAGGTACTTTCCCCTGCAACAGCAGGAGATGCAACGCCTGTTCCTTTCTCTCTCCCCCCTCGACTGCATCCCAGGACCCCGACAGTCCTTGCAGGTGCGCCAGAGGTTTACTTTCACCTCCTACAACCACTTCTGTTGCATCCGCTATTCCAGGTGTTAATCGGCGACACCATGCGCAGGCTTTGCGATCGTTTCGCTGAACACCTTCGCTCAGTCCGCCTCAACCTACCTGATCTCCCGGTTGCTCAGCACTTTAATTCCCCCGCCCATTCCCAATCTGACCTTTCTGCCCTGGGCCTCCTCCATTGTCAGAGTGAGGTCCAGCGCAAATTGAAGGAACAGCACCTCATATTTCGCTTGGTAGCTTAGGCCCCAGCGATATGAACATTGACTTCTCTAACTTCTCTAACTTCAAATAGCCCTTGCTTTCACTCTGTCTCTATTCCCTCCCCCTTCCCAGTTCTTCCACCAGTCTTACAGTCTCCATTGCATTCTATGCCTGTCCCGCCCACCCCCCTGACATCAGTTTGAAGAAGGGTCTCGACCCGAAACGTCACCCATTCCTTCTCTCCAGAGATGCAGCCTAACCCGCTAATTTACTCCAGCATTTTGTGTCTACCTTCGAGGTTACTGGCAGCTCAGGACCGCTCTCTAGTTGGTGATATGATAGTACAGTTGCGTGTAGTTGAAAAAGGCAAAGGAAACAGAGTGAAGAATATAGTGTGAAACGCAGAGAGCAATGAAAGGGCCGAACGAGATAGGTCGGAAGATCGAAAATAAATTCTTGCCAAGTGACATTTATAGCAGTGAAGAAGAAACTATTCTTGAAACTGGTGGTTTCTTGAAAAAGCTTTGAGCTTTTGTTTCTTGTGTAGGATTTAACAATTTCAGATTTTAAAGAACGTTCGGAAATCGTGGTTCCTCTCGTACAAGAAGGTTTAAATCACGACTTCTTTGGATGCCAGGAAACTGATATATCTGCTTACTTCCACATGACCAGCGAGCGCGCCCTCTAGTGACATCTCGTCGGATGTCCTCCGCGGGTTTTTGTCCGGGTCCGCTGCTTCTCTGAGTCAGTGTGGGCTCCATGGCACAAAGATACACGGCAGAATCTGAGAGGAGAGCCCCCGCGATGTTCAAAGTCACCGTCCTACTCTCTTTGAGAAAAGCGGCAGAAACCCTGTCTGGGAAATCAGGAGATCGTTGCTCGAATGTGTTTAATTTCTTCAGTATATATCTCGGCGCTTCCCCTGCGTGCTGGACGTACCAGAAGGCAGTTTTGTCATCGTAAGCTGCGGTAAACGTGCAATTCAGCTCTGCGGTCTGCCCTTCGTCTATCGCCAGTTTCGGCGGTTTCTGGGACACGTCATCGTCGCCGCGGGCTCCTGTAACAAAGCACAACATTGTGAGCATTCCGGAGGTAAATCAAACCCTCGGCACGCAACCCTAGCCAGACCCACCGGAAAACACAAGAATCAATATCAGCAGGACACACATGGCGTTGTTCTGGAGGCGGATAAGAGAATGTTGTCAACGCATGTTGAAGGTTGGTGTCCTTTTGTTGCAGTTAGAGGGCGTCACCCTGGTTCGGGGTTGGTTGGTCTCGCAGCCCACGTTGGTTGGGCAGGAATCTACGTTGCATGCGTCATCTGAATCCAAATAGGACCGACGTTCTTCATGGGTGCTGAATGTAACGCGAAGGATCGGAAGCAGCTGTTCAGTACCTGCACCTCAGTAATAACGCGCAGGGAGAGATATTAGTTTAACGTGGTATCATGCTTGACTTGGTCACTGTGGGCAGAAAGGCCTGTTCCTGTGCTGTATTCAGTTCAGTTTAGTATATTGCCACATGTAATGAGGTACAGAGAAAAGCTTTTGTTGCGTGCTAACCAGTCAGCGGAAAGACAATACATGTTTACAATCGAGCCATTTACAGTGTATATATACGTGATAAGGGAATAACGTTTAGTGCAAGGTAAAGCCAGTAAAGTCCGATCAAAGATAGTCCGCCTGTTCTATGAATTGTTCTATGATCTATGTATTGCATGTGCTTCCTTACCAATTAACTCCGGCGGATCCTCCGTGACGATCGATCGGTATCAATTGCTCTCTCTGGCTCTTCACTCTGCCTGTCTCAATCTGCATCTCTGTCACTTTACTCGGAGACGAGTAAAGACCAGGAAAAAAATCCGGACCGGCAACAAATGACCTCAGGCAGTATGGTGCTCTGGTGAGCCAATTATTGGCTTGGTGAGATGTGTTGTCAAGAGTAGTGAACTGTGGAAGTAGTGAAAAGACTAGTGCAGAGCATGGGACAAATGCGGAGGGCAGGGTCACTTTATGTCTATGTTTGATATAAACCGGCTTCTGAAGTACTTTGTTCCTTCTGATTCTCTGGTTCTATGTAAGCAGCCAGTGCGCCCCCTGGTGGCCGCGCGCCGTATCACGTCGTGCGTTTTTTGTCCGGGTCTGCTGCGTCCCTGAAGCAGGGTGAGCTGTGAACTCCACACAGGCAACGCCCGAGGTCAGCATCGAACCCGAGTCTCTGGCGCTACAAGGCAGCAACTCTACCGCTGCCCTACTGTGCCGCCCCGACAGGATGAGCTAAACCTGTAGAGACAAAGGGAAATATACTGTAGACATCAGGCACCTACAGCGTATTTGTTCTCCGCCGATTGGCAAAAGCACCTCCTTCGTTTAGCCGGGTGAGCGCGCCCTCTGGCGAGCGGTCGCGGGAGTGGCGGGTAAGGTTTTTGTCGCGGTCCGCTGATTCACTGCACCAGTGTGGGCGTCATGGCGCACAGGTACACGGCCGAGTCTGAAACAAGGGCCGCGGAGATAATTAAAGGGACCGTCCTACTATCTTTCTGAAAAACAGCAGAAAACCTTTCTGGCAAATCCGGCGACTGGTCCGCAAACCCAGTGCGCAGTCTCTTGAGTAGATATCTTGGCGCCTCCCCGGGATATTGGATGTACCAGAAAGCCGCGTCGGCATTGAACGCTGCAGAGTAACTGCAGTTCATTGTGACGCTTTGTCCTTCCACGGCCGTTTGTTTCGGCGGATCCTGGGACACGGACACTTCGCCGCCCGTTCCTGTAAGAACGAACATAACACGCGAGTGAATCGTTTAGTTTAGTTTGGAAATACAGCGCGCAAACAGGCCCTTCAGCCCACCGTGTGCGCACCGAGCAGCGATCCCCGCAAATTACCACTAACCTGCACACACGAGGGACAGTTTTGCATTTACACCATGCCCCCAATTAACCTACTAATCTGTACGTCTTTGGAGTGTGGGAAGAAACAGAGATCTCGGAGAAAACCCACGCAGGTCACGGGGAGAACGTACAAACTCTGTACAGCCAAACACCCGTAGTCGGGATCGAACCCGGGTCACTGGCGCTGTGAGGCGGTAGCTCTACCGTTACGCCACCGTACCTCCAAGTCCGACGGTAAATTGGAGCCCCGGACGGAACACTGAGCAGTTAAACACAGACTCACCGGGCAGCACAAACATCATTATCAAAAAGGACCACGAAGAACTCATGGTGTCCGGTTTGAACGAAGAGTCGAGGAGAAAATGTTTATAGTATGTTCACGCCTCGCATCAGACATGCGACACAAAGCTCAGACCAGGCGCATTAAAGATAATCGGGGACAGTTCCCTGGTGTTGGATTGGTTGGTTTCGCGGTAATCGCTCCGCCTTCTAATTTCACACGTTCGGGCAAAACCCGAGTTTCTTTTTTCTCTTTCGCTCTTTCTCTGACTCTCTCTCGAACACGCACACTGTGTCCCTCGCCCACTCTTTTTCTCTCCCATCAATCCCTTCGCTTCCCTCTCACATTCTCTGTGGAGCGTACGCTCTATTTTCACACTATCTATCCCCTTCTCCCCATGTCCACCTCTCTTTCCCTTCTCTTCCATCTTTCGCTCTCAAACGCCTGCACACATTTGTTTTCTCTGTCTTTCTCTCACACGCACACACGCACACACACACATACACTCTCTCTCAAACGAACACTCTCTACTCTCTCTCAGTCCTTCTCCTTTTCTCACGCTCAATATCTCTTCTCTACACTCACTCTCCTCACTTCCACTATCTCGTGCTCGTTCTCCCCTTCTCCTCACCGCCCTTTCCATTTAGGTGGATAATTTTTCTCTTTCTCTTTTATCTCTTGTATCAGAACCTCGAGGTTTCTCTACATGCATCGTTTTTCTCTGCAGCGCCATTCATGTTGCTGTCGGTGTTCATAGGCTACGTTTGTCTGTCTGTCTCTCCATTTTCTGGCTTTAGTGACGCCCGCCTGCTTCCGAGCGAGACCATACACAGGTCAAGGGCGTTTTGCAGATGCAGCGATACATAGATACATAGATACATAGACTATAGCCTCCCGAGGAAATACAGAGTTGGCTCAATTATATCATTTCCTTATCCGGTGTGCGGTATTCGCTTTATGTCATTGTGTGAAATATATTCCAATTAATAATCACAGACCACAGCGTTTATAAATGCCCCAACAGAACAATAAAATCTGTTTTAGACCCGTGGAAATGAGAAGGGGCAATATTGGCCTTGGGTCTTCACCGAATCGTTGACCTCTTGCCTCAGGTGCTGCTGGGCCCGCTGAGTTCTTCATGCCGTTTAGTATGTTTGTCCTCCGGATTCTGGACTCGACTTGAAACACGGGGGCCTGAGCCAGAGGAAGAAGTTGTACAGCCTGTGATTTTATACATTTGGAGGGCAGGAAGCCGGAGATTGATCTTACAGTGGTTAATAACACAATGAGGGGAATAGATGGGGTGATGCAGAGAGTGTTCACTCTCAATGTAGGAGCAAAAAGAACAAAAGGGGACATGGTTTTACTCTTTTATTTAACGTCTTCTAACGTTCTTAATGCGACCTGATCACGTAACGATGTAATATTAATATAAGGATTTGATGATTCCTCGGGCATGCATCCCGATATCGCGAAGTCTCTCAAAACTTTCTTCCAAAACTCTGCATTTTTCTGTGTTTTGACTATGGTTCAATTTTGTTTAGAGACACAGCGCGGAAAAAATAGGCCCTTCCGCCCATCGAGTCCATGCAGACCATCGATCACACGTTCGCACTAGCGAACGTTATCCCACTTTGTCTTCCACTCCCTACACACCAGGGGCAAATTATAGAGCCCAATAAACTTACAAACCCGCACGTCCTTGGGTTATGCGAGGAAACCGGAGCACCCGGGGGAAATCCACGCGATCACAGGGATAACCTGCAAACTCCACACAGACGATATAGCAGGTCAGAATCGAAACCGGGTCCCTTGCGGAGTGAGGCGTCAGCACTTTCCAGCAGCGCCACTGTGCCGCTCTGTTTTATTCGTTGGTTTTATTCTTAATGAGTTCAGAGGATTTCGAACCCTCCTTTCCATAATCAGTTGTTAAACGCATATCGCGGAGTAGTGAAGTGGAAACAGGAGCCTTGCGGAGCATTATGGGGGGGAAATAACGTCAGGAGCTGCGAGGATAAAAGATGGAATGTAGACGGGGAATGCAAAAAAAGGCCCGTCGACGAGTAGGAATAAAACCAAAGCAAACATGTAAAGTATGTTGGAAGATGAAGCACGGCGCTTCGTGTTTGAGGGTAATATTCTATTTTGGGTTGGTGTGTTTTTGGACGATGGAAGAGAGCGCCCTCTGGTGAAGATTCGAGTGAAATGACGAGAGAGAGTTTTTGTTCGGATCAGCCGCTTCGTTGCCGCAGTGTGGGCCTCATGGCGCAGAGATACACGGCGGAATCGGAGACAAGGACGCCGGAGATACTTAAAGGTATCGAGCGATTCCCTTTGTGGTAAGCAGCAGAAAACCTCTCTGGCAAATCATGAGCCCGATCTCCGGAGTCGGCATTAAATTGTTTTAGTAGATATTTAGGCGCTTGCCCACCGTTCTGAATGTACCAGAAAGCGACATCATGATTGTAAGATTTGGGGTAATTGCAATTAAGTATTACGTCTTGTCCTTCAACAACAGTGAGTTCAGGCGGATATTGAGACATTGACTCCTCGCCGTAGCTTCCTGTAATAAAGCAAAAAAGAAACATGCGATGAAGCTGAAAGCCTACAACAAATAACCGACAAATAACATCGATCTGTACAGCACAAGAACAGACCTTCCTTCACAATATCGGTGCCGAGCATAATGCTAACATAAACTAATCTATCTTTATTGACATAATCCCTAACCCTCCATTCCCTGCTTATCCATACTCTTGCTCTAGAGGAAGTGCAGCGTAGGTTCACAATGTTAATTCCCGGAATGGTGGGACTGTCACGTGCTGAGAGAATGGAGCGGCTGGGCTTGTACACTCTGGAATTTAGAAGGATGAGAGGATATCTTATTGAAGCACATAAGATTATTAAGGGTTTGGACACGCTAGTGGCAGGAAACATATTTCCGATGTTGGGGGAGTCCAGAACCTAGTGCCACAGTTTAAGAATAAGGGGTAAGCTATTTGGAATGGAGATGAGGAAACACTTTTTTCACATAGGGAGTTGTTTCGTTGTGGAATTCCCTGTCTCAGAGGGCGGTGGAGGCCGGTTCCCTGGTTACTTTCAAGAGAGAGCTAGATATGGCTCTTGAAGATAGCGGAGTCAGGGGATATGGGGAGACGGCAGGAATGGGTTACTGATTGGGGATGATCAGCCATGATCACATTGAACGGCGGTGCTGTCTTGAACGGGCGAATGGCCTAATCCTGCACCTATTGTCTATTGTCTATTGTCAATTGTCTATTGTCATATGCCTACCTAATAATCTGGTAAACACCACTTTCATCTATGCCTGCATTGACACGCCCTTGCAGTCTGTGCCAGGCACCCGTTACCCCTTTCCCCGCACATCTCCTTTAAACATTGCTACTTTCACCTTAAATCTGCGCCCTCCAGACTTTGACACGTCAACCTTGAGAAAATGTGTTTTGACATTCTACGCTATCTGTGCGTGCTATAATGTTTGCAAACTTCTATCTTATCAGACTCTTGGTGCACATACTGAGCGTTTAAACGCAGACTTACTCGGCAGGACGAACGTTATTACGAGCAAAGAACATGTAGACCACATGGCAAACAGAGAAGAGTTAGTTGTTTTCAAGATCTCGCTGCCCCGCATCTGATATCGGACGACAGATGCTGATGTCTTTAGGAAGCAATGTGGCGTGCATCTGACGCCGTATTGGATGGGTTGTCATAATCCACGCAATGTGAGCCCGTTTCCTTAAGACCCGCCCACCACGAGGTGGGGGGAGGGGGAGTTGCAGCGACACTCTTCAGATAATGTAAAGTTTCTACCGACTGTTCAATACCATTCTGTCGGTTTTGACATCGTTGAATTATTTTCACCGAGTACTGTTGTAATTCCTTTCGCCATGACTTGTCACAAGTGTATGATCAGGTCGTGGGGAGCAAACATGGAGGAAAAGTTACCCGGGAGACGAGCAGCTGAAAGTGCTAAGTGTAAGGGGCCAAAGTGCGAGGATGGGAGTGAAAAGTCAATAAACTGTTAAGTAAGTTGGGAAAATGGAGTTCATTTGCGTGCAATGGTTGATCTCGCGCGTCTGACCTTCTGTCTGTCTGTCTGGCTCTCGACGCCCCTCAATAACCTCCCCGCCTCCTTTACTTTTGAATTTCTTTGGAGATTTACCGCGGTGTTCCCGGAGATATCAGAACTCACTTGCGAGCGTTCAGCGTGTCAGTTTCCGCACTTGGACAGACCGGTTATCACCAATCGCAAAGCAAACCAGCGTTTCGCTAGTTGCAGAAACTGGGTGACAAAACGACGGAGGTCACCATCGGAGTGCAACGTTCTCTCCAAGCCCTTGTCTTCATGGGAAGCTGCCTTGCGAGATCCAAAGGGGAGGACAATAGAAACAGACCCCTGGCTGGAAGGAAAGCATCACGGAAAAATATCTAGAGTTTGGGATGGCTGTCGCGCTTGTATCAAAGACACATTTCGCTCGCGGAAAATTGCAAAAGAGACTCAAAGGACCTGTGAGCAATATGTCATGGTATCAAAGACACTTTCCGCTTCGGAACCATTGAAACAAAGGAAATACGAAAATTATCATCAGTATAGACCAGAAGGTGTTCATGGCCTGTAGGTTATACACAGCTCTGTAAGGCAGAAATGATCGACTGTGTTCATGTCTCGCGTTGTACAGTACATGTGAGAGGAGACGGAAATCAGGGGCAGATTTTTTTCTGTTGGGGAGTCTAAGGGGCGTTTCCCTCTTGAACGGTTGGTTGATCACAACCGATGCAATTTAAGCACAAGCCTGCTCACTTTACGCAAGCTAATTTGTTCCACCTCTATATTTCCTTGCGCTTCGTTCCGCCTCGGTCTCTATCTCTCTCTCTCTCTTACTCTCTCTCTCTGTCTCTGTCTCTCTCTGTCTCTGTCTCTCTCTGTCTCTCTCTCTCTCTCTCTCTCTCTCTCTCTCTCTCTCTCTCTCTCTCTTTCTCTCTCTCTCTCTCTTTCTCTCTGGGTGTGTGGGTGTCGCACGCTCTTGCTCTATCTGTTTAGTTGTCTACCTTCTTTCTATCCGAATACCTTTCTGACACTCCATCTATCTCTCCACCCTCCCCCTCTTCCTCTCTCGCTCCCTTGCTCGTGCAGTCAATCTTTCTTCTGATCTGCGTGCTTGTTTGGGATTTTGTGATTTCTCCAAACTCTTCAATCGGAAATATTGCCAGAACTCGAGGACCTTACGTATCGGGACACGTTGGGCAAGTTATGATTTTATCTGCAGGAGCGCAAGAGTCTGATGGGTGATCTGAAAGAAGTGTATAAGAGATCACGAGAGGAGTGGATATGGTGAATGCACACAATATTTTCGCAAGGGTACGGGAGTCCAGAACAAGTGAACATAGTTTTAATATGTGAGCGGCAGGATTTAATAGCAACCTGAGGGGAAAAGTTTTCACGAGCTTCCACATGAGGTACGGTAGATGGGGCACGGACTATAGCAGCATTTCAAAGACGCTTGGATACGTACATGGGTAGGAAAGATTTGGAAGGATATGCGCCAGACGCGAAACATGGGAGTACCTTCGATTAGGCATAGAAACATGGAAACATAGAAAATAGGTGCAGTATTAGGCCATTCGGCCCTTCGTACAAGCACCGCCATATATTATTATCACGGCTGATCCTCAAAAATTTGTATCCCATTCCTGCTTTCTCCCCATATCCTTGACTCCGTTAGCACCACGAGCTATATCGAACTCACTCTTGAATACATCTTAGGTAGACAGAAATGCTGCAGAAACTCAGCGGGTGAGGCAGCATCTATGGAGCGAAGGAATGGGTGACGTTTCGGGTCGAGTTCCTTCTTCAGACAGTCTGAAGAAGGGTCTCCACTCGAAACGTCATCCATTCCTTCACTCCATAGATGCTGCCACACCCGCTGAGTTTCTCCAACATTTCTGTCTACTTTCGATTGTTCCAGCATCTACAGTTCCTTCCTAAACACCTTGAATACATCTAGATCGGCATGGATCTGTTGGGCCTAAGGTCCGCATGTACGTCTCAATGCCTCACTCTATTTATCTCCGTTATTTTGTGTCGCAATCCCACAGACGAAGTACATACGCAGACGCCCGCAAGCAAGCGGGTACGCGCGTCCATTGGAGAATTGGTGAACATCGGGAGGATTTTGGAGGACTGGCTTGAACGGAGCTTGTTTGCAATACATTTGATGCATGTTCAGAAGAGATCCCAGGTTCCCCAGGTGGTCCCCCGCTTAAACTGCCAGGGTTCGTCTTTGTTCGGACCCGCTGCTTCGGTCTCGGACCTATGGCGCGGAGATGCACGGCAGAGTCGACGAGAAGGACTCCAGTGATAGTCAATGGAACTGTCCGAGAAGGTACATGGGCACCCACGAAAGAACTCAGTGACTCAGGCAGTATCTGCTGATGCCGTTGAAACAAGAACAGGAGCAATAAACCTATGTAGCCACATATGTGCGTAAATCCCCACACCATCAGGGTGCAACGGTGGCGCTGCGGTACAGTTGCTGCTTTACAGCGCCAGAGAACCGGGTTCGATCCTGAATAAGGGTGCTTGTCTGCACGGAATTTGTACGTTTTCTCCGTGACCTGAGTGGAATTTCTCCTGGATTTCCGGTTTTCTCCCACACTCCAAAGACGTACAGGTGTGTAGGTCAATTGGCTCGGTGCAATTGTAAATTGTCTCTAGCATGTTTAGGACAGTGCTAGTCAACGGAGTTCGCTGGTCGCCGCGAACTCAGTAGGCCGAAGGGCCTGTTTCCGCGCTGTATCTCCAAACTGAAACATAGAAACATAGAAACATAGAAAATAGGTGCAGGAGGAGGCCATTCGGCCCTTCGAGCCAGCACCGCCATTCATTGTGATCATGGCTGATCGTCCCCTATCAATAGCCCGTGCCTGCCTTCTCCCCATATCCCTTGACCCCACTTGCCCCAAGAGCTCTATCTAACTCTCTATTAAATCCCTCCAGTGGGTTGGCCTCCACTGCCCGCTGTGGCAGGGAATTCCATAAATTCACAACTCTCTGGGTGAAAACGTTTTTTCTCACCTCAGTCTTAAATGACCTCCCCTTTATTCTGAGACTGTGGCCTCTGCTTCTGGACTCGCCCAACATTGGGAACATTTTTCCTGCATCTAGCTTGTCCAGTCCTTTTATAATTTTATATGTTTCTATAAGATCCCCCTCATCCTTCTAAACTCCAGTGGATACAAGCCGTCTTTTCAATCTTTCCTCATATGACAGTCCCGCCATCCCAGGGATCAATCTCGTGAACCTACGCTGCACTGCCTCAATCACAAGGATGTCCTTCCTCAAATTAGGAGACCAAAACTGTACACAATACTCCAGATGTGGTCTCACCAGAGCCCTATACAACTGCAGAAGAACCTCTTTACTCCTATACCGAAATCCTCTTGTTATGAAGGCCAACATTCCATTAGCTTTCTTCAATGCCTGCTGTACCTGCACGCCAACTTTTAGTGACCGGTGTACAAGGACATCCAGGTTTCACTGTACCTCCCCCTTACCTAACCTAACCCCATTGAGATAATAATCTGCCCCCTTGTTTTTGCCGCCAAAGTGGATAACCTCACATTTATCTATATTATACTGCATCTGCCACGCATCTGCCCACTCACTCAACCTGTCCAGGTCACGCTGCAACCTCCTAACATCATCTTCACAGTTCTAAACGAAATGCCAGACAGTACCACCTCGTCTCGGATAGAACCCTTTTACCCAGGGTGGGAATATCAAAAGCTTGAATGCATTCAGCTTTAAGGTGAGTGGGCCGATGACGAAAATGTGCGTGGCAAGCTTTTTACACAAAAGATGGGTGCCTGTGGTGCCAGGGGTGGTGGTGGAAGCAGATATAATAGTAGCGTTTAGATGCTTGAATAGACGCACATTGATATGCAGGGAATAGAGCGACATGGACCACGTGCAGGTCCAGAGTCTAGTTTAACATATTCTGCACGGAAAATGTGGGCCAAAGGGACCATTTCAACTTTTTTCAGACCAAATTCCATTCTTACATCAAGGATACCACCCGTATTCCTTCTGAGAAGATTAAGAATCATTAATCTGTTGCAGTTTAGCCTGGGCTCTCATAAACTATACAATCCGACCAGAGCAGTTCTTTATTACTCCCTTATCTATGATGTTAAAACTATTGGTCCCATGGATAAAAAACATTGACCGTACGTCGCCACCAGAGGGAGCACGAGTATGCCATCTGCGCCTATAGAAGGAAGTAAAGCATCAGACAAGGAAGTCCCTTCCTGTGATAGGGATCTACACCTCTAATAAGCACATGTTGACTGTATTTGGTATTGTTATTGGTTTATTATAGTCGTCGGTAACGAGATACGGTGGGAAACGTGATTTCGCGTCCTCCGCTGAACAAATCATGCCATATATTATACAACCATACTTAGTTTAGTGCAATTTAATGTCACGTGTCCCTCGCTGCAGTGGCGAGTGTTTTCCCTTGTTATCCAGTCAGCGGAAAGAATATACATGATTACAATTGAGCTGGCAATGTACAGAGTACAGATGCAGGGTGAAGGGTATAACGTTTAATGCAATGTAACCCCCAGCAAAAGTCCCATTAAAGATAATCCGAGGGGGCTCCAACGAGGTAAATGGCACTACTGGCCACATCTTCCCATCCCCACCCTTTTCTGCTTTCCTCAGAGACCGTTCCCTCCGCAACTCCCTGGTCAACTCGCCCCATCCCACCCAAACCACCCCCTCCCCAGGTACTTTCCCCTGCAACAGCAGGAGATGCAACGCCTGTTCCTTTCTCTCTCCCCCCTCGACTGCATCCCAGGACCCCGACAGTCCTTGCAGGTGCGCCAGAGGTTTACTTCCACCTCCTACAACCACTTCTGTTGCATCCGCTATTCCAGGTGTTAATCGGCGAGACCATGCGCAGGCTTTGCGATCGTTTCGCTGAACACCTTCGCTCAGTCCGCCTCAACCTACCTGATCTCCCGGTTGCTCAGCACTTTAATTCCCCCGCCCATTCCCAATCTGACCTTTCTGTCCTGGGCCTCCTCCATTGTCAGAGTGAGGTCCAGCGCAAATTGAAGGAACAGCACCTCATATTTCGCTTGGGTAGCTTAGGCCCCAGCGATATGAACATTGACTTCTCTAACTTCAAATAGCCCTTGCTTTCACTCTGTCTCTATTCCCTCCCCCTTCTCAGTTCTTCCACCAGTCTTACAATCTCCATTGCATTCTATGCCTGTCCCGCCCACCCCCCTGACATCAGTTTGAAGAAGGGTCTCGACCCGAAACGTCACCCATTCCTTCTCTCCAGAGATGCAGCCTAACCCGCTAAGTTACTCCAGCATTTTGTGTCTACCTTCGAGGTTACTGGCAGCTCAGGGCCGCTCTCTAGTTGGTGATATGATAGTACAGTTGCGTGTAGTTGAAAAAGGCAAAGGAAACAGAGTGAAGAATATAGTGTGAAACGCAGAGAGCAATGAAAGGGCCGAACGAGATAGGTCGGAAGATCGAAAATAAATTCTTGCCAAGTGAGAGAGGTATATTAATGACATTTATAGCAGTGAAGAAGAAACTATTCTTGAAACTGGTGGTTTCTTGAAAAAGCTTTGAGCTTTTGTTTCTTGTGTAGGATTTAACAATTTCAGATTTTAAAGAACGTTCGGAGAATCGTGGTTCCTCTCGTACAAGAAGGTTTAAATCACGACTTCTTTGGATGCCAGGAAACTGATATATCTGCTTACTTCCACATGACCAGCGAGCGCGCCCTCTAGTGACATCTCGTCGGATGTCCTCCGCGGGTTTTTGTCCGGGTCCGCTGCTTCTCTGAGTCAGTGTGGGCTCCATGGCACAAAGATACACGGCAGAATCTGATAGGAGAGCCCCCGCGATGTTCAAAATCACCGTCCTACTCTCTTTGAGAAAAGCGGCAGAAAACCTGTCTGGGAAATCAGGAGATCGTTGCTCGAATGTGTTTAATTTCTTCAGTATATATCTCGGCGCTTCCCCTGCGTGCTGGACGTACCAGAAGGCAGTTTTGCCATCGTAAGCTGCGGTAAACGTGCAATTCAGCTCTACGGTCTGCCCTTCGTCTATCGCCAGTTTCGGCGGTTTCTGGGACACGTCATCGTCGCCGCGGGCTCCTGTAACAAAGCACAACATTGTGAGCATTCCGGAGGTAAATCAAACCCTCGGCACGCAACCCTAGCCAGACCCACCGGAAAACACAAGAATCAATATCAGCAGGACACACATGGCGTTGTTCTGGAGGCGGATAAGAGAATGTTGTCAACGCATGTTGAAGGTTGGTGTCCTTTTGTTGCAGTTAGAGGGCGTCACCCTGGTTAGGGGTTGGTTGGTCTCGCAGCCCACGTTGGTTGGGCAGGAATCTACTTTGCATGCGTCATCTGAATCCAAATAGGACCGACGTTCTTCATGGGTGCTGAATGTAACGCGAAGGATCGGAAGCAGCTGTTCAGTACCTGCACCTCAGTAATAACGCGCAGGGAGAGATATTAGTTTAACGTGGTATCATGCTTGACTTGGTCACTGTGGGCAGAAAGGCCTGTTCCTGTGCTGTATTCAGTTCAGTTTAGTTTATTGTCACATGTAATGAGGTACAGAGAAAAGCTTTTGTTGCGTGCTAACCAGTCAGTGGAAAGACAATACATGTTTACAATCGAGCCATTTACAGTGTATATATACGTGATAAGGGAATAACGTTTAGTGCAAGGTAAACCCAGTAAAGTCCGATCAAAGATAGTCCGCCTGTTCTATGAATTGTTCTATGATCTATGTATTGTATGTGCTTCCTCACCAATTAACTCCGGCGGATCCTCCGTGACGATCGATCGGTATCAATTGCTCTCTCTCTGGCTCTTCACTCTTCCTGTCTCAATCTGCATCTCTGTCACTCGTTGCCATATACAAATGCATTCAAAATGCTCTGTCGCTGTATACATAACTATATATACCTCACTCCGAAATTACCCACCATTTCTCATTTTCTCTCCTTCGCTTCCTCCCTCACAGGTAGACTACAAATCCGCGTCGACGGACCACGATTTCGCTGTACGGTTGACATTGTTGCTGCATTTCCTAGCCGCCCTCATTGCTTTCGTGAACCTGCAATTCCTGCACAAAGCCGCATTAAAGCGTGGGAGTGGGGGTTGTACAACTGGCCTTGTTCCTGTCTGTCGCAACCTCGATCTCCTTGCATGAGAATGTCTATTTAAGCCATTCGACCAAAAAATTACAGAGAATATTGGAGGATACAAGAAACATGTGTCCGGAGCTAAGATTGCTTAATTTGGGCGGCACAGTGGTGCAGCTGGTAAAGATGCAGCCTCACAACTCCAAAGTCCCGGGTGCCATCCTGACCTCCATTTTATAATATTATTAACAATATTTCAGATTCGAAACAACGTTTCGATGAAGGCACTTCTTCTGGGCCAGGGGAGGTTTGATTCGCTATTCCCGGAGACGAGTAAAGACCAGGAAAAAAATCCGGACCGGCAACAAATTACCTCAGGCAGGGTTGTGCTCTGGTCAGCCAATTATTGGCCTGAGGAGATGTGTTGTCAAGAGTAGTGAACTGTGGAAGTAGTGAAAAGACTAGTGTAGAGCATGGGACAAATGGGCAGGGCAGGGGAACTTTGTGTCTATGTTTGATATAAACATGCCTCTGCAGTTCTTTGTTACTTCTGATTCTCTGGTTCTATATAAGCAGCCAGTGCGCCCCCTGGTGGCCGCGCGCCGTATCACGTCGTGCGTTTTTGTCCGGGTCTGCTGCGTCCCTGAAGCATGGTGAGCTGTGAACTCCACACAGGCAACGCCCGAGGTCAGGATCAAACCCGAGTCTCTGGCGCTACAAGGCAGCAACTCTACCGCTGCCCTACTGTGCCACCCCGACAGGATGAGCTAAACCTGTAGAGACAAAGGGAAATATACTGTAGACATCAGGCACCTACAGCGTATTTGTTCTCCGCCGATTGGCAAAAGCACCTCCTTCGTTTAGCCGGGTGAGCGCGCCCTCTGGCGAGCGGTCGCGGGAGTGGCCGGTAAGGTTTTTGTCGCGGTCCGCTGATTCACTGCACCCGTGTGGGCGTCATGGCGCAAAGGTACACGGCCGAGTCTGAAACAAGGGCCGCGGAGATAATTAAAGGGACCGTCCTACTATCTTTCTGATAAACAGCGGAAAACCTGTCTGGCAAATCCGGCGACTGGTCCGCAAACCCAGTGCGCAGTCTCTTGAGTAGATATCTTGGCGCCTCCCCGGGATATTGGATGTACCAGAAAGCCGCGTCGGCATTGAACGCTGCAGAGTAACTGCAGTTCATTGTGACGTTTCGTCCTTCCACGGCCGTTTGTTCCGGCGGATCCTGGGACACCGACTCTTCGCCGCCCGTTCCTGTAAGAACGAACATAACACGCGAGTGAATCGTTTAGTTTAGTTTGGAGATACAGCACGCAAACAGGCCCTTCAGCCCACCGTGTGCGCACCGACCAGCGATCCCCGCAAATTACCGCTAACCTGCACACACGAGGGACAGTTTTGCATTTACACCATGCCCCCAATTAACCTACTAATCTGTACGTCTTTGGAGTGTGGGAAGAAACAGAAAGATCTCGGAGAAAACCAACGCAGGCCACGGGGAGAACATACAAACTCTGTACAGCCAAACACCCGCAGTCAGGATCGAACCCGGGTCACTGACGCTGTGAGGCGGTAGCTCTACCGTTACGCCACCGTGCCGCCCAGTCCGACGGTAAATTGGAGCCCCGGACGGAATACTGAGCAGTTAAACACAGACTCACCGGGCAGCACAAACATCATTATCAAAAAGGACCACGAGGAACTCATGGTGTCCGGTTTGAACGAAGAGTCGAGGAGATAATGTTTATAGTATGTTCACGCCTCGCATCAGACATGCGACACAAAGCTCAGACCAGGCGCATTAAAGATAATCGGGGACAGTTCCCTGGTGTTGGATTGGTTGGTTTCGCGGAAATCGCTCCGCCTTCTAATTTCACACGTTCGGGCAATACCCGAGCTTCTTTTTTTCTCTTTCGCTCTTTCTCTGACTCTCTCTCGAACACGCACACTGTGTCCCTCTCCCACTCGTTTTCTCTCCCATCAATCCCTTCGCTTCCCTCTCACATTCTCTGTGGAGCGTACACTCTATTTTCACACTATCTGTCCCCTTCTCCTCATCTCTCCTCTCTTTCCCTTCTCTTCCATTTTTCGCTCTGAAATGCGTGCACACATTTGTTTTCTCTGTCTTTCTCTCACACGCACACACGCACACACACACACACACTCTCTCTCAAACGTACACTCTCTACTCTCTCTCAGTCCTTCTCCTTTTCTCACGCTCAATATCTCTTCTCTTCACTCACTCTCTTCACTTCCACTATCTCGTGTCCGTTCTCCCCTTCTCCTCACCGCCCTTTCCATTTAGGTGGATAATTTTTCTCTTTCTCTTTTATCTCGTATCAGAACCTCGATGTTTCTCTACGAGCATCGTTTTTCTCTGCAGCGCCATTCATGTTGCTGTCGGTGTTCATCGGCTACGTTTGTCTGTCTGTCACTCCATTTTCTGGCTTTAGTGACGCCCGCCTGCTTCCGAGCGAGACCATACACGGGTGAAGGCCGTTTTGCAGATGCAGCGATACATAGATACATAGATACATAGACTATAGCCTCCCGAGGAAATACACAGTTGGCTCAAATATATCATTTCCTTATCCGGTGTGCGGTATTCTCTTTATGTCATTGTGTGAAATATATTCCAATTAATAATCACAGACCACAGCGTTTATAAATGCCCCAACAGAACAGTAAAATCTGTTTTAGACCCGTGGAAAGGAGAAGGGGCAATATTGGCCTTGGGTCTTCATCGAATCGATGACCTCTTGCCTCAGGTGTTGCTGGACCCGCTGAGTTCTTCATGCCGTTTAGTATGTTTGTCCTCCGGATTCTGGACTCGACTTGAAACACGGGGGCCTGAGCCAGAGGAAGAAGTTCAACAGCCTGTGATTTTATACATTTGGAGGGCAGGAAGCCGGAGATTGATCTTACAGTGGTTCATAACACAATGAGGGGAATAGATGGTGTGATGCAGAGAGTCTTCACTCTCAATGTAGGAGCAAAAAGAACAAAAGGGGACATGGTTTTACTCTTTTATTTAACGTCTTCTAACGTTCTTAATGCGACCTGATCACGTAACGATGTAATATTAATATAAGGATTTGATGATTCCTCGGGCATGCATCCCGATATCGCGAAGTCTCTCAAACATTCTTCCAAATCTCTGCATTTTTCTGTGTTTTGAATAGGGTTCAATTTAGTTCAGAGACACAGCGCGGAACAAAACAGGCCCTTCTGCCCATCGAGTCCATGCAGACCATCGATCACGCGTTCGCACTAGCGAACGTTATCCCACTTTGTCTTCCACTCCCTACACACCAGGGGCAATTTATAGAGCCCAATAAACCTACAAACCCGCACGACCTTGGGTTATGCGAGGAAACCGGAGCACCCGGGGGAAATCCACGCGATCACAGGGATAACCTGCAAACTCCACACAGACGATATAACAGGTCAGAATCGAAACCGGGTCCCTGGCGCAGTGAGGCTGCAGCACTTCCAGCTGCGCCACTGTGCTGCCCTGTTTTGTTCGTTGATTATATTCTTACTGAGTTCAGAGGGTGTCGAACCCTCCTTTCCAGAATCACTTGTTAAACGCATATCGCGGAGTAGTGAGGTGGAAACAGGAGCCTTGTGGAGCATTATGGGGGAAAATCACGTCAGGAACTGCGAGGATAAAAGATGGAATGTAGACGGGGAATGCAAAAAAAAGGCCCGTCGACGAGTAGGACTAAAAACAAACCAAGAATGTAAAGTAAGTTGGAAGATGAAGCTCTGCGCTTCGTGTTTGAGGGTAATATTCTATTTTGGGGTGGAGTGTTTTTGGAAGATTGAAGAGAGCGCCCTCTGGTGAAGATTAGATCGAAATGACGGGAGAGAGTTTTTGTTCGGATCAGTCGCTTCTATGCCGCAGTGTGGGCCTCATGGCGCAGAGATACACGGCGGAATCGGAGACAAGGATGCCGGAGATACTTAAAGGTATCGAGCGATTCTCTTTGTGGTAAGCAGCAGAAAACCTCTCTGGCAAATCACGAGCCCCATCTCCGGAATCGGCATTAAATTTTTTTAGTAGATATTTCAGCGCTTGCCCACCATTCTGAATGTACCAGAAAGCGACCTCATTATTGTAAGATTTGGGGTAATTGCAATTAAGTATTACGGCCCGTCCTTCAACAACAGTGAGTTCAGGTGGATATTGAGACATGGATTCTTCGCCATAGCGTCCTATAATAAAGCAAAAAAGAAACATGCGATGAAGCTGAAAGCCTACAACAAATAACCAACAAATAACATCGATCTGTACAGCACAGGAACAGACCTTCCTTCACAATATCTACAGTTTGGGATGGCTGTCGCGCGTGTATCAAAGCCACGTTTAGCTCACGAAAAATCGCAACAGAAACTCAATGAACTGTGTGCAAACTGGGAGTGTATCAAAGACACTTTCCGCTTCGGAACCATTGCAACATAGGCTCACCTGGAAATACGAAAATTATCATCAGGAGAGACCAGAAGGTGCTCATGGCATGTAGTTTGTAAACAGCTCTGTAAGGACGAAAAGATTCGACTGCGTTCATGTCTCGCGTGGTACAGTATATGTGAGAGGACACGGAAATCATGGGCAGGTGTTTTTCTGTTGGGGAGACTAAGGGGCGTCCCCCTCTTGCACGATTGGCTGTTCACAACCGATGCAATTTGATCACTTGCCTTCTCACTTTACGCACGCTAATTTGCTCCAACTTTATCTTTACTTGCGCTCCGTTCCCTATCTCTCTCTCTCTCTCTCTCTCTCTCTCTCTCTCTCTCTCTCTCTCTCTCTCTCTCCCTCTCTCTCTCTCTCTCTCTCTCTCTCTCTGTCGCACGCTCTTGCTCTGTCTGTTTAATTGTCTACAGTTTTTCGTGCACGTTACAGAACAACACGGCGACTAAATTTACAATCAAGAACAAGACGACGGAATAATTATACGCAGGAGAATCGAGCGTGGAGGGTGATTTTCATCCTTCCCTCAGCGCCATATCTGAATCAGCGTGGATTATTTTGGTATTAGACTTGCAATTGGATTTGGTAGTGGGATTGGAACTGGTATTGTTATTGGTGTAAAGATTGATATTGATATTGGTATTGGTATCCATTTATTATTATCACGTATGAGATACATTAAAAAAACATTGTGTAGCGAGCTATCCGGATAATTCACCCATGAATGAAATGCAATTAAACAAACATTAATACAAAAGGTAGTGCAAAAACAAGAGGCGCTGGATACTTCAGTAACCTCTGAGTTGCAGGAATTCAACGGGTCAGACAGCATCTGAGGAGTAAGTGGATAAACGTTTCCGTTCGTAGCTCTTTCGATCTGAAGATGTCTGAAGAGGCGTCCCGACCCGAAACGTGTTTTCACCTTCCAGATGTTTGCGGGCTCGCTGGGTGAGTTGTGCACTGTAAACTTTCAAATCGTGTTGGGGGGGGGAATCTAAGGGGGTTGATAGGAATACGACACGATTGAAAGAACATTCGTGTAAAAACAGGCGTTGATGTATTTACGATGAGAGGCGCCTACACGACGCAATCGAAAACTTGCTTCCGTGCAGTCAAACTCATCAAATCACCTCAAATGTTTATTGAATCCTTAGTTGATTAGGACTTAACCAATGCCATTTCAGATTGTAGTGAACGTTGGAAAATGGCGCTTCCATTGGTCCAGACAAGGTTAAATTCACAGTTCCACTGGATGCCAGGAAACGGATTTCTCTGATTAACTATTTCAACCCAGCGAGCGCCCTCTGGTGGCCGCGCGCTGGATCTCTCAGTGCGTTTTTGTCCGGGTCTGCTGCTTCTCTGAAGCAGTGTGGGCTTCACGGCACAGAGGTACACGGCAGCATCAGAGACGAGAGTCCCCGCTATGTCCAAAGACACGATCCTATTCTCAGTGTCAAAAGCGATAACAAATCTGGCTGCTAATTGGGGAGATCGATCATCGTACCCTGTTCTTAATTTCTTCAGTATATATCTCGGCGCTTCCCCGGGATACTGGACGTACCAGAATGCAGTCCTCGCATCTAATGCTGCGGAATACGTGCAATTGAACCTTACAGTCTGTCCTTCTACAGCCGTCAGTTCAGGCGGTTTCTGCGACACTTCATCCTCGCCGCTGGTTCCTGTAAACAACGCACACAATTGTGAGTATCGTGGAGGAAAATCAAATCCTCAGTGCGCACCATCGATAATTTTTCTTTCTCAAACCTACCGGAAAATACGAAAGTTATTATCAGCAGAACACGCGAACGGCACATGGTGATCTGTTGGAGGCTGGGAAGACAATGGTGTCAATGCGATGTTGGGTGCCCCTTTGTTGCAGATAGAGGGCGTACCCCGATTCCGGATTGGTTTGTCTCTTGGGCCTTGCTGGTTGGACAGCAATCTTCTTTAACTACGTCATCCAACTCAAATAGACCAGTGGGTTCTTCCGGGTGTTGAATTTACCAGTAAAGACAAGATTCAGCTGCCAAATGCATACAGCTCAGTATTACATCTTAACATGGAATCAGGACAACAACCTCTTCCTCAATGTCAGCAAGACGAAAGATGAAGGAGTTACTTGTGGACTTCGGGGCGTTTGACTGAGCACCTGCCCAAGTCAGATTCGATGGCGACAACGTGGAAATGGTTCAGAGCTTCAAGCTCCTGTGGGTTAATATTACTAACCGTCCCTTGTGGACCAACCATATTGACGTGATAGATAAGAAGTCACGCCTGCGCCCCTCTTTCTTGAGGAAACGGAGAAAAGTTGGCATGTCTCCGGTGACTACATCTAACCATGGAAAGCGTACTGCCGAACTGCGTCACGGCTTGGTGTGGAACAGCTTTGCCCAAGAACGCAAGACATTGCAGAGAACAGTACACATCAGATATCCCACAACTGATTCCATATACACTTAACGACGCCCCGGAAATCCAGACCGCACATCGTGAGACCTACACAACTCCGCGTCCGTCGGCCAGGTGATACAGCCGTTTGGACGAACTAATCGCCTGACTCAGGAACAGCTTCTTCTCTGTTATCAGGCTTGTCAATGGTTCTCCCATAAACTAGGGTATTGCCCTGTGCAGATCTACCCAATTGCGGACATTGGACGTCCTCTCTTATAATGGTGCGCTACAATGCCGAGAAAAAAATTCTGAACGCTGTATCTGTCCCTTTGCCCTACTTGTTATACTTGAGCTTGACTTGATTGTGTTTATATATAACATTATCTAATCCGACTGGGTAGCATGCAAAACAAAGCCCACTATTCGCGGGTGCATGTGATAATGATAAACCAAAATCAAACCTAAAACCAACTCAGCTCAGTCATAACGTGCTCAATTGGTTCAATTCGGCATTATATTCGGCACGGAGATGTAGGGGGATTGGGAGAAGATAACTCTGCGACTTGACCAGGAGAGCTTTGCAGAGCAAGAGATACCACGAGTATCTTGAGCAAAACACGGTGTGCTGAAGGAACTCAATGGGTCAGGCAGCATTTGTGGATGGAAATGGACAGGCAACGTTCGGGTCGAGACCCTCCTTCAGACTGATTGACATGGGGGAGAAAACTGGGAAAGAGTTTGCCACGTGGGTAGAATAAGTGACAAGCGCTAGAAATGGAATGAGGACAAAGGGCTGTCGGATACGGAGAGGAGAAGAGGTGTGAAATGTAAACCATGTGGGACGGATACATTAGGAACAAGTGAAGGGGATAGAGAGGGAATGGGAAAATCAGTGCCCAAAGGAGAGGCAAGGTGACTGGTGTGTGAAAGTGGGAGAAATGGGTGCGCAAAGGGGTGGGATGGCGCTAGAGGGAGAGGGGTAGGACGGCTATTACTTTAAATTGGAGAATTCAAAGTTCATGCCGTTCGGCAGTTACCTTCCTAAGTGGAATATGGGATGTTCCTCGTCCAGTTTGCGTATGTCCTCACTCTTGCAGTGGCGGTTGTGTATTCCGGCATCTTCCGGCGTCTCCTCGGGTTTATTTTCCGAATGACGTATATTCAACGGACTGCGGCGCCCCCTTGTGGCAGCTGACTGGTACTCAAGAATGGGTTTTTGTCCGTATCTGCCACATCTCTGCTGCAGTGTGGGCCTCAAGGCGCAGAGATACACGGCGGAATCGGAGACGCGAACCCCGGAGATAGTTAAAGGAACAGTCCTCGATGCTTTCTGAAACACGGAAGTAAACCTGTCCGGGAAATCTGGAGACCGGTTGCCTGCCCCATGGCTGTATATCATCACTACGTATCTAGGCGCTTCCCCGGGAAATTGGATGTACCAGCAGGCGAAGTTGGCGCTGAATCCTTCGGAGTAAGTGCAGTTCAGTGTTAGGTTCTGTCCTTCCTCGGCAGCCAGTTGCAGCGGGAACTGAATCACTGAGTCACCGCCACGGGTACCTATAACAAAGCACAGAGCGTGTCATAGAAACGTAGAAAAATAGGTGCAGGAGTAGGCCATTCGGCCCTTCGAACCAGTGCCACCATTCAATCTGATTATGGCTGATCATCTAAAATCAGTACACCGTTCCTGCTTTCCCCCCATATTCCTTGATTCCGTTAGCCCTAAGAGCTAAATCAAACTCCCTCTTGAAAACCATCAGTGAATTAGCCCCCACTGCCTTCCATAGAAATCCACAGATTCACAACTCTCTGGGGGGAAATGTTTTTCCTCGTCACAGTCCTAAATGGCCGACCCCTTATTCTTAAACTGTGTGACCCCTGGTTCTGGACTCCCCCAATATCGGGAACATTTCTCATGCAGTTAGCCTGTCCAATCCTTTAAGAGTGTTATATGTTTCTATACGATCTCCTCTCACCCTTTCAAATTCCAGTGAATACAAGCCCAGTCGACCCATTACTTAATTATATGTCAGTACCGCCATACCGGGAATTAACGTGGTGAACCTACGTTGGCCCCCCGTGTCAGAGAGCGGGCAGTACCTGGAAGTCACGGATTGCACACTGAACAATGAAACACAAACTCACCGGGCACCACAAGGAGTATCAGCGGCAAGAGACACGAAGCGCACATGGTGCCCGACTTGGAACGAGAGAGAGAGAAGGAGACGACTTTCACACTGTGCCCTTGCCTCGTATCCGATGTGTGAATAGAAGCCAAGATCCGGTTCCCTACCGTATTCTCTAGGGGGGCGTTTCCTGCACATGATTGGTTGCGCACATACAATAGAGGCAGCTGAGGCAGAAAGCTCCCCAGATGCTCCCCGCAGAACTCAATGAACCGCCTGGTGAGGCCGCCGAGGTCGCGCACGGCTGCCGGGAGCGCAAGAAGACCGTCGAAAGTATATAGGGAACGGCCGAGAGTTTTATGAAAGCCGCCGAGAGCGAGGAGGGCCACCGCGAGCCGAGGTGGTAAATATTGTAAATGTCCTTATGCCCCTGTCCCACTTAGGGTACCTGAACGGAAACCTCTGGAGACTTTGCGCCCCACCCAAGGTTTCCGTGCGGTCCCCGGTGGTTACAGGAGGTTTTTGTCAGTCCATCCACTACCTGCAATCTCCGGGAACCACCATCAACTAGCATCGCAACCGGCTTCGACTAAAAAATTACCGATTTTAAAAACGGCAACCTATTTTTAGTCGCGGCCGGTTTTGAATTTTTTGAAATAATCGCCGGAGCATAGAAGAAGCGGAAACTACTTTCGACCATTAGTGAGACTGACAAAAAAACCGGGAACCGCACGGAAACCTTGGGTGGGGCGCAAAGTCTCCAGAGGTTTCCGTTCAGTTTTCCTCAGTGGGACAGGGGCATAAGTGTGCAGAATAGTGCTAGTGTCCGCGGATCGCTGGTCGTCGCGGCCTCGGTGGGCCGAAGGGCCTATTTCTAAACTAATCTCTAAACAAAACTACACGACTAAACTCCACTTCGCTTGGCTTAACCTAGCGCCTTGCAACTCAGATTGGCGATTTGCACATTTTATGGAAGGACTAGGGTCCTTTTATTAGGAACCAAATCTGATTTCTGAATTGAGTAAAAGATGCAGCGCAGCTCATCGCCCACACCGGTCATTGATCATACATTTGTTATCTATGTTATCCCACTTTTGTATCCACTCACAACACATTATGAACAATTTGCAAAGACCCTATAAACGCACGTGTCCTTGGGGCGCGGGGGGAAACCGCAGCACCCGGAGTAAATCCACGCAGTCACTGGGTGAGCTGTGAACTCCTCAAAGGCAACGCCGGAGGTCAGGATCGACCGAGTCTCTGGCGCAGCAAGGCAGCAAGTCCACCGCTGCGCTACTGTGCCGCCCCGAGAGGGTGAGCTGCACTTGTGGAGACAAATGGAAAATATACTGTAGACATCAGGCACCTACAGAGTATTTGTTCTCTGCGGATTCGCAAAAGCACCTCCTTCGTTTAGCCGGGTGAGCGCGCCCTCTTGCGAGCGGTCGCGGGAGTGGCGGGAAAGGTTTTTGTCGTGGTCCGCTGATTCACTGCACCAGTGTGGGCGTCATGGCGCACAGGTACACGGCCGAGTCTGACACAAGGGCCGCGGAGATAGTTAAAGGGACCGTCCTACTATCTTTCTGAAAAACAGCAGAAAACCTATCTGGCAAATCCGGCGACTGGTCCGCAAACCCAGTGCTCAGCCTCTTGAGTCGATATCTTGGCGCCTCCCCGGGATATTGGATGTACCAGAAGGCCGCGTAGACATTGAACGCTGCAGGGTAACTGCAGTTCATTGTGACGCTTTGTCCTTCCACGGCCGTTTGTTCCGGCGGAGCCTGGGACACGGACACTTCGCCGCCCGTTCCTGTAAGAACGAACATAACACGCGAGTGAATCGTTTAGTTTAGTTTGGAGATACAGCGCGCAAACAGGCCCTTCAGCCCACCGTGTCCGCACCGACCAGCGATCCCCGCAAATTACCACTAACCTGCACACACGAGGGACAGTTTTGCATTTACACCAACCCCAAATTAACCTACTAATCTGTACGTCTTTGGAGTGTGGGGAGAAACAATAAGATCTCGGAGAAAACCAACGCAGGTCACGGGGAGAACATACAAACTCTGTACAGCCAAACACCCGCAGTCAGGATCGAACCCGGGTCACTGGCGCTGCAAGGCGGTAGCTCTACCGCTACGCCACCGTGCCGCCCAGTCCGACGGTAAATTGGAGCCCCGGACGTAACACTGAGCAGTTAAACACAGACTCACCGGGCAGCACAAACATAATTATCAGAAAGGACCACGAGGAACTCATGGTGTCCGGTTTGAACGAAGAGTCGAGGAGAAAATGTTTATAGTATGTTCACGCCTCGCATCAGACATGCGACACAAAGCTCAGACCAGGCTCATTAAAGATAACCGGGGACAGTTCCCTGGTGTTGGATTGGTTGGTTTCGCGGTAATCGCTCCGCCTTCTAATTTCACACGTTCGGGCAATACCCGAGTTTCTTTTT
The DNA here is from genome assembly GCA_038087875.1 of Malacoraja senta. Taxonomy (NCBI): domain Eukaryota; kingdom Metazoa; phylum Chordata; class Chondrichthyes; order Rajiformes; family Rajidae; genus Malacoraja; species Malacoraja senta. Next base: position 46,566 of record JAXLNO010001170.1, on the reverse strand, counting down.
TTCTCTCTCGCTCTTTCTCTGACTCTCTCTCGAACACGCACACTGTGTCCCTCTCCCACTCTTTTTCTCTCCCATCAATCCCTTCGCTTCCCTCTCACATTCTCTGTGGAGCGTACACTCTATTTTCACACTATCTGTTCCCTTCTCCTCATGTCCACCTCTCTTTCCCTTCTCTTCCATCTTTCGCTCTCAAACGCCTGCACACATTTGTTTTCTCAGTCTTTCTCTCACACGCACACACGCACACTCTCTCTCAAACGTTCCCTCTCTACTCTCTTCTCCTTTTCTCACGCTCAACATCTCTTCTCTTCACTCACTCTCCTCACTTACACTATCTCGTGCTCGTACTCCTCTTCTCCTCACCGCCCTTTCTATTTAACTGGATAATGATTCTCTTTCTCTTATATCTCATGTATCAGAATCTCTATGTTTCTCTAGATGCATCGTCTTTCCCTGCAGCGCCATTCATGTTGCTGTCGAGGTTCATAGGCTACGTTTCTCTGTCTGTCTCTCCCTTTTCTGGCTTTCGGTGACGCCCGCCTGCTTCCGAACGAGACCGTAGAAGGGTAAAGGGCGTTTTGCAGATGCAGCGATACATAGATACGTGGATACATAGACTACAGCCTCTCGAGAAAATACATAGTTGGCTCAATTATACCATTTCCATATCCGGTGTGCGGTGTTCACTTTATGTCATTGTGTGAAATATATTCCAATTAATAATCTCAGACCACAGCATTTATAAATGCCCCAACAGAACAATAAAATCTGCTTTAGACGCGCAGAAAGAGGAAAGGGGCAATATTGGCCTTGGGTCTTCACCGAATCGTTGACCTCTTGCCTCAGGTGCTGCTGGACCCGCCGAGTTCTTCAGGCCGTTTAATATGTTTGTCCTCCAGATTCTGGACTCGACTTGAAACACGGGGGCCTGAGCCAGAGGAAGAAGTTGTGCAGCCTGTGATTTTATACCTTGGAGGGCAGGAAGCCGGAGATTGATCTTACAGTGGTTCATAACACAATGAGGGGAATAGATGGGGTGATGCAGAGAGTGTTCACTCTCAATGTAGGAGCAAAAAGAACAAAAGGGGACATGGTTTTACTCTTTTATTGAACGTCTTCTAACGTTCTTAATGCGACCTGATGACGTAACGATGTAATATTAATATAAGGATTTGATGATTCCTCGGGCATGCATCCCGATATCGCGAAGTCTCTCAAACATTCTCCCAAAGCGCTGCATTTTTCTGTGTTTTGAATAGGGTTCAATTTAGTTTAGAGATACAGCGCGGAAAAAACAGGGCCTTCTGCCCATCGAGTGCGTGCAGACCATCGATCACACGTTCGCACTAGCGAACGTTATCCCACTTTGTCTTCCACTCCCTACACACCAAGGGCAATTTATAGAGCCCAATAAACTTACAAACGCGCACGTCCTTGGGTTATGCGAGGAAACCGGAGCACCCGGGTGAAATCCACGCGGTCATAGGGATAACCTGCAAACTCCACACAGACGATATAGCAGGTCAGAATCGAAACCGGGTCCCTGGCGCAGTGAGGCTGCAGCACTTCCAGCTGCGCCAATGTGCTGTCGTGTTTTGTTCGTTGATTATATTCTTACTGAGTTCAGAGGGTGTCGAACCCTCCTTTCCAGAATCACTTGTTAAACGCATATCGCGGAGTAGTGAAGTGGAAACAGGAGCCTTGTGGAGCATTATGGGGGGAAATCACGTCAGGAACTGCGAGGATAAAAGATGGAATGTAGACGGGGAATGCAAAAAAAGGCCCGTCGACGAGTAGGAATAAAACCAAAGCAAACATGTAAAGTATGTTGGAAGATGAAGCTCTGCGCTTCGTGTTTGAGGGTAATATTCTATTTTGGGTTGGAGTGTTTTTGGACGATGGAAGAGAGCGCCCTCTGGTGAAGATTCGAGTGAAATGACGAAAGAGAGTTTTTGTTCGGATCAGCCGCTTCGGTGCCGCAGTGTGGGCCTCATGGCGCAGAGATACACGGCGGAATCGGAGACAAGGACGCCGGAGATACTTAAAGGTATCGAGAGATTCCCTTTGTGGTAAGCAGCAGAAAACCTCTCTGGCAAATCATCAGCCCGATCTCCGGAGTCGGCATTATATTTTTTTAGTAGATATTTAGGCGCTTGCCCACCGTTCTGAATGTACCAGAAAGCGACCTGATTATTGTAAGATTTGGGGTAATTGCAATTAAGTATTACGTCTTGTCCTTCAACAACAGTGAGTTCAGGCGGATATTGAGACATGGACTCCTCGCCGTAGCTTCCTGTAATAAAGCAAAAAAGAAACATGCGATGAAGATCAAAGCCTACAACAAATAACCGACAAATAACATCGATCTGTACAGCACAAGAACAGACCTTCCTTCACAATATCGGTGCCGAGCATAATGCTAACATAAACTAATCTATCTTTATTGACATAATCCCTAACCCTCCATTCCCTGCTTATCCATACTCTTGCTCTAGAGGAAGTGCAGCGTAGGTTCACAATGTTAATTCCCGGAATGGTGGGATTGTCACGTGCTGAGAGAATGGAGCGGCTGGGCTTGTACACTCTGGAATTTAGAAGGATGAGAGGGAATCTTATTGAAGCACATAAAATTATTACGGGTTTGGACACGCTAGTGGCAGGAAACATGTTTCCGATGTTGGGGGAGTCCAGAACCTAGTGCCACAGTTTAAGAATAAGGGGTAAGCTATTTGGAATGGAGATGAGGAAACACTTTTTTCACACAGGGAGTTGTTTCGTTGTGGAATTCCCTGCCTCAGAGGGCGGTGGAGGCCGGTTCCCTGGTTACTTTCAAGAGAGAGCTAGATATGGCTCTTTAAGATAGCGGAGTCAGGGGATATGGGGAGACGGCAGGAATGGGTTACTGATTGGGGATGATCAGCCATGATCACATTGAACGGCGGTGCTGTCTTGAACGGGCGAATGGCCTAATCCTGCACCTATTATCTATTGTCTATTGTCATATGCCTACCTAATAATCTGGTAAACACCACTTTCATCTATGTCTGCATTGACACGCCCTTGCAGTCTGTGCCAGGCACCCGTTACCCCTTTCCCCGCACATCTCCTTTAAACATTGCTACTTTCACTTTAAATCTGCACCCTCCAGACTTTGACACGTCAACCTTGAGTAAATGTGTTTTGACATTCTACCCTATCTGTGCGTGCTATAATATTGCACACTTCTATCTTAGCAGAGTCTAGGTGCACATACTGAGCGTTTAAACGCAGACTTACTCGGCAGGACGAACGTTATTACGAGCAAAGAACATGTAGACCACATGGCAAACAGAGAAGAATTAGTTGTTTTCAAGATCTCGCTGCCCCGCATCTGATATCGGACGACAGATGCTGATGTCTTTAGAAAGCAATGTGGCGTGCATCTGACGCCGATTGGATGGGTTGTCATAATCCACGCAATGTGAGCCCGTTTCCTTAAGACCCGCCCACCACGAGGTGGGGGGAGGGGGAGGTGCAGCGATACTCTTCAGATAATGTAAAGCTTCTACCGACTGTTCAACACCATTCTGTGGGTTTTGAACATCGTTGAATTATTTTCACCGAGTACTGTTGTAATGCCTTTCGCCATGACTTGTCACAAGTGTATGATCAGATCGTGGGGAGAAAACATGGAGGAAAAGTTACCCGGGAGACGAGCAGCTGAAAGTGCTAAGTGTAAGGGGCCAAACCGCGAGGATGTGAGTGAAAAGTCAATAAACTGTTAAGTAAGTTGGGAAAACGGAGTTCATTTGCGTGCAATGGTTGATCTCGCGCGTCTGACCTTCTGTCTGTCTGTCTGGCTCCCGACGCCCCTCAATAACCTCCCCGCCTCCTTTACTTTTGAATTTCTTTGGAGATGTACCGCGGTGTTCCCGGAGATATCAGAACTCACTTGCGAGCGTTCAGCGTGTCAGTTTCCGCACTTGGACAGACCGGTTATCACCAATCGCAAAGCAAACCAGCGTTTCGCCAGTTGCAGAAACTGGGTGACAAAACGACGGAGGTCACCATCGGAGTGCAACGTTCTCTCCAAGCCCTTGTCTTCATGGGAGGCTGCCTTGCGAGATCCAATGGGGAGGACAATAGAAAGAGACCCCTGGCTGGAAGGAAAGCATCACGGAAAAATATCTAGAGTTTGGGATGGCTGTCGCGCCTGTATCAAAGACACGTTTCGCTCGCGGAAAATTGCAACAGAGACTCAAAGAACCTGTGAGCAATATGTCATTGTATCAAAGACACTTTCCGCTTCGGAACCATTGAAACATAGGAAGTACGAAAATTATCATCAGTATAGACCAGAAGGTGTTCATGGCCTGTAGGTTATAAACAGCTCTGTAAGGCAGAAATGATCGACTGTGTTCATGTCTCGCGTTGTCCAATACATGTGAGAGGAGACGGAAATCAGGGGCAGGTTTTTTTCTGTTGGGGAGACTGAGGGGCGTTCCCCTCTTGAACGGTTGGTTGATCACAACCGATGCAATTTGAGCACATGCCTGCTCACTTTACGCAAGCTAATTTGTTCCACCTCTATCTTTCCTTGCGCTTCGTTCCGTCTCGGTCTCTATATCTCTCTCTCTCTTACTCTCTCTCTCTGTCTCTGTCTCTCTCTGTCTCTCTCTCTCTCTCTCTGTCTCTCTCTCTCTCTCTCTCTCTCTCTGGGTGTGTGGGTGTCGCACGCTCTTGCTCTATCTGTTTAGTTGGCTACCTTCTTTCTATCCGAATATCTTTCTGACACTCCATCTATCTCCCCACCCTCCCACTCTTCCTCTCTCGCTCCCTTGCTCATGCACTCAATCTTTCTTCTGATCTGCGTGCTTGTTTGGGTTTTTGTGATTTCTCCAAACTCTTCAGTCGGAAATATTGCCAGAACTCGAGGACCTTACGAATAGGGACACGTTGGGCAAGTTATGATTTTATCTGCAGGAGCGCAAGAGTCTGATGGGTGATCTGAAAGAAGTGTATAAGAGATCACGGGAGGAGTGGATATGGTGAATGCACACAATATTTTCGCAAGGGTACGGGAGTCCAGAACAAGTGAACATAGTTTTAATATGGGAGCGGCACGATTTAATAGCAACCTGAGGGGAAACGTTTTCACGAGCTTCCACATGAGGTACAGTAGCAGGGGCACGGCCTATAGCAGCATTTCAAAGACGCTTGGATACGTACATGGGTAGGAAAGATTTGGAAGGATATGTGCCAGACGCGAAACATGGGAGTACCTTCGATTAGGCATAGAAACAATGAAACATAGAAAATAGGTGCAGTATTAGGCCATTCGGCCCTTCGTACAAGCACCGCCATATAATATTATCACGGCTGATCCTCAAAAATTTGTATCCCATTCCTGCTTTCTCCCCATATCCTTGACTCCGTTAGCAGCACGAGCTATATCTAACTCACTCTTGAATACATCTTAGGTAGACAGAAATGCTGCAGAAACTCAGCGGGTGAGGCAGCATCGATGGAGCGAAGGAATGGGTGACGTTTCGGGTCGAGTTCCTTCTTCAGACAGTCTGAAGAAGGGTCTCGACTCGAAACGTCATCCATTCCTTCACTCCATAGATGCTGCCACACCCGCTGAGTTTCTCCACCATTTCTGTCTAATTTCGATTGTTCCAGCATCTACAGTTCCTTCCTAAACACCTTGAATACATCTAGATCGGCATGGATCTGTTGGGCCTAAGGTCCGCATGTACGTCTCAATGCCTCCCTCTATTTATCTCCGTTATTTTGTGTCGCAATCCCACAGACGAAGTACATACGCAGACGCCCGCAAGCAAGCGGGTACGCGCGTCCATTGGAGAATTGGTGAACATCGGGAGGATTTTGGAGGACAGGCTTGAACGGAGCTTGTTTGCAATACATTTGATGCATGTTCAGAGGAGATCCCAGGTTTCTCAGGTGGGCCCCCGCTTAAATTGCCAGGGTTCGGCTTTGTTCGGACCCGCTGCTTCGGTCTCGGCCCTATGGCGCTGAGATGCACGGCAGAGTCGGAGAGAAGGACTCCAGTGATAGTCAATGGAACTGTCCGAGAACGTACATGGGCACCCACGAAAGAACTCAGTGACTCAGGCAGTATCTGCTGATGCCGTTGAAACAAGAACAGGAGCAATAAACCTATGTAGCCACATCTGTGCGTAATTCCCCACACCATTAGGGCGCAACGGTGGCGCAGCGGTACAGTTGCTGCTTTACAGCGCCAGAGAACCGGGTTCGATCCTGAATATGGGTGCTTGTCTGCACGGAATTTGTACGTTTTCTCCGTGACCTGAGTGGAATTTCTCCTGGATTTCCAGTTTTCTCCCACACTCCAAAGACGTACAGGTGTGTAGGTCAATTGGCTCGGTGCAATTGTAAATTGACTCTAGCATGTTTAGGACAGTGCTAGTCAACGGAGATCGCTGGTCGCCGCGAACTCAGTTGGCAGAAGGGCCTGTTTCCGCGCTGTATCTCCAAACTGAAACATAGAAACATAGAAACATAGAAAATAGTTGCAGGGGGAGGCCATTCGGCCCTTCGAGCCAGCACCGCCATTCATTGTGATCATGGCTGATCGTCCCCTATCAATAACCCGTGCCTGCCTTCTCCCCATATCCCTTGACTCCACTAGCCCCAAGAGCTCTATCTAACTCTCTCTTAAATCCCTCCAGTGAGTTGGCCTCCACTGCCCTCTGTGGCAGGGAATTCCATAAATTCACAACTCTCTGGGAGAAAAAGTTTTTTCTCACCTCAGTCTTAAATGACCTCCCCTTTATTCTGAGACTGTGGCCTCTGGTTCTGGACTCGCCCAACATTGGGAACATTTTTCCTGCATCTAGCTTGTCCAGTCCTTTTACAATTTTATATGTTTCTATAAGATATCCCCTCATCCTTCTAAACTCCAGTGGATACAAGCCGTCTTTTCAATCTTTCCTCATATGACAGTCCCGCCATCCCAGGGATCAATCTCGTGAACCTACGCTGCACTGCCTCAATCACAAGGATGTCCTTCCTCAAATTAGGAGACCAAAACTGTACACAATACTCCAGATGTGGTCTCACCAGAGCCCTATACAACTGCAGAAGAACCTCTTTACTCCTATACCGAAATCCTCTTGTTATGAAGGCCAACATTCCATTAGCTTTCTTCACTGCCTGCTGTACCTGCAAGCCAACTTTCAGTGACCGGTGTACAAGGACACCCAGGTCTCACTGTACCTCCCCCTTACCTAACCTAACCCCATTGAGATAATAATCTGCCCCCTTGTTTTTGCCGCCAAAGTGGATAACCTCACATTTATCTATATTATACTGCATCTGCCACGCATCTGCCCACTCACTCAACCTGTACAGGTCACCCTGCAACCTCCTAACATCCTCTTCACAGTTCTAAACGAAATGCCAGACAGTACCACCTCGTCTCGGTTAGAACCCTTTTACCCAGGGTGGGAATATCAAAAGCTTGAATGCATTCAGCTTTAAGGTGAGTGGGCCGATGACGAAAATGTGCGTGGCAAGCTTTTTACACAAAAGATGGGTGCCTGTGGTGCCAGGGGTGGTGGTGGAGGCAGATATAATAGTGGCGTTTAGATGCTTGAATAGACGCACATTGATATGCAGGGAATAGAGCGACATGGATCACGTGCAGGTCCAGAGTCTAGTTTAACATATTCTGCACGGAAAATGTGGGCCAAAGGGACCATTTCAACTTTTTTCAGACCAAATTCCATTCTTACATCAAGGATACCACCCGTATTCCTTCTGAGAAGATTAAGAATCATTAATCTGTTGCAGTTTAGCCTGGGCTCTCATAAATTATACAATCCGACCAGAGCAGTTCTTTATTACTCCCTTATCTATGATCTTAAAACTATTGGTCCCATGGATAAAAAACATTGACCGTACGTCGCCACCAGAGGGAGCACGAGTATGCCATCTGCGCCTATAGAAGGAAGTAAAGCATCAGACAAGGATGTCCCTTCCTGTGATCGGGATCTACACCTCTAATAAGCAAATGTAGACTGTATTTGGTATTGTTACTGGTTTATTATAGTCGTCGGTAACGGGATACGGTGGGAAACGTGATTTCGCGTCCTCCGCTGAACAAATCATGCCATATATTATACAACCATACTTAGTTTAGTGCAATTTAATGTCACGTGTCCCTAGCTGCAGTGGCGAGTGTTTTCCCTTGTTATCCAGTCAGCGGAAAGAATATACATGATTACAATTGAGCTGGCAATGTACAGAGTACAGATGCAGGGTGAAGGGTATAACGTTTAATGCAATGTAACCCCCAGCAAAAGTCCCATTAAAGATAATCCGAGGGGGCTCCAACGAGGGAAATGGCACTACTGGCCACATCTTCCCATCCCCACCCTTTTCTGCTTTCCTCAGAGACCGTTCCCTCCGCAACTCCCTGGTCAACTCGCCCCATCCCACCCAAACCACCCCCTCCCCAGGTACTTTCCCCTGCAACAGCAGGAGATGCAACGCCTGTCCCTTTCTCTCTCCCCCCTCGACTGCATCCAAGGACCCCGGCAGTCCTTGCAGGTGCGCCAGAGGTTCACTTTCACCTCCTACAACCACTTCTGCTGCATCCGCTATTCCAGGTGTTAATCGGCGAGACCATGCGCAGGCTTTGCGATCGTTTCGCTGAACACCTTCGCTCAGTCCGCCTCAACCTACCTGATCTCCCGGTTGCTCAGCACTTTAATTGCCCCGCCCATTCCGAATCTGACCTTTCTGTCCTGGGCCGCCTCCATTGTCAGAGTGAGGTCCAGCGAACATTGAAGGAACAGCACCTCATATTTCGCATGGGCAGCTTACGCCCCAGCGATAAATACATTGACTTATCTAACTTCAAATAGCCCTTGCTTTCACTCTGTCTCTATCCCCTCCACCTTCCCAGTTCTCCCACCACTTACAGTCTCCGATTGCATTCTATCCCTATCCCGCCCACTCCCCTGACATCAGTCTGAAGAAGGGTCTCGACCAGAAACGTCACCGATTCCTTCTCTCCAGAGATGCAGCCTAACCCGCTAAGTTACTCCAGCATTTTGTGTCTATCTTCGAGGTTAGTGGCAGCTCAGGGCCGCTCTCTAGTTGGTGATATGATAGTTCAGTTGCGTGTAGTTGAAAAAGGCAAAGGAAACAGAGTGATGAATATAGTGTGAAACGCAGAGATCAATGCAAGGGCCGAACGAGGTAGGTCGGAAGATCGAAAATAAATTCTTGCCAAGTGAGAGAGGTATATTAATGACGTTTATAGCAGTGAAGAAGAAACTATTCTTGAAACTGGTGGTGTCTGCTTTGAGCTTTTGCTTCTTCCGCCCGGCGGTAGAAGGGCGAAGAGGAAATGACCGGCGTGTAAATTAATTTTCATTAGGTTTAACTGTTTCCCCCCCCCAGACAATATGGAGTGCTGATATAATCGATAGGAGTGGTAGAATCATGGGGAGTCAATGGAAATGCGTGGAGCTGGAATAGACACCGACAGAACAAAGGGCAAAGGTGCCTTTCATAATCGGCACACTTGTTGTTTCAGTGCTGTCAAACCTAAATATTTGTGGGATTTAGAATTGTGTAGGATTTAACAATTTCAGATTTTAAAGAACGTTCGGAGAATCGTGGTTCCACTCGTACAAGAAGGTTTAAATCACAACTTCTTTGGATGCCAGGAAACTGATATATCTGCTTACTTCCACATGACCAGCGAGAGCGCCCTCTGGTGACATCTCGTCGGATGTCCTCCGCAGTTTTTGTCCGGGACCGCTGCTTCTCTGAGTCAGTGTGGGCTCCATGGCACAGAGATACACGGCAGAATCTGAGAGGAGAGCCCCCGCGATGTTCAAAGTCACCGTCCTACTCTCTTTGAGAAAAGCGGCAGAAAACCTGTCTGGGAAATCAGGAGATCGTTGATCGAATGTGTTTGATTTCTTCAGTATATATCTCGGCGTTCCCCCTGCATGCTGGGCGTACCAGAAGGCAGTTCTGCCGTCGTAAGCTGCGGTAAACGTGCAATTCAGCTCTACGATCTGCCCTTCGTCTATCGCCAGTTTCGGCGGTTTCTGGGAAACGTCATCGTCGCCGCGGGCTCCTGTAACAAAGCACAACATTGTGAGCATTCCGGAGGTAAATCAAACCCTCGGCACGCAACCCTAGCCAGACCTACCGGAAAACACAAGAATCAATATCAGCAGGACACACATGGCGTTGTTCTGGAGGCGGTTAAGAGAATGTTGTCAACGCATGTTGAAGGTTGGTGTCCTTTTGTTGCAGTTAGAGGGCGTCACCCTGGTTAGGGGTTGGTTGGTCTCGCAGCTCACGTTGGTTGGGCAGGAATCTACGTTACATGCGTCATCTGAATCCAAATAGGACCGACGTTCTTCATGGGTGCTGAATGTAACGCGAAGGATCGGAAGCAGCTGTTCAGTACCTGCACCTCAGTAATAACGCGCACGGAGAGATACTAGTTTAATGTGGTATCATGTTTGACTTGGTCACTGTGGGCAGAAAGGCCTGTTCCTGTGCTGTATTCAGTTCAGTTTAGTATATTGTCACATGTAATGAGGTACAGAGAAAAGCTTTTGTTGCGTGCTAACCAGTCAGCGGAAAGACAATACGTGTTTACAATCGAGCCATTTACAGTGTATATATACGTGATAAGGGAATAACGTTTAGTGCAAGGTAAACCCAGTAAAGTCCGATCAAAGATAATCCGCCTGTTCTATGAATTGTTCTATGATCTATGTATTGTATGTGCTTCCTTACTAATTTGACTCCGGCGGATCTTCCGTGACGATCGATCGGTATCAATTGATCTCCCTGGCTCTTCACTCTGCCTGTCTCAATCTGCATCTCTGTCACTTTACTCGGAGACGAGTAAAGACCAGGAAAAAAATCCGGACCGGCGACAAATGACCTCAGGCATGGTGGTGCTCTGGTGAGCCAATTATTGGCTTGGTGAGATGTGTTGTCAAGAGTAGTGAACTGTGGAAGTAGTGAAAACACTAGTGCAGAGCATTGGACAAATGCGGAGGGCAGAGTCACTTTGTGTCTATGTTTGATATAAACCGGCTTCTGTAGTTCTTTGTACTTCTGATTCTCTGGTTCTATGTAAGCAGCCAGTGCGCCCCCTGGTGGCCGCGCGCCGTATCACGTCGTGCGTTTTTTGTCCGGGTCTGCTGCGTCCCTGAAGCAGGGTGAGCTGTGAACTCCACACAGGCAACGCCCGAGGTCAAGATCGAACCCGAGTCTCTGGCGCTGTAAGGCAGCAACTCTACCGCTGCCCTACTGTGCCGCCCCGACAGGATGAGCTAAACCTGTAGAGACAAAGGGAAATATACTGTAGACATCAGGCACCTACAGCGTATTTGTTCTCCGCCGATTGGCAAAAGCACCTCCTTCGTTTAGCCGGGTGAGCGCGCCCTCTGGCGAGCGGTCGCGGGAGTGGCGGGTACGGTTTTTGTCGCGGTCCGCTGATTCACTGCACCAGTGTGGGCGTCATGGCGCACAGGTACACGGCCGAGTCTGAGACAAGGGCCGCGGAGATAATTAAAGGGACCGTCCTACTATCTTTCTGAAAAACAGCGGAAAACCTGTCTGGCAAATCCGGCGACTGGTCCGCAAACCCAGTGCGCAGTCTCTTGAGTAGATATCTTGGCGCCTCCCCGGGATATTGGATGTACCAGAAAGCCGCGACGGCATTGAACGCTGCAGAGTAACTGCAGTTCATTGTGACGCTTTGTCCTTCCACAGCCGTTTGTTCCGGCGGATCCTGGGACACGGACTCTTCACCGCCCGTTCCTGTAAGAACGAACATAACACTCGAGTGAATCGTTTAGTTTAGTTTGAAGATACAGCGCGCAAACAGGCCCTTCAGCCCACCGTGTCCGCACCGACCAGCGATCCCCGCAAATTACCGCTAACCTGCACACACGAGGGACAGTTTTCCATTTACACCATGCCCCCAATTAACCTACTAATCTGTACTAATCTTTGGAGTTTGGGAAGAAACAATAAGATCTCGGAGAAAACCACACAGGTCACGGGGAGAACATACAAACTCTGTACAGCCAAACAACCGCAGTCTGGATCGAACCCGGGTCACTGGCGCTGTAAGGCGGTAACTCTACCGCTACGCCACCGTGCCGCCCAGTCCGACGGTAAATTGGAGCCACGGACGTAACTGAGCAGTTAAGCACAGACTCACCGGGCAGCACAAACATCATTATCAGAAAGGACCACGAGGAACTCATGGTGTCCGGTTTGAACGAAGAGTCGAGGAGAAAATGTTTATTGTATGTTCACGCCTCGCATCAGACATGCCCACACAAAGCTCAGACCAGGCTCATGAAAGATAATCGAGGGCAGTTCCCTGGTGTTGGATTGGTTGGTTTCGCGGAAATCGCTCCGCCTTCTAATTTCACACGTTCGGGCAATACCCGTGTTTCTTTTTTTCTCTCTCGCTCTTTCTCTGACTCTCTCTCGAACTCGCACACTGTGTCCCACTCCCACTCTTTTTCTCTCCCATCAATCCCTTCGCTTCCCTCTCACATTCTCTGTGGAGCGTACACTCTATTTTCACACTATCTGTCCCCTTCTCCCCATGTCCACCTCTCTTTCCCTTCTCTTCCATCTTTCGCTCTCAAACGCCTGCACACATTTGTTTTCTCAGTCTTTCTCTCACACGCACACACGCACACTCTCTCTCAAACGTTCCCTCTCTACTCTCTTCTCCTTTTCTCACGCTCAACATCTCTTCTCTTCACTCACTCTCCTCACTTACACTATCTCGTGCTCGTTCTCCCCTTCTCCTCACCGCCCTTTCTATTTAACTGGATAATGATTCTCTTTCTCTTATATCTCATGTATCAGAATCTCTATGTTTCTCTAGATGCATCGTCTTTCCCTGCAGCGCCATTCATGTTGCTGTCGGTGTTCATAGGCTACGTTTCTCTGTCTCTCCCTTTTCTGGCTTTCGGTGACGCCCGCCTGCTTCCGAGCGAGACCATACACGGGTCAAGGGCGTTTTGCAGATGCAGCGATACATAGATACATAGATACATAGACTATAGCCTCCCGAGAAAATACATAGTTGGCTCAATTATACCATTTCCTTATCCGGTTAGCGGTGTTCTCTTTATGTCATTGTGTGAAATATATTCCAATTAATAATCTCGGACCACAGCATTTATAAATGCCCCAACAGAACAATAAGATCTGCTTTAGACGCGCAGAAAGAGGAAAGGGGCAATATTGGCCTTGGGTCTTCACCGAATCGTTGACCTCTTGCCTCAGGTACTGCTGGACCCGCTGAGTTCTTCAGGCCGTTTAATATGTTTGTCCTCCAGATTCTGGAGTCGACTTGAAACACGGGGGCCTGAGCCAGAGGAAGAAGTTGTACAGCCTGTGATTTTATACATTTGGAGGGCAGGAAGCCGGAGATTGATCTTACAGTGGTTCATAACACAATGAGGGGAATAGATGGGGTGATGTAGAGAGTCTTCACTCTCAATGTAGGAGAAAAAAGAACAAAAGGGGACATGGTTATACTCTTTTAGTTAACGTCTTCTACCGTTCTTAATGCGACCCGATCACGTAACGATCTAATATTAATATAAGGATTTGATGATTCCTCGGGCATGCATCCCGATATCGCGAAGTATCTCAAACATTCTCCCAAATCTCTGCATTTTTTCTGTGTTTTGAATAGGGTTCAATTTAGTTTAGGGACACAGCGCGGAAAAAACAGGCCTTTCTGCCCATCGAGTCTATGCAGACCATCGACCTCACGTTCGCACTAGCGAACGTTATCCCACTTTGTCTTCCACTCCCTACACACCAAGGGCAATTTATAAAGCCCAATAAACTTACAAACCCGCACGTCCTTGGGTTATGCGAGGAAACCGGAGCACCCGGGGGAAATCCACGCGATCACAGGGATAACCTGCAAACTCCACACAGACGATATAGCAGGTCAGAATCGAAACCGGGTCCCTGGCGCAGTGAGGCTGCAGCACTTCCAGCTGCGCCACTGTGCTGCCCTGTTTTGTTCGTTGATTATAATCTTACTGAGTTCAGAGGGTTTCGAACCCTCCTTTCCAGAATCACTTGTTAAACGCATGTCGCGAGTAGTGAGGTGGAAACATGAGCCTTGTGGAGCATTATGGAGAAAAATCACGTCAGGAACTGCGAGGATAAAAGATGGAATGTAGACGGGGAATGCAAAAAAAAGGCCCGTCGACGAGTAGGAATAAAAACAAACCAAACATGTAAAGTAAGTTGGAAGATGAAGCTCTGCGCTTCGTGTTTGAGGGTAATATTCTATTTTGGGTTGGAGTGTTGTTGGAAGATGGAAGAGAGCGCCCTCTGGTGAAGATTAGATCGAAATGACGGGAGAGAGTTTTTGTTCGGATCAGTCGCTTCTATGCCGCAGTGTGGGCCTCATGGCGCAGAGATACACGGCGCAATCGGAGACAAGGACGCCGGAGATACTTAAAGGTATCGAGCGATTCTCTTTGTGGTAAGCAGCAGAAAACCTCTCTGGCAATTCACGAGCCCGATCTCCGGAATCGGCATTAAAATTTTTTAGTAGATATTTCGGCGCTTGCCCACCATTCTGAATGTACCAGAAAGCGACCTTATTATTGTAAGATTTGGGGTAATTGCAATTAAGTATTACGGCCTGTCCTTCAACAACAGTGAGTTCAGGCGTATATTGAGACATGGATTCTTCGCCTTAGCGTCCTATAATAAAGCAAAAAAGAAACATGCGATGAAGCTGAAAGCCTACAACAAATAACCAACAAATAACATCGATCTGTACAGCACAGGAACAGACCTTCCTTCACAATATCTACAGTTTGGGATGGCTGTCGCGCGTGTATCAAAGCCACGTTTAGCTCACGAAAAATCGCAACAGAAACTCAATGAACTGTGTGCAAACTGGGAGTGTATCAAAGACACTTTCCGCTTCGGAACCATTGCAACATAGGCTCACCTGGAAATACGAAAATTATCATCAGGAGAGACCAGAAGGTGCTCATGGCATGTAGTTTGTAAACAGCTCTGTAAGGACGAAAAGATTCGACTGCGTTCATGTCTCGCGTTGTACAGTATATGTGAGAGGATACGGAAATCATGGGCAGCTTTTTTTCTGTTGGGGAGACTAAGGAGCGTCCCCCTCTTGCACGATTGGCTGTTCACAACCGATGCAATTTGATCACTTGCCTTCTTACTTTACGCACGCTAATTTGCTCCACCTCTATCTTTCCTTGCGCTCCGTTCCCTATCTCTCTCTCTCTCTCTCTCTCTCTCTCTCTCTCTCTCTCTCCCTCCCTCTCACTCTCTCTCTCTCCCTCTCTCTCTCTCTCTCCCTCTCTCTCTCTCTCTCTCTCTCTCTCTGTCGCACATAGATACATATAGATACATAGAAAATAGGTGCAGGAGTAGGCCATTCGGCCCTTCGAGCCTGCACCGCCATTCAATACGATCATGGCTGATCATCCAACTCAGTATCCCGTACCTGCCTTCTCTCCATACCCCCTGATCCCTTTAGCCACAAGGGCCACATCTAATTCCTTCTTAAATATAGCCAATGAACTGGCCTCAACTACCCTCTGTGGCAGAGAGTTCCAGAGATTCACCACTCTCTGTGTGAAAAAGTTTTTCCTCATCTCGGTCCTAAAGGATTTCCCCCTTATCCTTAAGCTGTGACCCCTTGTCCTGGACTTCCCCAACATCGGGAACAATCTTCCTGCATCTAGCCTGTCCAACCCCATAAGAATCTTGTACGTTTCTATAAGATCCCCTCTCAATCTCCTAAATTCTAGCGAGTATAAGCCAAGTCTATCCAGTCTTTCTTCATATGAAAGTCCTGACATCCCAGGAATCAGTCTGGTGAACCTTCTCTGCACTCCCTCTATGGCTATAATGTCCTTCCTCAGATTTGGAGACCAAAACTGTACGCAATACTCCAGGTGTGGTCTCACCAAGACCCTGTACAACTGCAGTAGAACCTCGCTGCTCCTATACTCAAATCCTCTTGCTATGAAGGCCAACATACCATTCGCTTTCTTCACTGCCTGCTGCACCTGCATGCCTACTTTCAATGACTGGTGTACCATGACACCCAGGTCTCGCTGCATCTCCCCATTTCCTAATCGGCCACCATTTAGATAATATTCTGCCTTCCCGTTTTTGCTACCAAAGTGGATAACCTCACATTTATCCACATTATACTGCATCTGCCAAACATTTGCCCACTCACCCAGCCTATCCAAGTCACCTTGCAGTCTCCTAGCATCCTCCTCACAGCTAACACTGCCCCCCAGCTTAGTGTCATCCGCAAACTTGGAGATGTTGCTTTCAATTCCCTCGTCCAGATCATTAATATAAATTGTAAATAGCTGGGGTCCCAGCACTGAGCCTTGCGGTACCCCACAAGTCACTGCCTGCCATTGTGAAAAGGACCCGTTTACTCCTACTCTTTGCTTCCTGTTTGCCAGCCAGTTCTCTATCCACATCAATACTGAACCCCCAATACCGTGTGATTTAAGTTTGTATCCTAATCTCTTATGTGGTACCTTGTCGAAAGCCTTCTGAAAGTCCAGATACAACACATCCACTGGTTCTCCCCTATCCACTCTACTAGTTACATCCTCGAAAAATTCTATAAGATTCGTCAGACACGATTTACCTTTCGTAAATCCATGCTGACTTTGTCCAATGATTTCACCACTTTCCAAATGTGCTGCTATCCCATCTTTAATAACTGACTCTAGCAGTTTCCCCACTACCGATGTTAGACTAACTGGTCTGTAATTCCCCGTTTTCTCTCTCCCTCCCTTCTTAAAGAGTGGGGTTACGTTTGCTACCCTCCAATCCTCAGGAACTACTCCAGAATCTAAAGAGTTTTGAAAAATTATCACTAATGCATCCACTATTTCTGGAGCTACTTCCTTAAGTACTCTGGGATGCAGCCTATCTGGCCCTGGTGATTTATCGGCCTTTAATCCATTCAATTTACCCAACACCACTTCCCGACTAACCTGGATTTCACTCAGTTCCTCCATCTCCTTTGACCCGCGGCCCCCTGCTATTTCCGGCTATTTCCGGCAGATTATTTATGTCTTCCTTAGCTCTTGCTCTGTCTGTTTAATCGTCTACATTCTTTCTATCTGCATATCTTTCTGACACTCCATCTATCTCCCCGCCCTACCTCTCTTCCTCTCTCGCTCCCTTGCTCGTCCAGTCACTTATAGTCACAATCAGAGAGCTATAAGCACAGCCCCTTCAGTAGAAAGGAGTCAAAGAACAATAGTCCATTGTCAAGGTTTTTTAATTGCAACGGGAAAAGAATATCTGGGCGGCACAGAAGCGCAGCCAGTTGAGCGGCTGAATCACAGCGCCAGAAACCCAGGTCCTGACCCCGAGTTCTGTTTGTGTGACGTTAGTAAGTTCTCCCTGTCACGCATAGTTTGCCTATGGTTGCTATGGTTTTCTCGTACATCTCAAACATGCGCAGAATCTTGGATATTTGGACTCGACGAATTGCGCCCAGATTGTAGACAGTGGATGCGAAGGTGGGATGGGACTAGTGTCAACGTGTGACCGACAGTCGGCGGCGACCTGTCGGGCCCAAGGCCCTGCTTCCAAGCTGATATTTGTAATCAATCGACCAAATTCTTGTTAGATGCAGTTTTTCGTGCACCTTACATAACAACACGGCGACTAAATTTACAATCAAGAACAAGACGACGGAATAATTATACGCAGGAGAATCGAGCGTGGAGGGTGATTTTCATCCTTCCCTCAGCGCCGTATCTGAATCAGCTTGGATTATTTTGGTATTAGACTTGCAATTGGATTTGGTAGTGGGATTGGAACTGGTATTGTGATTGGTGTAAAGATTGTTATTGATATTGGTATTGGTATCCATTTATTATTATCACGTATGAGATACATTAAAAAAACATTGTGTAGCGAGCTATCCGGATAATTCACCCATGAATGAAATGCAATTAAACAAACATTAATACAAAAGGTAGTGCAAAAACAAGAGGCGCTGGATACTTCAGTAACCTCTGAGTTGCAGGAATTCAACGGGTCAGACAGCATCTGAGGAGTAAGTGGATAAACGTTTCCGTTCGTAGCTCTTTCGATCTGAAGATGTCTGAAGAGGCGTCCCGACCCGAAACGTGTTTTCACGTTCCAGATGTTTGCGGGCTCGCTGGGTGAGTTGTGCACTGTAAACTTTCAAATCGTGTTGGGGGGGGAATCTAAGGGGGTTGATAGGAATACGACACGATTGAAAGAGCATTCGTGTAAAAACAGGCGTTGATGTATGTGCGATGAGAGGCGCCTACACGACGCAATCGAAAACTTGCTTCCGTGCAGTCAAACTCATCAAATCACCTCAAATGTTTATTGAATCCTTAGTTGATTAGGACTTAACCAATGCCATTTCAGATTGTAGTGAACGTTGGAAAATGGCGCTTCCATTGGTCCAGACAAGGTTAAATTCACAGTTCCACTGGATGCCAGGAAACGGATTTCTCTGATTAACTATTTCAACCCAGCGAGCGCCCTCTGGTGGCCGCGCGCTGGATCTCTCAGTGCGTTTTTGTCCGGGTCTGCTGCTTCTCTGAAGCAGTGTGGGCTTCACGGCACAGAGGTACACGGCAGCATCAGAGACGAGAGTCCCCGCTATGTCCAAAGACACGATCCTATTCTCAGTGTCAAAAGCGATAACAAATCTGGCTGCTAATTGGGGAGATCGATCATCGTACCCTGTTCTTAATTTCTTCAGTATATATCTCGGCGCTTCCCCGGGATACTGGACGTACCAGAATGCAGTCCTCGCATCTAATGCTGCGGAATACGTGCAATTGAACCTTACAGTCTGTCCTTCTACAGCCGTCAGTTCAGGCGGTTTCTGCGACACTTCATCCTCGCCGCTGGTTCCTGTAAACAACGCACACAATTGTGAGTATCGTGGAGGAAAATCAAATCCTCAGTGCGCACCATCGATAATTTTTCTTTCTCAAACCTACCGGAAAATACGAAAGTTATTATCAGCAGAACACGCGAACGGCACATGGTGATCTGTTGGAGGCTGGGAAGACAATGGTGTCAATGCGATGTTTGGTGCCCATTTGTTACAGATAGAGGGCGTACCCCGATTCCGGATTGGTTTCTCTCTTGGGCCTTGCTGGTTGGACAGCAATCTTCTTTAACCACGTCATCCAACTCAAATAGACCAGTGGGTTCTTCCGGGTGTTGAATTTATCAGTAAACGCAAGATTCAGCTGCCAAGTGCACACAGCTCAGTATTACATCTTAACATGGAATCAGGACAACAACCTCTTCCTCAATGTCAGCAAGACGAAAGATGAAGGAGTTACTTGTGGACTTCGGGGCGTTTGACTGAGTACCTGCCCAAGTCAGATTCGATGGCGACAACATGGAAATGGTTCAGAGCTTCAAGCTCCTGTGGGTTAATATTACTAACCGTCCCTTGTGGACCAACCATATTGACGTGATAGATAAGAAGTCACACCTGCGCCCCTCTTTCTTGAGGAAACGGAGAAAAATGTCTCCGGTGACTACTTCTAACCATGGAAAGCGTACTGCCGAACTGCGTCACGGCTTGGTGTGGAACAGCTTTGCCCAAGAACGCAAGACATTGCAGCGAAAAGTCCACATCAGACATCCCACAACTGATTCCATGTACACTTAACGACGCCCCGGAAATCCAGTCCGCACATCATGAGACCTACACAACTCCGCGTCCGTCGGCCAGGTGATACAACCGTTTGGACGAACTAATCGCCTGACTCGCGAACAGCTTCTTCTCTGTTATCAGGCTTGTCAATGGTTCTCCCATAAACTAGGGTATTGTCCTGTGCAGATCTACCCAATTGCGGACATTGGACGTCCTCTCTTATAATGGTGCGCTACAATGCCGAGAAAAAAATTCTGAACGCTGTATCTGTCCCTTTGCCCTACTTGTTATACTTGAGCTTGACTTGATTGTGTTTATATATAACATTATCTAATCCGACTGGGTAGCATGCAAAACAAAGCCCACTATTCGCGGGTGCATGTGATAATGATAAACCAAAATCAAACCTAAAACCTACTCAGCTCAGTCATAACGTGCTCAATTGGTTCAATTCGGCATTATGTTCGGCACGGAGATGTAGGGGGATTGGGAGAAGATAACTCTGCGACTTGACCAGGAGAGCTTTGCAGAGCAAGAGATACCACGAGTATCTTGAGCAAAACACGGTGTGCTGAAGGACCTCAATGGGTCAGGCAGCATTTGTGGATGGAAATGGACAGGCAACGTTCGGGTCGAGACCCTCCTTCTGTCACATGGGGGAGAAAACTGGAAAAGAGTTTGCCACGTGGGTAGAATAAGAGACAAGCGCTAGAAATGGAAAGAGGACAAAGGGCTGTCGGATACGGAGAGGAGAAGAGGTGTGAAATGTAAACCATGTGGGACGGATACATTAGGAACAAGTGAAGGGGATAGAGAGGTAATGGGAAAATCAGTGCCCAATGGAGAGGAAAGGTGACTGGTGTGTGAAAGTGGGAGAAATGGGTGCGCAAAGGGGTGGGATGGCGCTAGAGGGAGAGGGGTAGGACGGCTATTACTTTAAATTGGAGAATTCAAAGTTCATGCCGTTCGGCAGTTAACTTCCTAAGTGGAATATGGGATGTTCCTCGTCCAGTTTGCGTGTGGCCTCACTCTTGCAGTGGCGGTTGTGTATTCCGGCATCTTCCGGCGGCTCCTCGGGTTTATTTTCCGAATGACGTATATTCAACGGACTGCGGCGCCCCCTTGTGGCAGCTGACTGGAACTCAAGAATGGGTTTTTGTCCGTATCTGCCCCATCTCTGCAGCAGTGTGGGCCTCAAGGCGCAGAGATACACGGCGGAATCGGAGACGCGAACCCGGAGATAGTTAAAGGAACAGTCCTCGATGCTTTATGAAACACGGAAGTAAACCTGTCCGGGAAATCTGGAGACCGGTTGCCTGCCCCATGGCTGTATATCATCACTACGTATCTAGGCGCTTCCCCGGGAAATTGGATGTACCAGCAGGCAAAGTTGGCGCTGAATCCTTCGGAGTAAGTGCAGTTCAGTGTTAGGTTCTGTCCTTCCTCGGCAGCCAGTTGCAGCGGGAACTGAATCACTGAGTCACCGCCACGGGTACCTATAACAAAGCACAGAGCGTGTCATAGAAACTTAGAAAAATAGGTGCAGGAGTAGGCCATTCGGCCCTTCGAGCCAGTGCCACCATTCAATCTGGTTATGGCTGATCATCTAAAATCAGTACACCGTTCCTGCTTTCCCCCCATATTCCTTGATTCCGTTAGCCCTAAGAGCTAAGTCAAACTCCCTCTTGAAAACCATCAGTGAATTAGCCCCCACTGCCTTCCATAGAAATCCACAGATTCACAACTCTCTGGGGGAAAATGTTTTTCCTCGTCACAGCCCTAAATGGCCGACCTCTTATTCTTAAACTGTGTGACCCCTGGTTCTGGACTCCCCCAATATCGGGAACATTTCTCATGCAGTTAGCCTGTCCAATCCTTTAAGAGTGTTATATGTTTCTATACGATCTCCTCTCACCCTTTCAAATTCCAGTGAATACAAGCCCAGTCGACCCATTAATTCATTATATGTCAGTACCGCCATACCGGGAATTAACCAGGTGAACCTACGTTGAACCCCCGTGTCAGAGAACGGGCAGTACCTGGAAGTCACGGATTGCACACTGAACAACGAAACACAAACTCACCGGGCACCACAAGGAGTATCAGCGCCAAGAGACACGAAGCGCACATGGTGCCCGACTTGGAACGAGAGTGAGAGAAGGAGACGACTTTCACACTGTGCCCTTGCCTCGTATCCGATGTGTGAATAGAAGCCAATATCCGGTTCACTACCGTACACTCTAAGGGGCGTTTCCTGCACATGATTGGTTGCGCACATACAACTTAGAAAGCTGAGGCAGAAAGCTCCCCAGATGCGCCCCGCATAACTCAACGAACCGCCTGGTGGGGCCACCGGGGTCGGGCGGGGCTGCCGAGAGCGCAGGAAGACCGTCGAGAGTATGTAGGGAACGTCCGAGAGTTTTTTGAAAGCCTCCGAGAGCGAGGAGGGCCACCGCGAGCCGAGCCGGTAAATATTGTAAATGTCCTTAGTGTGCAGAATAGTGCCAGTGTCCGCGGATCGCTGGTCGGCGCGGCCTCGTTGGGCCGAAGGGCCTATTTTCGCGCTGCATCTCTAAACTAATCTCTAAACAAAACTACACGACTAAACTCCACTTCGCTTGGCTCAACCTAGCGCCTTGCAACTCAGATTGGCGATTTGCACATTTTATGGAAGGTCTAGGGTCCTTTTATTAGGAACCAAATCTGATTTCTGAATTGAGTAAAAGATGCAGCGCTGCTCATCGCCCACACCGGTCATTGATCATACATTTGTTATCTATGTTATCCCACTTTTGTATCCACTCCCAACACATTATGAACAATTTGCAAAGACACTATAAACGCACGTGTCCTTGGGGCGCGGGGGGAAACCGCAGCACCCGGAGTAAATCCACGCAGTCACAGGGTGAGCTGTGAACTCCTCAAACGCAACGCCCGAGGTCAGGATCAAACCCGAGTCTCTGGCGCAGCAAGGCAGCAACTCCACCGCTGCGCTACTGTGCCGCCCCGAGAGGGTGAGCTACACCTGCAGAGACAAAGGGAAAATATACTGTAGACATCAGGCACCTACAGAGTATTTGTTCTCTGCGGATTCGCAAAAGCACCTCCTTCGTTTAGTGTGGGCGTCATGGCGCACAGGTACACGGCCGAGTCTGAAACAAGGGCCGCGGAGATAATTAAAGGGACCGTCCTACTATCTTTCTGAAAAACAGCAGAAAACCTGTCAGGCAAATCCGGCGACTGGTCCGCAAACCCAGTGCTCAGTCTCTTGAGTAGATATCTTGGCGCCTCCCCGGGATATTGGATGTACCAGAAGGCCGCGTAGGCATTGAACGCTGCAGGGTAACTGCAGTTCATTGTGACGCTTTGTCCTTCCACGGCCGTTTGTTCCGGCGGATCCTGGGACACGGACACTTCGCCGCCCGTTCCTGTAAGAACGAACATAACACGCGAGTGAATCGTTTAGTTTAGTTTGGAGATACAGCGCGCAAACAGGCCCTTCAGCCCACCGTGTCCGCACCGACCAGCGTTCCCCGCAAATTACCACTAACCTGCACACACGAGGGACAGTTTTGCATTTACACTATGCCCCCAATTAACCTACTAATCTGTACGTCTTTGGAGTGTGGGAAGAAACAAAAAGATCTCGGAGAAAACCAACGCAGGTCACGGGGAGAACGTTCGAACTCTGTACAGCCAAACACCCGTAGTCAGGATCGAACCCGGGTCACTGGCTCTGTCAGGCCGCAGCTATGCCGATGCGCCACCGTGCCGCCCAGTCCGACGGTAAATTGGAGCCCCGGACGTAACACTGAGCAGTTTAGCACAGACTCACCGGGCAGCACAAACATCATTATCAGAAAGGACCACGAGGAACTCATGGTGTCCGGTTTGAACGAAGAGACGAGGAGAAAATGTTTATAAGTATGTTCACCCCTCGCATCAGACATGCGACAGAAAGCTCAGACCAGGCTCATTAAAGATAACCGGGGACAGTTCCCTGGTGTTGGATTGGTTGGTTTCGCGGAAATCGCCCCGCCTCTAATTTCACACGTTCGGGCAATACCCGAGGTTCTTTTTTTCTCTCTCGCTCTTTTTTGACTATCTCTAGAACACGCACACTGTGTCCCTCTCCCACTCCTTTTCTCTCCCAGCAATCACTTCGCTTCCTCCTCTCATTCTCTGTGGAGCGTGCATTCTATTTCCACACTAACTGTCCCCTTCTCCCCATCTCCTCCTCTCTTTCCCTTCTCTTCCATCTTTCGCTCTCAAACGCCTTCACACATTTGTTCTCTCTCTCTTTCTCACACACGCACACACGCACATACACACTCTCTCTCAAAGTACACTGTCTCTCTACTCTCTCTCAGTCCTTCCCCTTTTCTCACGCTCAATATCTCTTCTCTTCACTCACTCTCCTCACTTCCACTATCTCGTGCTCGTTCTCTCCTTCTCCTCACCGCCCTTTCCATTCAACTGGATAATTTCTCTCTTTCTCTTTTATCTCTTGTATCGGAATCTCTCTCTATATGCATCGTCTTTCCCTGCAGCGCCATTCATGTTGCTGTCGGTGTTCATAGGCTACGTTGGTCTGTCTGTCTCCCCAATTTCTGACACCCGCCTGCTTCCGAGCGAGACCATACAAGGGTAAAGGGCGTTTTGCAGATGCAGCGATACATAGACACATAGATACATAGACTATAGCCTCCCGAGAAAATACATAGTTGGCTCAATTATACCATTTCCTTATCCGGTGTGCGGTGTTCAATTTATGTCATTGTGTGAAATATATTCCAATTAATAAGCTTAAGGATAAGGGGGAAATCCTTTAAAACCGAGATGAGAAGAACTTTTTTCACACAGAGAGTGTTGAATCTCTGGAACTCTCTGCCACAGAGGGTAGTCGAGGGCCAGTTCATTGGCTATATTTAAGAGGGAGCTAGATGTGGCCCTTGTGGCTAAAGGGATCAGAGGGTATGGAGAGAAGGCAGGTACGGGATACTGAGTTGGATGATCAGCCATGATCATATTGAATGGCGGTGCAGGCTCGAAGGGCCGAATGGCCTACTCCTGCACCTAATTTCTATGTTTCTATAACCTCATACCACAGCGTTTATAAATGCCCCAAATGAATAATAAAATCTGCTTGAGACGCGTAGAGAGATGAAAGGGGCAATATTGGCCTTGGGTCTTCACCGAATTGTTGACCTCTTGCCTCAGGTGTTGTTGGACACGTGAGTTCTTCAGGCAGTTTAATATGTTTGTCCTCCAGATTCTGGAGTCGACTTGAAACACGGGGGCCTGAGCCAAATGAAGAAGTTGTGCAGCCTGTGATTTTATACCTTGGAGGGCAGGAAGCCGGAGAGTGATCTTACAGTGGTTTATAACACAATGAGGGGAATAGAAGGGGTGATGCAGAGAGCCTTCACGCCCAATGTAGGAGCAAGAAGAACAAAAGGGGACATGGTTTTACTCTTTATTTAACGTCTTCTAACGTTCTTAATGCGACCTGATCACGTAACGATGTAATATTAATATAAGGATTTGATGATTCCTCGGGCATGCATCCCGATATCGCGAAGTCTCTCAAACATTCTCCCAAAGCTCTGCATTTTTCTGTGTTTTGAATAGGGTTCAATTTAGTTTGGAGACACAGCGCGGAAAAAACAGGCCCTTCTGCCCATCGAGTGCGTGCAGACCATCGATCACGCGTTCGCACTAGCGAACGTTATCCCACTTTGTCTTCCACTCCCTACACACCAGGGGCAATTTATAGAGCCCAATAAACTTACAAACCCGCACGTCCTTGGGTTATGCGAGGAAACCGGAGCACCCGGGGGAAATCCACGCGATCACAGGGATAACCTGCAAACTCCACACAGACGATATAGCAGGTCAGAATCGAAACCGGGTCCCTGGCGCAATGAGGCTGCAGCACTGTGCGCCACTGTGCTGCCCTGTTTTGTTCGTTGATTATATTCTTACTGAGTTCAGAGGGTTTCGAACCCTCATTTCCAGAATCACTTGTTAAACGCATATCGCGGAGTAGTGAGGTGGAAACAGGAGCCTTGTGGAGCATTATGGGGAAAAATCACGTCAGGAACTGTGAGGATAAAAGATGGAATTTAGACGGGGAATGCAAAAAAAAGGCCCGTCGACCGAGTAGGAATAAAAAAAACAAACCAAGAATGTAAAGTAAGTTGGAAGATGAAGCACGGCGCTTCGTGTTTGAGGGTAATATTCTATTTGGGTTGGAGTGTTTTTGGAAGATGGAAGAGAGCGCCGTCTGGTGAAGATTAGATCGAAATGACGGGAGAGAGTTTTTGTTCGGATCAGTCGCTTCTATGCCGCAGTGTGGGCCTCAGGGCGCAGAGATACACGGCGGAATCGGAGACAAGGGACGCCGGAGATACTTAAAGGTATCGAGCGATTCTCTTTGTGGTAAGCAGCAGAAAACCTCTCTGGCAAATCACGAGCCCCATCTCCGGAATCGGCATTAATTTTTTTAGTAGATATTTCGGCGCTTGCCCACCATTCTGAATGTACCAGAAAGCGACCTTATTATTGTAAGATTTGGGGTAATTGCAATTAAGTATTACGGCCTGTCCTTCAACAACAGTGAGTTCAGGCGGATATTGAGACATGGACTCTTCGCCATAGCGTCCTGTAATAAAGCAGAAAAGAAACATGCGATGAAGCTGAAAGCCTACAACAAATAACCAACAAATAACATCGATCTGTACAGCACAGGAACAGACCTTCCTTCACAATATCTACAGTTTGGGATGGCTGTCGCGCGTGTATCAAAGCCACGTTTAGCTCACGGAAAATCGCAACAGAAACTCACTGTACTGTGTGCAAACTGGGAGGGTATCAAAGACACTTTCCGCTTCGGAACCATTGCAACATAAGCTCACCTGGAAATACAAAAATTATCATCAGGAGAGACCAGAAGGTGCTCATGGCATGTAGTTTGTAAACAGCTCTGTAAGGACGAAAAGATTCGACTGCGTTTCATGTCTCGCGTTGTACAGTATATGTGATAGGACACGGAAATCATGGGCAGGTTTTTTTCTGTTGGGGAGACTAAGGAGCGTCCCCCTCTTGCACGATTGGCTGTTCACAACCGATGCAATTTGATCACTTGCCTTCTCACTTTACGCACGCTAATTTGCTCCACCTCTATCTTTCCTTGCGCTCGTTCCCTATCTCTCTCTCTCTCTCTCTCTCTCTCTCTCTCTCTCTCTCTCTCTCTCTCTCTCTCTCTGTCGCACGCTCTTGCTCTGTCTGTTTTATTGTCTACATTCTTTCTATCTGCAAATCTTTCTGACACTCCATCTATCTCCCCGCCCTTCCCCTCTTCCTCTCTCGCTCCCTTGCTCGTCCAGTCACATATAGTCACAATCAGAGAGCTATAAGCACAGCCCCTTCAGTAGAAAGGAGTCAAAGAACAATAGTCCATTGTCAAGGTTTTTTAATTGCAACGGGAAAAGAATATATGGACGGCACAGAAGCGCAGCCAGTTGAGCGGCTGAATCACAGCGCCAGAAACCCAGGTCTTGACCCCGAGTACTGTTTGTGTGACGTTAGTAAGTTCTCCCTGTCACGCATAGTTTGCCTATGGTTGCTTTGGTTTTCTCGCACATTTCAAACATGCGCAGAATCTTGGACATATGGCCTCTACGAATTGCGCCCAGTGTGTAGGCAGTGGATGCGAAGGTGGGATGGGACTAGTGTCAACGTGTGCCCGACAGTCGGCGTCGACCTGTCGGGCCCAAGGCCCTGCTTCCATGCTGATATTTACAATCAATCGATTAAATTCTTGTTAGATGCAGCTTTTCGTGCTCGTTACAGAACAACACGGCGACTCAATTTACAATCAAGAACAAGACGACGGAATAATTATACGCAGGAGAATCGAGCGTGGAGGGTGATTTTCATCCTTCCCTCAGCGCCGTATCTGAATCAGCTTGGATTATTTTGGTATTAGACTTGCAATTGGATTTGGTAGTGGGATTGGAACTGGTATTGTTATTGGTTTAAAGATTGGTATTGATATTGGTATTGTTATTATCACGTGTGAGATATATTAAAAACATTGTGTAGCGAGCTATCCGGATAATTCACCCATGAATGAAATGCAATTAAACAAACATTAATACAACAGGTAGTGCAAAAACAAGAGGTGCTGGATACTTCAGCAACCTCTGAGTTGCAGGAATTCAACGGGTCAGACAGCATCTGAGGAGTAAGTGGATAAACGTTTCCGTTCGTAGCTCTTTCGATCTGAAGATGTCTGAAGAGGCGTCCCGACCCGAAACGTGTTTTCACCTTCCAGATGTTTGCGGGCTCGCTGGGTGAGTTGTGTACTGTGAACTTTCAAATCGTGTTGGGGGGGGGATCTAAGGGGGTTGATAGGAATACGACACGATTGAAAGAACATTCGTGTAAAAACAGGCGTTGATGTATGTGCGATGAGAGGCGCCTACGCGACGCAATCGAAAACTTGCTTCCGTGCAGTCAAACTCATCAACTCACCTCAAATGTTTATTGAATCCTTAGTTGATTAGGACTTAACCAATGCCATTTCAGATTGTAGTGAACGTTGGAAAATGGCGCTTCCATTGGTCCAGACAAGGTTAAATTCACAGTTCGACTGGATGCCAGGAAACGGATTTCTCTGATTAACTATTTCAACCCAGCGAGCGCCCTCTGGTGGCCGCGCGCTGGATCTCTCAGTGCGTTTTTGTCCCGGTCTGCTGCTTCTCTGAAGCAGTGTGGGCTCCACGGCACAGAGGTACACGGCAGCATCAGAGACGAGAGTCCCCGCTATGTCCAAAGACACGATCCTATTCTCAGTGTCAAAAACGATAACGAATCTGCCTGGGAATTGGGGGGATCGTTCTTCGTACCCTGTCTTTAATTTCTTCAGTATATATCTCGGCGCTTCCCCGGGATACTGGACGTACCAGAATGCAGTCCTCGCATCTAATGCTGCGGAATAATTGCAATTTAACCTTATAGTCTGTCCTTCTACAGCCGTCAGTGCAGGCGGAGGAAAATCAAATCCTCAGTGCGCGCCATCGATATTTTTTCTTTCTCGAACCTACCGGAAAATACGAAAATTATTATCAGCAGAACACGCGAACGGCACATGGTGATCTGTTGGAGGCTGGGAAGACAATGGTGGCAATGCGATGTTTGGTGCCCCTTTGTTGCAGATAGAGGGCGTACTCCCGATTCGGGATTGGTTTGTCTCTTGGGCCTTGCTGGTTGGACAGTAATCTTCATTCACTACGTCATCCATCTCAAATAGACCAGTGGGTTCTTCTGGGTGTTGAATTTACCAGTAAAGACAAGATTCAGCTGCCAAATGCATACAGCTCAGTAGTACATCTTAACATGGAATCAGGACAACAACCTCTTCCTCAATGTCAGCAAGACGAAAGATGAAGGAGTTACTTGTGGACTTCGGGGCGTTTGACTGAGTACCTGCCCAAGTCAGTTTCGATGGCGACAACGTGGAAATGGTTCAGAGCTTCAAGCTCCTGTGGGTTAATATTACTAACCGTCCCTTGTGGACCAACCATATTGACGTGATAGATAAGAAGTCACGCCTGCGCCCCTGTTTCTTGAGGAAACGGAGAAAATTTGGCATGTCTCCGGTGACTACATCTAACCATGGAAAGCGTACTGCCGAACTGCGTCACGGCTTGGTGTGGAACAGCTTTGCCCAAGAACGCAAGACATTGCAGCGAAAAGTCCACATCAGACATCCCACAACTGATTCCATGTACACTTAACGATGCCCCGGAAATCCAGTCCGCACATCATGAGACCTACACAACTCCGCGTCCGTCGGCCAGGTGATACAGACGTTTGGACGAACTAATCGCCTGACTCAGGAACAGCTTCTTCTCTGTTATCAGGCTTGTCAATGGTTCTCCCATAAACTAGGGTATTGCCCTGTGCAGATCTACCCAATTGCGGACATTGGACGTCCTCTCTTATAATGGTGCGCTACAATGCCGAGAGAAAAATTCTGAACGCTGTATCTGTCCCTTTGCCCTACTTGTTATACTTGAGCTTGACTTGATTGTGTTTATATATAACATTATCTAATCCGACTGGGTAGCATGCAAAACAAAGTCCACTATTCGCGGGTGCATGTGATAATGATAAACCAAAATCAAACCTAAAACCTACTCAGCTCAGTCATAACGTGCTCAATTGGTTCAATTCGGCATTATGTTCGGCACGGAGATGTAGGGGGATTGGGAGAAGATAACTCTGCGACTTGACCAGGAGAGCTTTGCAGAGCAAGAGATACCACGAGTATCTTGAGCAAAACACGGTGTGCTGAAGGACCTCAACGGGTCAGGCAGCATTTGTGGATGGAAATGGACAGGCAACGTTCGGGTCGAGACCCTCCTTCAGTCACATGGGGGAGAAAACTGGAAAAGAGTTTGCCACGTGGGTAGAATAAGAGACAAGCGCTAGAAATGGAAAGAGGACAAAAGGCTGTCGGATACGGAGAGGAGAAGAGGTGTGAAATGTAAACCATGTGTGACGGATACATTAGGAACAAGTGAAGGGGATAGAGAGGGTATGGGAAAATCAGTGCCCAATGGAGAGGAAAGGTGACTGGTGTGTGAAAGTGGGAGAAATGGGTGCGCAAAGGGGTGGGATGGCGCTAGAGGGAGAGGGGTAGGACGGCTATTACTTTAAATTGGAGAATTCAAAGTTCATGCCGTTCGCCAGTTAGCTCCCTAAGTGGAATAGGGGATGTTCCTCGTCCAGTTTGCGTGTGGCCTCACTCTTGCAGTGGCGGTTGTGTATTCCGTCACCTTCCGGTGTCTCCTCTGTTTATTTTCCGAATGAGGTATATTCAACGGACTGCGGCGCCCCCTTGTGGCAGCTGACTGGAACTCAAGAATGGGTTTTTGTCCGTATCTGCCCCATCTCTGCAGCAGTGTGGGCCTCAAGGCGCAGAGATACACGGCGGAATCGGAGACGCGAACCCCGGAGATAGTTAAAGGAACAGTCCTCGATGCTTTATGAAACACGGAAGTAAACCTGTCCGGGAAATCTGGAGACCGGTTGCCTGCCCCATGGCTGTATATCATCACTACGT
This sequence comes from Malacoraja senta, assembly GCA_038087875.1. Lineage (NCBI taxonomy): Eukaryota > Metazoa > Chordata > Chondrichthyes > Rajiformes > Rajidae > Malacoraja > Malacoraja senta. Next base: position 15,682 of record JAXLNO010001170.1, on the reverse strand, counting down.
ATCTAGGCGCTTCCCCGGGAAATTGGATGTACCAGCAGGCAAAGTTGGCGCTGAATCCTTCAGAGTAAGTGCAGTTCAGTGTTAGGCTCTGTCCTTCCTCGGCAGCCAGTTGCAGCGGGAACTGAATCACTGAGTCACCGCCACGGGTACCTATAACAAAGCACACAGCGTGTCATAGAAACGTAGAAAAATAGGTGCAGGAGTAGGCCATTCGGCCCTTCAAGCCAATATCACCATTCAATCTGATTATGGCTGATCATCTAAAATCAGTACTCCGTTCTTGCTTTTCCCCCATATTCCCTGATTCCGTTAACCCTAAGAGCTAAATTAAACTCCCTCTTGAAAACAATCAGTGAATTAGCCTCCACTGCCTTCCATAGAATTCCACAGATTCACAACTCTCTGGGTGAAAATGTATTTCCTCGTCACAGTCCTAAATGGCCGACCCCTTATTCTTAAACTGTGTGACCCCTGGTTCTGGACTCCCCCAATATCGGGAACATTTCTCGTGCAGTTAGCCTGTCCAATCCTTTAAGAGTGTTATATGTTTCTATACGATCTCCTCTCACCCTTCTAAATTCCAGTGAATACAAGCCCAGTCGACCCACTACTTCATTATATGTCAGTACCGCCATCCCGGAAATTAACCTGGTGAACCTACGTTGAACCCCGGTGTCAGAGAACGGGCAGTACCTGGAACTCACGGATTGCACACTGAACAATGACACACAAACTCACCGGGCACCACGAGGAGTATCAGCGGCAAGAGACACGAAGCGCACATGGTGCCCGACTTGGAACGAGAGTGAGAGAAGGAGACGACTTTCACACTGTGCCCTTGCCTCGTATCCGATGTGTGAATAGAAGCCAACATCCGGTTCACTACCGTACACGCTAAGGGGCGTTTCCTGCACATGATTGGTTGCGCACATACAACTGAGAAAGCTGAGGCAGAAAGCTCCCCAGATGCGCCCCGCATAACTCAACGAACCGCCTGATGGGGCCACCGGGGTCGGGCGGGGCTGCCGAGAGCGCAGGAAGACCGTCGAGAGTATGTAGGGAACGTCCGAGAGTTTTTTGAAAGCCTCCGAGAGCGAGGAGGGCCACCACGAGCCGAGCCGGTAAATATTGTAAATGTCCTCAGTGTGCAGAATTGTGCCAGTATCCGCGGATCGCTGGTCGGCGCGGCCTCGGTGGGGCCGAAGGGCCTATTTTCGCGCTGCATCTCTAAACTAATCTCTAAACAAAAGTACACGACTAAACTCCACTTCGCTTGGCTCAACCTAGCGCCTTGCAACTCAGATTGGCGATTTGCACATTTTATGGAAGGACTAGGGTCCTTTTTATTAGGAACCAAATCTGATTTCTGAATTGAGTAAAAGATGCAGCGCTGCTCATCGCCCACACCGGTCATTGATCATACATTTGTTATCTATGTTATCCCACTTTTGTATCCACTCACAACACATTATGAACAATTTGCAAAGACCCTATAAACGCACGTGTCCTTGGGGCGCGGGGGGAAACCGCAGCACGCGGAGTAAATCCACGCAGTCACAGGGTGAGCTGTGAACTCCTCAAAGGCAACGCCCGAGGTCAGGATCAAACCCGAGTCTCTGGCGCAGCAAGGGAGCAACTCCAACGCTGCGCTACTGTGCCGCCCCGAGAGGGTGAGCTACACCTGTGGAGACAAAGGGAAAATATACTGTAGACATCAGGCACCTACAGAGTATTTGTTCTCTGCGGATTCGCAAAAGCACCTCCTTCGTTTAGCCGGGTGACAGCGCCCTCTTGCGAGCGGTCGCGGGAGTGGCGGGAAAGGTTTTTGTCGTGGTCCGCTGATTCACTGCACCAGTGTGGGCGTCATGGCGCACAGGTACACGGCCGAGTCTGACACAAGGGCCGCGGAGATAGGTTAAAAGGGACCGTCCTACTATCTTTCTGAAAAACAGCAGAAAACCTGTCTGGCAAATCCGGCGACTGATCCGCAAACCCAGTGCTCAGTCTCTTGAGTAGATATCTTGGCGCCTCTCGGGATATTGGATGTACCAGAAGGCCGCGTCGGCATCGAACGCTGCAGAGTAACTGCAGTTCATCGTGACGCTTTGTCCTTCCACGGCCGTTTGTTCCGGCGGATCCTGGGACACGGACTCTTCGCCGCCCGTTCCTGTAAGAACGAACATAACACGCGAGTGAATCGTTTAGTTTAATTTAGAGATACAGCGCGCAAACAGGCCCTTCGGCCCACCGTGTCCGCACCGACCAGCGATCCCCGCAAATTACCACTAAGCTACACACACGAGGGACAGTTTTGCATTTACACCATGCCCCCAATTAACCTACTAATCTGTACGCCTTTGGAGTGTGGGAAGAAACAATAAGATCTCGGAGAAAACCAACGCAGGTCACGGGGGAGAACATACAAACTCTGTACAGCCAAACACCCGCAGTCAGGATCGAACCCGGGTCACTGACGCTGCAAGGCGGTAGCTCTACCGCTACGCCACCGTGCCGCCCAGTCCGACGGTAAATTGGAGCCCCGGACGTAACACTGAGCAGTTAAACACAGACTCACCGGGCAGCACAAACATAATTATCAGACAGGACCACGAGGAACTCATGGTGTCCGGTTTGAACGAAAAGTCGAGGAGAAAATATTTATAAGTATGTTCACGCCTCGCATCAGACATGCGACACAAAGCTCAGACCAGGCTCATGAAAGATAATCGAGGACAGTTCCCTGGTGTTCGATTGGTTCGTTTCGCGGAAATCGCTCCGCCTTCTAATTTCACACGTTCCGGCAATACCCGAGTTTCTTTTTTTCTCTCTCGCTCTTTCTCCGACTCTCTCTCTAACACGCACACTGTGTCCCTCTCCCACACTTTTACTCTCCCATCAATCCCTTCGCTTCCCTCTCTCATTCTCTGTGGAGCGTACGCTCTATTTCACACTATCTATCGCCATCCATGTTGCTGTCGGTGTTCATAGGCTACGTTTGTCTGGCTGTCTCTCCATTTTCTGGCTTTCGGTGACGCCCGCCTGCTTCCGAGTGAGACCATACAAGGTAAAGGGCGTTTTACAGATGCAGCGATACATAGATACATAGATACATAGACTATAGCCTCCCGAGGAAATACACAGTTGGCTCAATTATATCATTTCCTTATCCGGTTTGCCGTGTTCTATTTATGTCATTGTGTGAAATATATTCCAATTAATAATCTCAGACCACAGCGTTTATAAATGCCCCAACAGAACAATACAATCTGCTTTCGACGTGTAGAAAGAGGAAAGGGGCATATTGGCTTGTATCTTCACCGAATCATTGACCTCTTGCCCCAGGTGTTGCTGGACCCGCTGAGTTCTTCAGGCCGTTTAATATGTTTGTCCTCCAGATTCTGGACTAGACTTGAAACACCGGGGGCTGAGCCAGAGGAAGAAGTTGTGCAGCCTGTGATTTTATAGCATGGAGGGCAGGAAGCCGCAGAGTGATCTTACAGTGGTTCATAACACAATGAGGGGAATAGATGGCGTGATGCAGAGAGTCTTCACTCCCAATGTAGGAGCAAAAAGAACAAAAGGGAACATGGTTTTACTTTTTTATTTAACGACTTCTCACGTCCTTAATGCGACCTGATCACGTAACGATGTAATATTAATATAAGGATTTGATGAATCCTCGGGAATGCATCCCGATATCGCGAAGTCTCTCAAACATTCTTCCAAATCTCTGCATTTTCTTTGTTTTGAATAGGGTTTAATTTAGTTTAGAGACACAGCGCGGAACAAACAGGCCCTTCTGCCCATCGAGTCCCATGCAGACCACCGACCACACGTTCGCACTAGCGAACGTTATAGTATAGTATTTTTTTTTTAATGTCCACACAGCCAAGCTGGTGGAATTTTGGGTTGTCAGCAGCGATACAATAATAAGAACACACAACCACAATAAAAAATGTAACACAAACATCCACCACAGCATTCAAAACTGTGGTGTAAGGCACAAAAATTTGGCCAATCCTCCTCCATTTCCCCTCCGTGAACAGCACCAGAGTCCAGAGTCAGTCCAGGATCGGCTCTTCCTCACCGGAGACCGCGGCTTTAAGTTGTTGTAGGCCGCAGGCCGGCTGTCGAGATTTAAAGTCTCCGCCGCAGCCAGAAGCACCGTAGACTGCAGGGCCGGCGGTCGAAGCTCCCCTGCAGGGGTGTTGGTAAGTCCATGCCGGCCCCGCGGTAGAAGTTGGCCGCGGGCCGGCAGTGATGGCTTCTTCTTCTTCCCCCGGGTCCCCCACGAGGGATCCCGGGCTGTAGACACCGCACCAGCTGGAGCTCTGCAGACCGTGACTTCAGGCTGCGACTTCAGGCTGCCGGCTGCCCCGGGCCAGCGAAACGGAGCGTTCCCCTCCAGCGAGCCCCAGCGAGGGCTCACCCGCTCCACGCCGAGAGTCCACGCTGCGCCCGCCGCTGAAGCCCCGGGCGCGTCTCCTGGAAAGGCCGCGCCGATCCTTGATGTTAGGCCACGGGGGAGGCGACCTGGAAAAAGTCGCCTCCCCATGGAGGAGGCGATGGAAGCGGTTTCCCCCTTACCCCCCCCCCCCCCCCCACACCACCCCCCACACAAGACACACAAAGAAACATTAAATACACACTTTTAAACATACTAAAAAATAAAAAAAAGTTGAAAAAACTAACACGCTGCTGACATGGCCGCTGCCCAGAGCAGCGCCCCCTACATCTCACTTTGTCTTCCACTCCCCACCCACCAGGGGCAATTTATAGAGCCCAACAAACTTACAAACCCGCACGCCCTTTGGTTATGCGAGGAAACCGGAACACCCGGGGGAAATCCATGCGATTACAGGGATAATCTGCAAACTCCACACAGACGATATAACAGGTCAGAATCGAAACCGGGTCGCTGGCGCAGTGAGGCTGCAGCACTTCCAGCTGCGCCACTGTGCCGCCCTGTGTTGTTGGTTGATTGTATTCCTACTGAGGTCGGATTTCGAACCCTCCTTTCTAGAATCAATTGTTAAACGCATGTTGCGGAGTGGTGAGGTGGAAACAGGAGCCTTGCGGTGCATTATGGGGGGAAATCACGTCAGGAGCTGCGAGGATAAATGATGGAATTTAGATGAGGAATGCAAAAGAAAAAGGCCAGTCGACAAGTAGGAATAAAAACAAACAAAATAATCTAAAGTAAGTTGGAAGATGAAGCTCTGCGCTTCGTGTTTGAGGGTAATATTCTATTTTGGGGTGGTGTTTTTGGTAGATGGAAGAGAGCGCCCTCTGGTGAAGATTCGAGAGAAATGACGGGAGAAAGTTTTTGTTCGGATCAGCCGCTTCAATGCCGCAGTGTGGGCCTCATGGCGCAGAGATACACGGCGGAATCGGAGAAAAGGACGCCGGAGATACTTAAAGGTATCGAGCGATTCTCTTTGTGGTAACCACCAGAAAACCTCTCTGGCAAATCACGAGCTGTGTCTCCGGTGTATGCACTAAATTGTTGTAGTAGATATTTCGGCGCTTGCCCACCGTTCTGAATGTACCAGAAAGCGACATAATGATTGTAAGATTTGGGGTAATTGCAATTAAGAATTACGGCCTGTCCTACAACAACAATGAGTTCAGGCGGATATTGAGACATAGACTCTTCGCCGTAGCTTCCTGTAATAAAGCAAAAAAGAAACATGCGATGAAGCTGAAAGCCTACAATAAATAACCAACAAATAACATCGATCTGTACAGCACAGGAACAGACCTTCCTTCACAATATCGGTGCCGAGCATAATGCTAAAATAAACTAATCTCACTTGCTTGAACATAATCCCTATCCCTCCGTTCCCTGCATATCCATATTCTTGCTATTGAGGGAGTGCAGCGTAGGTTCACAAGGTTAATTCCCGGAATGGCGGGACTGTCACATGCTGAGCGAATGGAGCGGCTGGGCTTGCACACTCTGAAATTTAGAAGGATGAGAGGGTATCTTATTGAAACATATAAGATTATTAAGGGGTTGGACACGCTAGAGGCAGGAAACACGTTTCCGATGTTGGGGGAGTCCAGAACATAGTGCCACAGTTTAAGAATAAGAGGTAAGCTATTTAGAAAGGAGACGAGGAAACACGTTTTTCACACAGGGAGTTCTCGTTGTGGAATTATCTGCCTCAGAGGGCAGTGGAGGCCAGTTCTCTGGTTACTTTCAAGAGAGAGCTAGATATGGCTCTTGAAGATAGCGGAGTCAGGGGAAATGGAGAGAAGGCCGGAACGGGAATGTGGATGTGGATGATCAGCCATGATCACATTGAACGGCGGTGCTGTCTTGAAGTGGCGAATGGCCTAATACTGCACCTATTGTCAATTGTCTATTGTCATATGCCTACCTAATAATCTGGTAAACACCACTTTCATCTATGCCTGCATTGGCACGCCCCAGCAGTCTGTGCCAGGCACCCGTTATCCCTTTGCCCCGAACGTCTCCTTTAAACATTGCCACTTTCCCTTAAAGCTGCGCCCTCCAGACTTTGACACGTCACCCTTGGGAAAATGTGTTTTGACATTCTACCCTATCTGTGCGTGCTATAATATTTGCAAACTTCTATCTTATCAGAGACTTGGTGCACATACTGAGCGTTTAAACGCAGACTTACTAGGCAGGACGAACGTTATTACGAGCAAAGAACATGTAGACCACATGGCAAACAGAGAAGAATTAGTTGTTTTCAAGATCTCGCTGCCCCGCATCTGATATCGGACGACAGATGCTGATGTCTTTAGAAAGCAATGTGGCGTGCATCTGACGCCGATTGGATGGGTTGTCATAATCCACGCAATGTGAGCCCGTTTCCTTAAGACCCGCCCACCACGAGGTGGGGGGAGGGGGAGGTGCAGCGACACTCTTCAGATAATGTAAAGCTTCTACCGACTGTTCAACACCATTCTGTGGGTTTTGAACATCGTTGAATTATTTTCACCGAGTACTGTTGTAATGCCTTTCGCCATGACTTGTCACAAGTGTATGATCAGATCGTGGGGAGAAAACATGGAGGAAAAGTTACCCGGGAGACGAGCAGCTGAAAGTGCTATGTGTAAGGGGCCAAACTGCGAGGATGTGAGTGAAAAGTCAATAAACTGTTAAGTAAGTTGGGAAAACGGAGTTCATTTGCGTGCAATGGTTGATCTCGCGCGTCTGACCTTCTGTCTGTCTGTCTGGCTCCCGACGCCCCTCAATAACCTCCCCGCCTCCTTTACTTTTGAATTTCTTTGGAGATGTACCGCGGTGTTCCCGGAGATATCAGAACTCACTTGCGAGCGTTCAGCGTGTCAGTTTCCGCACTTGGACAGACCGGTTATCACCAATCGCAAAGCAAACCAGCGTTTCGCCAGTTGCAGAAACTGGGTGACAAAACGACGGAGGTCACCATCGGAGTGCAACGTTCTCTCCAAGCCCTTGTCTTCATGGGAGGCTGCCTTGCGAGATCCAATGGGGAGGACAATAGAAAGAGACCCCTGGCTGGAAGGAAAGCATCACGGAAAAATATCTAGAGTTTGGGATGGCTGTCGCGCCTGTATCAAAGACACGTTTCGCTCGCGGAAAATTGCAACAGAGACTCAAAGAACCTGTGAGCAATATGTCATTGTATCAAAGACACTTTCCGCTTCGGAACCATTGAAACATAGGAAGTACGAAAATTATCATCAGTATAGACCAGAAGGTGTTCATGGCCTGTAGGTTATAAACAGCTCTGTAAGGCAGAAATGATCGACTGTGTTCATGTCTCGCGTTGTCCAATACATGTGAGAGGAGACGGAAATCAGGGGCAGGTTTTTTTCTGTTGGGGAGACTGAGGGGCGTTCCCCTCTTGAACGGTTGGTTGATCACAACCGATGCAATTTGAGCACATGCCTGCTCACTTTACGCAAGCTAATTTGTTCCACCTCTATCTTTCCTTGCGCTTCGTTCCGTCTCGGTCTCTATATCTCTCTCTCTCTTACTCTCTCTCTCTGTCTCTGTCTCTCTCTGTCTCTCTCTCTCTCTCTCTGTCTCTCTCTCTCTCTCTCTCTCTCTGGGTGTGTGGGTGTCGCACGCTCTTGCTCTATCTGTTTAGTTGGCTACCTTCTTTCTATCCGAATATCTTTCTGACACTCCATCTATCTCCCCACCCTCCCACTCTTCCTCTCTCGCTCCCTTGCTCATGCACTCAATCTTTCTTCTGATCTGCGTGCTTGTTTGGGTTTTTGTGATTTCTCCAAACTCTTCAGTCGGAAATATTGCCAGAACTCGAGGACCTTACGAATAGGGACACGTTGGGCAAGTTATGATTTTATCTGCAGGAGCGCAAGAGTCTGATGGGTGATCTGAAAGAAGTGTATAAGAGATCACGGGAGGAGTGGATATGGTGAATGCACACAATATTTTCGCAATGGTACGGGAGTCCAGAACAAGTGAACATAGTTTTAATATGGGAGCGGCACGATTTAATAGCAACCTGAGGGGAAACGTTTTCACGAGCTTCCACATGAGGTACAGTAGCTGGGGCACGGACTATAGCAGCATTTCAAAGAAGCTTGGATACGCACATGGGTAGGAAAGATTTGGAAGCATATGTGCCAGACGCGAAACATGGGAGTACCTTCGATTAGGCATAGAAACATAGAAACATAGAAAATAGGTGCAGTATTGGGCCATTCGGCCCTTCGTACAAGCACCGCCATATAATATTATCACGGCTGATCCTCAAAATTTTGTATCCCATTCCTGCTTTCTCCCCATATCCTTGACTCCGTTAGCAGCACGAGCTATATCTAACTCACTCTTGAATACATCTTAGGTAGACAGAAATGCTGCAGAAACTCAGCGGGTGAGGCAGCATCTATGGAGCGAGGGAATGGGTGACGTTTCGGGTCGAGTTCCTTCTTCAGACAGTCTGAAGAAGGGTCTCGACTCGAAACGTCATCCATTCCTTCACTCCATAGATGCTGCCACACCCGCTGAGTTCCTCCACCATTTCTGTCTACTTTCGATTGTTCCAGCATCTACAGTTCCTTCCTAAACACCTTGAATACATCTTGATCGGAATGGATCTGTTGGGCCTAAGGTCCGCATGTACGTCTCAATGCCTCACTCTATTTATCTCCGTTATTTTGTGTCGCAATCCCACAGACGAAGTACATACGCAGACGCCCGCAAGCAAGCGGGTACGCGCGTCCATTGGAGAATTGGTGAACATCGGGAGGATTTTGGAGGACAGGCTTGAACGGAGCTTGTTTGCAATACATTTGATGCATGTTCAGAGGAGATCCCAGGTTTCCCAGGTGGTCCCCCGCTTAAACTGCCAGGGTTCGGCTTTGTTCGGACCCGCTGCTTCGGTCTCGGCCCTATGGCGCTGAGATGCACGGCAGAGTCGGCGAGAAGGACTCTAGTGATAGTCAATGGAACGGTCCGAGAAGGTACATGGGCACCCACGAGAGAACTCAGTGACTCAGGCAGTATCTGCTGATGCCGTTGAAACAAGAACAGGAGTAATAAACCTATGTAGCCACATATGTGCGTAAATCCCCACACCATTAGGGTGCAACGGTGCCGCTGCGGTACAGTTGCTGCTTTACAGCGCCAGAGAACCGGGTTCGATCCTGAATACGGGTGCTTGTCTGCACGGAATTTGTACGTTTTCTCCGTGACCTGAGTGGAATTTCTCCTGGATTTCCGGTTTTCTCCCACACTCCAAAGACGTACAGGTGTGTAGGTCAATTGGCTCGGTGCAATTGTAAATTGACTCTAGCATGTTTAGGACAGTACTAGTCAACGGAGATCGCTGGTCGCCGCGAACTCAGTTGGCCGAAGGGCCTGTTTCCGCGCTGTATCTCCAAACTGAAACATAGAAACATAGAAACATAGAAAATAGGTGCAGGAGGAGGCCATTCGGCCCTTCGAGCCAGCACCGCCATTCATTGTGATCATGGCTGATCGTCCCCTATCAATAACCCGTGCCTGCCTTCTCCCCATATCCCTTGACTCCACTAGCCCCAAGAGCTCTATCTAACTCTCTCTTAAATCCCTCCAGTGAGTTGGCCTCCACTGCCCTCCGTGGCAGGGAATTCCATAAATTCACAACTCTCTGGGTGAAAACGTTTTTTCTCACCTCAGTCTTAAATGACCTCCCCTTTATTCTGAGACTGTGGCCTCTGGTCCTGGACTCGCCCAACATTGGGAACATTTTTCCTGCATCTAGCTTGTCCAGTCCTTTTATAATTTTATATGTTTCTATAAGATCCCCCCTCATCCTTCTAAACTCCAGTGGATACAAGCCGTCTTTTCAATCTTTCCTCATATGACAGTCTCGCCATCCCAGGGATCAATCTCGTGAAACTACGCTGCACTGCCTCAATCACAAGGATGTCCTTCCTCAAATTAGGAGACCAAAACTGTACACAATACTCCAGATGTGGTCTCACCAGAGCCCTATACAACTACAGAAGAACCTCTTTACTCCTATACCGAAATCCTCTTGTTATGAAGGCCAACATTCCATTAGCATTCTTCACTGCCTGCTGTACCTGCACGCCAACTTTCAGTGACCGGTGTACAAGGACACCCAGGTCTCACTGTACCTCCCCCTTACCTAACCTAACCCCATTGAGATAATAATCTGCCCCCTTGTTTTTGCCGCCAAAGTGGATAACCGCACATTTATCTATACTATACGGCATCTGCCACGCATCTGCCCACTCACTCAACCTGTCCAGGTCACCCTGCAACCTCCTAACATCCTCTTCACAGTTCTAAACGAAATGCCAGACAGTACCACCTCGTCTCGGTTAGAACCCTTTTACCCAGGGTGAGAATATCAAAAGCTTGAATGCATTCAGCTTTAAGGTGAGTGCGCCGATGACGAAAATGTGCGTGGCAAGCTTTTTACACAAAAGATCGGTGCCTGTGGTTCCAGGGGTGGTGGTGGAGGCAGATATAATAGTAGCGTTTAGATGCTTAAATAGACGCACATTGATATGCAGGGAATAGAGCGACATGGATCACGTGCAGGTCCAGAGTCTAGTTTAACATATTCTGCACGGAAAATGTGGGCCAAAGGGACCATTTCAACTTTTTTCAGCTCAAATTCCATTCTTACATCAAGGCTACCACCGTATTCCTTCCGAGAAGATTAAGAATCATTAATCTGTTGCAGTTTAGCCTGGGCTCTCATAAATTATACAATCCGACCAGAGCAGTTCTTTATTACTCCGTTATCTATGATGTTAAAACTATTGGTCCCATGGATAAAAAACATTGACCGTACGTCGCCACCAGAGGGAGCACGAGTATGCCATCTGCGCCTATAGAAGGAAGTAAAGCATTAGACAAGGAAGTCCCTTCCTGTGATCGGGATCTACACCTCTATTAAGCACATGTAGACTGTATTTGGTATTGTTATTGGTTTATTATAGTCGTCGGTACCGAGATACGGTGGGAAACGTAATTTCGCGTCCTCTGCTGAACAAATCATGCCATATATTATACAACTATACTTAGTTTAGTGTAATTTAATGTCACGTGTCCCTCGCTGCAGTGGCGAGTGTTTTACCTTGTTATCCAGTCAGCGGAAAGAATATACATGATTACAATTGAGCTGGCAATGTACAGTGTACAGATGCAGGGTGAAGGGTATAACGTTTAATGCAATGTAACCCCCAGCAAAAGTCCCATTAAAGATAATCCGAGGGGCTCCAACGAGGTAAATGGCACTACTGGCCACATCTTCCCATCCCCACCCTTTACTGCTTTCCTCAGAGACCGTTCCCTCCGCAACTCCCTGGTCAACTCGCCCCATCCCACCCAAACCACCCCCTCGCCAGGTACTTGCCCCTGCAACAGCAGGAGATGCAACGCCTGTCCCTTTCTCTCTCCCCCCCCTCGACTGCATCCAAGGACCCCGACAGTCCTTGCAGGTGCGCCAGAGGTTCACTTTCACCTCCTACAACCACTTCTGCTGCATCCGCTATTCCAGGTGTTAATCGGCGAGACCATGCGCAGGCTTTGCGATCGTTTCGCTGAACACCTTCGCTCAGTCCGCCTCAACCTACCTCATCTCCTGGTTGCTCAGCACTTTAATTCCCCGCCCATTCCCAATCTGACCTTTCTGTCCTGGGCCTCCTCCATTGTCAGAGTGAGGTCCAGCGCAAATTGAAGGAACAGCACCTCATATTTCGCTTGGGTAGCTTAGGCCCCAGCGATATGAACATTGACTTCTCTAACTTCAAACAGCCCTTGCTTTCACTCTGTCTCTATTCCCTCCCCCTTCCCAGTTCTTCCACCAGTCTTACAGTCTCCATTGCATGCTATGCCTGTCCCGCCCACTCCCCTGACATCAGTTTGAAGAAGGGTCTCGACCCGAAACGTCACCCATTCCTTCTCTCCAGAGATGCAGCCTAACCCGCTAAGTTACTCCAGCATTTTGTGTCTATCTTCGAGGTTATGGCAGCTCAGGGCCGCTCTCTAGTTGGTGATATGATAGTTCAGTTCCGTGTAGTTGAAAAAGGCAAAGGAAACAGAGTGATGAATATAGTGTGAAACGCAGAGATCAATGCAAGGGCCGAACGAGGTAGGTCGGAAGATCGAAAATAAATCCTTGTCAAGTGAGAGAGGTATATTAATAAAAATTTATAGCAGCGAAGAAGAAACTATTCTTGAAACTGGTGGTGTCTGCTTTGAGCTTTTGCTTCTTCCGCCCGGCGGTAGAAGGGCGAAGAGGAAATGACCGGCGTGTAAATTAATTTTCATTAGGTTTAACTGTTCCCCCCCCCCCAGACAATGTGGAGTGCTGATATAGTCGATAGGAGTGGTAGAATCATGGGGAGTCAATGGAAATGCGTGGAGCTGGAATAGACACCGACCGAACAAAGGTCAAAGGTGTCTTTCATAATCGGCACACTTGTTGTTTCAGTGCTGTCAAACCTAAATATTTGTGGGATTTACAATTGTGTATGATTTAACAATTTCAGATTTTAAAGAACGTTCGGAGAATCGTGGTTCCACTCGTACAAGAAGGTTTAAATCACAACTTCTTTGGATGCCAGGAAACTGATATATCTGCTTACTTCCACATGACCAGCGAGAGCGCCCTCTGGTGACATCTCGTCGGATGTCCTCCGCAGGTTTTTGTCCGGGACCGCTGCTTCTCTGAGTCAGTGTGGGCTCCATGCCACAGAGATACACGGCAGAATCTGAGAGGAGAGCCCCCGCGATGTTCAAAGTCACCGTCCTACTCTCTTTGAGAAAAGCGGCAGAAAACCTGTCTGGGAAATCAGGAGATCGTTGATCGAATGTGTTTGATTTCTTCAGTATATATCTCGGCGCTTCCCCTGCGTGCTGGACGTACCAGAAGGCAGTTTTGCCATCGTAAGCTGCGGTAAACGTGAAATTCAGCTCTGCGGTCTGCCCTTCGTCTATCGCCAGTTTCGGCGGTTTCTGGGACACGTCATCGTCGCCGCGGGCTCCTGTAACAAAGCACAACATTGTGAGCATTCCGGAGGTAAATCAAACCCTCGGCACGCAACCCTAGCCAGACCCACCGGAAAACACAAGAATCAATATCAGCAGGACACACATGGCGTTGTTCTGGAGGCGGATAAGAGAATGTTGTCAACGCATGTTGAAGGTTGGTGTCCTTTTGTTGCAGTTAGAGGGCGTCACCCTGGTTCGGGGTTGGTTGGTCTCGCAGCCCACGTTGGTTGGGCAGGAATCTACGTTGCATGCGTCATCTGAATGCAAATAGGACCGACGTTCTTCATGGGTGCTGAATGTAACGCGAAGGATCGGAAGCAGCTGTTCAGTACCTGCACCTCAGTAATAACGAGCAGGGACAGATATTAGTTTAACGTGGTATCATGCTTGACTTGGTCACTGTGGGCAGAAAGGCCTGTTCCTGTGCTGTATTCAGTTCAGTTTAGTTTATTGTCACATGTAATGAGGTACAGAGAAAAGTTTTTGTTGCGTGCTAACCAGTCAGTGGAAAGACAATACATGTTTACAATCGAGCCATTTACAGTGTATATATACGTGATAAGGGAATAACGTTTAGTGCAAGGTAAAGCCAGTAAAGTCCGATCAAAGATAGTCCGCCTGTTCTATGAATTGTTCTATGATCTATGTATTGCATGTGCTTCCTTACCAATTAACTCCGGCGGATCCTCCGTGACGATCGATCGGTATCAATTGCTCTCTCTGGCTCTTCACTCTGCCTGTCTCAATCTTCATCTCTGTCACTTTACTCGGAGACGAGTAAAGACCAGGAAAAAAATCCGGACCGGCAACAAATGACCTCAGGCAGGGTGGTGCTCTGGTCAGCCAATTATTGGCTTGCGGAGATGTGTTGTCAAGAGTAGTGAACTGTGGAAGTAGTGAAAAGACTAGTGCAGAGCATTGGACAAATGCGGAGGGCACGGTCACTTTGTGTCTATGTTTGATATAAACCGGCTTCTGAAGTACTTTGTTACTTCTGATTCTCTGGTTCTATGTAAGCAGCCAGTGCGCCCCCTGGTGGCCGCGCGCCGTATCACGTCGTGCGTTTTTGTCCGGGCCTGCTGCGTCCCTCAAGCAGGGTGAGCTGTGAACTCCACACAGGCAACGCCCGAGGTAAGCATCGAACCCGAGTCTCTGGCGCTACAAGGCAGCAACTCTACCGCTGACCTACTGTGCCGCCCCGACAGGATGAGCTAAACCTGTAGAGACAAAGGGAAATATACTGTAGACATTAGGCACCTACAGCGTATTTGTTCTCCGCCGATTGGCAAAAGCACCTCCTTCGTTTAGCCGGGTGAGCGCGCCCTCTGGCGAGCGGTCGCGGGAGTGGCGGGTAAGGTTTTTGTCGCGGTCCGTTGATTCACTGCACCAGTGTGGGCGTCATGGCGCACAGGTACACGGCCGATTCTGAAACAAGGGCCGCGGAGATAATTAAAGGGACCGTCCTACTATCTTTCTGAAAAACAGCGGAAAACCTGTCTGGCAAATCCGGCGACTGGTCCGCAAACCCAGTGTGCAGTCTCTTGAGTAGATATCTTGGCGCCTCCCCGGGATATTGGATGTACCAGAAAGCCGCGACGGCATTGAACGCTGCAGAGTAACTGCAGTTCATTGTGACGCTTTGTCCTTCCACGGCCGTTTGTTCCGGCGGATCCTGGGACACGGACTCTTCGCCGCCCGTCCCTGTAAGAACGAACATAACACTCGAGTGAATCGTTTAGTTTAGTTTGGAGATACAGCGCGCAAACAGGCCCTTCAGCCCACCGTGTCCACACCGACCAGCGATCCCCGCAAATTACCACTAAGCTCCACACACGAGGGACAGTTTTGCATTTACACCATGCCCCCAATTAACTTACTAATCTGTACGTCTTTGGAGTGTGGGAAGAAACAGAAAGATCTCGGAGAAAACCCACGCAGGTCACGGGGAGAACGTACAAACTCTGTACAGCCAAACACCCGTAGTCGGGATCGAACCCGGGTCACTGGGGCTGTGAGGCGGTAGCTCTACCGTTACGCCACCGTGCCGCCCAGTCCGACGGTAAATTGGAGCCCCGGACGGAACACTGAGCAGTTAAACACAGACTTACCGGGCAGCACAAACATCATTATCAAAAAGGACCACGAGGTACTCATGGTGTCCGGTTTGAACGAAGAGTCGAG
>JAXLNO010001169.1:0-108038 GCA_038087875.1 Malacoraja senta | reverse complement strand
CACAAAGTATGTATTAACTAAATTCATGACTAAAACTGGACAGCATCTGTATTTGTGCTGTTTTCTCACCCAGCTGAATTAACTACTGTCGTGATTACATACACGCAGTGAAGTAATGTGGGAAATTCTAGAAATTGGTTTGAACTAAGCAAAACACTGGAATTATTCTGACTAGTTCATTTTTTAATTCTTCAGAACTTGTTGATTCCGGTTCTTTTACCCCCCCCCCCCCCCCCCCCCCCCCCCCCAGTCTGGGTCAGTAAAATACTGATTTGAGCACTGTAGTCCAAACCCTTTATTCACAGCGGGGCCGATTTCTGATCCACTCGCTCGAACCCGCAGCAGCCTTGTTCAGACAGAACAGAAAGAGAAGACGACTTACACCAACGGTTTTGTTTTCTCCCACAGCATCAGATTGACTTGTGCCAAATGCAGCTGAAACTGCTTTAATGGTCCTTAATAATAGAGATGGTTGAATGACTACTTGAGAGCAGGAATACAGATTAAAGGGCTAAGTATAGATATGATGATAAAATATTTGTTAAGCAGTGTGATTCACATCCTGTTGGTATCACTAATGTTATTTTATGATATACAAGTGAATCAAAATTGAACCTTGTATACTGAAGTGTTTGCGGTGAGGATGAAGGGCAATTTTCAGACTTTTACCTAAATGCACCAGCTTCAGGCCATCAAGTGTATCGGGAAGAGTTCATGACAGGTCAAATTGTACAGTGTTGGAAGGATTGGGTTCAATTACTCTTTTCTTGTGGTTTTAATAGGCACCTGGAAGTGATTATAAAGGCAGTAATTTAATTGTGGGGATTCAGATGCTATCAAGGATCGCAAAACGGAAATTCTGCACCCTGTAATTAGATTACGGCATCATTCTAAAATCTTAAGTTACAGCTTCAACTGTGATAATGGCAAATAATGCACTTAGGGTAGGAATCTGGTCTAGCACAACATAAATCTGAACTGAAATCATTTATATCAAGGGTAGACACAAAATACTGGAGTAACTCAGCAGGACAGGCAGCATCTCTGGAGAGAAGGAATGGGTGACGTTTTGGGTCAAGACCTTTCTTCTGACTAATGTCAGAGGAGTAGGCGGGACAGATATAGAATGTAGTCGGAGACAGTAAGATGGTGGGAGAACTGGGGAGGGGGACGGGATGGAGAGAGAGGGAATGCAAGGGCTATTTGAAGTTAGAGACGTCAATGTTCATACCGCTGGGTTGTAAGCTACCCATTCTATCAAGGATGATTCTATAATCAGGCACCTCGATGTTCACAAGGACTGCCTCAATACTCAGATAATGTTTTGCCTGTAGTTTTTCATCTGTTAAAATGAATAAATGGGAAAACCATAGTTTACATTTTGCAGCTCTTGCAATGCACTTGCTATAATTATTGCTCCCCGCTGGGAAAACTAGATCCTGGAATCATATCTATTGACCTTTAGAAATTTGTCAGGTCACAGCAAGTTCACTGATCAACCATGTCACCAGGAATGAAATATATTAGCAATGAGGAACAGAGCAAGAAAATCATAGAGTCAAACAACATGCCGACCAAGATGCCCCATTTAAGCAGGTTACATTTACCCACATTTGCCCCATATCCCTCTAAACCTTCCCTATCCATGCACCAATTCAAGTTTCCTTTAAATGTTGTTATTGTACCTGCCACAATTACCTCCTCTGGCAGCTCATTCCATTTCCCCACCACCCTCTGAGTGAAAATGTTGCCTCTCAGGTTCCTATTAAATCTTTCCCCTCTCACCTTAAACCCATGTCCTCTGGTTCTGGATTCTCCTACCATGGATAAATGCATTCACCCTATCAATTTTCCTCATGATTTTATACACCTCTAAAAGATCACCTCTTGGCTTCTTGCGCTCCAAGAAATAAAATCATCTTCTAGCTTAGGCCCTCAAGTTTGGCAACATCCCCATAAATCTTTTCTTCACTCTTTCCAGCTAAATTATATCCTTTCTATTGCAGCTTGACCAAAACTGAGCTGAATAGAATACTCCAAATACGGCTTCACCAACGTTTTGTACAACTATAACAAACCATCCCAACTTCTATACTCAATTCCCTGAATTAAACTCCATTAGCCATTATTCATATATGCATATATAAGCCATATTGATAACCATTTTTACTGTCTACAACACCACCTACTTTAGTATCATCTGCAAACTTACTAATCATTCCTTCACCAGCCCGTTATGCTAGCAGGGGACAGGGTAAGCGGGGAGAGCTCTGTCTGAGTGAAATTCACACGGTGCAAAGCCAATGTGATACAGACACACAGGGCGATGAACAGGAAGGTTGGCGCTGTAATTAAGAAGCTAAAAAGCATAGTGTATGGTAAGTCCTTTAAAAGAGGGGGGAGAGGGAGGAGAGAGGGGGGAGAAGGAGTGGAGTCAACTTTTAAGAAGCCAGAGATACACGGCTGTGAAGCTCGGCAGACATTAACATTACCGGCCGGTTATCCTTGGTTCCGAAAACTACTGCTTACGTTTTTTCCCCCAATGAGCCAATGAAATTCACCGATCAGCACCGGCTACAATCTACGAGAACCTAAGAGAAACTTCGACCTCCTGGCAACCCACTAGGACCTCCTAGCGAGTAGCACGTGTATTCTCACTACTCTCCATGGCGGCTTCATTCTAGTCACCGCTAATTTTTCAACATGTTGAAAAATTCGCGATGACCATAATGAAGCCACGACTAGTTCCCAGAATGCGGGAACACCTCACGACCATGAAGGCGACCACCTGCGACCACCGGCAACCACCTGCGAACATGTGGCGACTATGTGGTGACCGCATAGTCTCCTGCAGTCGCCTAAAAAGTTGCCTAAGTGGGGCAGGCACAGAAACAGGGAGATAGGGGATCTGAATGTGTGGCTGAGAGACTGGTGCAGGGAACAAGGATTTAGATTTATAGACCACTGGGATTTCTTCTGGGGTAGGGGTGACCTGTACAACAGGGACGGGTTGCACCTTAACTGGAGGGGGAATGACGTTCTGGCAGGCAGGTTTGCTAGGGCTACACGTGTGGGTTTAAACTAAATAGTGGGGGGGAGGGATTGACAAATTGTGAGCATTAAGATGGAGTTAAAGGGTAAGTGAGTACAGGAAAAGTTACAAAAGACTCCCGAATTAATGGGAAGGAAAGTTCAAGAAGGGATAAGAGAGTAAGGGCAGGGCCAATTTTGAGCGGTGTGAGAGGGGAAGTGAATACCGACGTCAAAGTGTTGAATATATGAATGCTCAAACTATATGAAATAAAATGGATGAGCTTGAGGCTCAGTTAGAAATTGGCAAGTATGATGTTGTGCAAATTACAGAGACATGGCTGCAAGAGGGCCAGGGCTGGGAACTGAATATTCAAGGGTACACCTCCTATCGAAAAAACAGACAGATGTGCAGAGGGGTTGGGGTAGCTCTGTTGGTGAGGAATGAAATTCAGTCCCTTGCAAGGGGTGACATTGAAACAGGAGACGTGGAGTCAGTATGGATAGAACTAAGGAATTGTAAGGGTAAAAAGACCCTAATGAGAATTATCTACAGGCCCCCAAACAGTAGCCTGGATATAGGGTGCAAGTTGGATCAAGAGTTAAAATTGGCATGTCGTAAAGGTAATGCTACGGTTGTTATGGGAGATTTCAACATGCAGGTAGACTGGGAAAATCAGTTTGTACTGGACCCCAAGAAAGGGAGTTTGTGGAGTGTCTCCGAGACGGATTCTTAGAGCAGCTTGTATTGGAGCCTACCAGGGAGAAGGCAATTCTGGATTTACTGTTGTGTAATGAACCGTTTGAGAAGGGAACTTGAGGTTAATGAGCCATTAGGAGGTAGTGACCACAATATGGTAAGTTTTAATCTACAATTTGAGAGGGAGAAGGGTAAATCGGAGATGTCAGTGTTACAGTTGAAGAAAGGGGACCATAAAGCCATGAGGGAGGAGCTGGCCAAAGTTGACTGGAAAGATACCCTAGCAGCGATGACAATGGAACAACAATGGCAGATATTTCTGGGAATCAGTTCATTCCAAAGAGGAAGAAAGATTCCAAGGGGAGTAAGGGGCGACCGTGTTTGACAAGGGAAGTCAGGGACAGTATAAGAATAAACAAGAAGTACAACGTAGCAAAGATGAGCGGGAAGCAAGAGGATTGGGTAATGTTTAAAGAGTAACAGAAGATAACTAAAAAGGCAATACAGGGAGAAAATATGAGGTACGGAGGTAAGCTAGCCAAGAATATAAAGGAGGATAGTAAAAGCTTCTTTTGGAATGTGAAGAGGAAAAAATTAGTAGAGACCAAAGTTGGACCCTTGAAGACTGAAAAAGATGAATTTATTATGGGGAAAAAGGAAATGGCAGATGAGTTGAACAGGTACTTTGGATCCGTCTTCATTAAGGGAGACACAAATAATCTTCCTGATGTACTAGTGGCCAGAGGATCTGGGATGACGGAGGAACTGAATGAACGCCACATTAGGTAGGAAATGGTGCTGGGTAGATTGATGGGACTGAAGGCTGATAAATCCCCAGGGCCTGAAGGTCTGCATCCCAGGGTACTTAAGGAAGTGGCTCCAGCAATTGTGGACGCATTGGTGATCATTTTCCAATGTTCTATAGATTCAGGATAAGTTCCTGTGGATTGGAGGGTAGCTAATGTTATCCCACTTTTTAAGAAAGGCAGAAGAGAGAAAACAGGGAATTATAGATCAGTTGGCCTGACGTCAGTGGTGGGGAAGATGCTGGAGTCAATCATAAAAGATGAAATAGCGGCTTATTTGGATAGCAGTAACAGGATCGGTCCCAGTCAGCAAGGATTTACAAAGAGGAAATCATGCTTGACTAATCTTCTGGAATTTTTTGAGGATGTAACTCGGAAAATGGACAAGGGAGAGCCAGTGGATGTAGTGTATCTGGACTTTCAGAAAGCATTTGATAAGGTCCCACATAGGAGATTAGTGGGCAAAATGAGGGCACATGGTATTGGGGTTACAGTGCTGACATAGATAGAAAATTGGATGACAGACAGGAAACAAATGGTAGGGAGTAATGGAACCCTTTCAGAATGGCAGGCAGTGACTAATAGGGTACCGCAAAGTTCGGTGCTGGGACTGCAGCTTTTTACAATATACATCAATGATTTGGATGAAGGGATTCAAAGTAACATTAGCAAATTTGCAGAGGACACAAAGCTGGGTGGCAGTGTGAACTGTGAGGAGGATGCTATGAGAATGCAGGGTGACTTGGACAGGTTGGGTGACTGAGCAGATGCATGGCAGATGCAGTTTAATGTGGATAAATGTGAGGTTTTCCACTTTGGTAGCAAAAACAGGTAGGCTGATTATTATCTAAATGGTGTCAAGTTGGGAAAAGGGGACGTTCAATGGGATCCTTGTTCATCAGTCAATGAAAGTAAGCATGCAGGTACAGCAGGCAATGAAGAAAGCCTTCATAACAAGAGGAGTTGAATATAGGAGCAAAGAGGTCCTTCTACAGTTGTACAGGGCCCTAGTGAGACCACACCTGGAGTATTGTGTGCAGTTTTGGTCCCCTAATTTGAGGAAGGACATTCTTGCTATTGAGGGAGTGCATCGTAGGTTTTCAAGGTTAATTCCCGGGATGGCGGGACTGTCATATGCTGAGAGAATGGAGGGGCTGGGCTTGTATACTCTGGATTTTAGAAGGATGAGAGGATATCTTATTGAAACATATAACATTATTAAAGGTTTGGACATGCTAGAGGCAAGAAACATGTTCCCGATGTTGGGGGAGTCCAGAACCAGGGGCCACAGTTCAAGAATAAGGGGTAAGCCATTTAGAACGGAGATGAGGAAACACTTTTTCACACAGAGAGTTGTGAGTCTGTGGAATTCTCTGCCTCAGTGGGCGGTGGAGGCTGGTTC
This sequence comes from Malacoraja senta, assembly GCA_038087875.1. Classification (NCBI taxonomy): domain Eukaryota; kingdom Metazoa; phylum Chordata; class Chondrichthyes; order Rajiformes; family Rajidae; genus Malacoraja; species Malacoraja senta. Next base: position 102,100 of record JAXLNO010001169.1, on the reverse strand, counting down.
TCTGGATACTTTTAGGAGAGCTAGATAGGGCTCTTAAAGATAGCGGAGTCAGGGGATATGGGGAGAAGGCAGGAACGGGGTACTGATTGGGGATGATCAGCCATGATCACATTCAATGGCGGTGCTGGCTCAAAGGGCCGAATGGCCTACTCCTGCACTTATTGTCTATTGTCTATTGTCTATTGAGATGTATCTACCTTCATATGCCTCAGGATGTTAGATAGGCTGGATTGGAGTGACCGAGACACAACAGGTACAAAACCGGTTGGCATAGATTTAAAGCAATTAGCTTAATAATTCTCCATATAATTCTTCCTCTAAGTACTTTAAATCCATGCCCACTAGTTTTTTCCCTCTCATATCGATGTCCCTCATAATTTTGTTTAACTCATCTAAGTCTCCCAGTTTTGTTTCCCCCAAAAAAACACAATCCAAGTTTATTGAATTATCCCTCATTGCTAATGTTTTCCATTCCATGCGATTTGAGTGGGATAAAATCACCTCAAGGATGGTAGAGACAGGATCTTACTGTCTTAAAGGGTGATAGAGGGAGAAATTATCATCACATTTTGAAAATTCCAGGACATGTGCTTGAAGTACCGTAATCTCTAGGCCATGGATCGGGTTCATAGAATCATAGAAACATAGAAAATAGATGCAGGAGGAGGCCATTTGGCCCTTCGAGCCAGCACCGCCATTCATTGTGATCATGGCTGATCATCCCCTATCAATAACCCGTGCCTGCTTTTTCCCCATATCCCTTGACTCCACTAGCCCCTAGAGCTCTATCTAACTCTCTCTTAAATCCATCCAGTGATTTGGCCTCCACTGCCCTCTGTGGCAGTGAATTCCATAAATTCACAACTCTCTGGGTGAAAAAGTTTTTTCTCACCTCAGTCTTAAATGTCCTCCTCTTTATTCTAAGTTTGATTAGGCTTTTCATCTGACACGGACATAATAAGCCAAGTTGCCTTTTTCTGTGTTGTGAATTTTCTATCATTAAATGGTGCAGTGGGCTTGAGAGTCAATAGACTTTTCCTCTTCTAATATCCCTATATTCCTGCCAACACCGCATTCCTGTATTTATTATTTATTGCGATAGTAAAGGTCTATCAAAAGATGAATTCTAAGTTTCATAGAAATAACAATCAGATGAAATGTTCTGTTTGCCTTCACACTAACACGGCAAAAAAAAGGATGCTGCTGCAACACTGACCGGGGTAAACTTCCTACTGAATATTTTACTGGAAGTGATCTGAGGAATTTTCCTGCAGTGTTCAAAATGTTACTACTTAGGAACGAGAAGAAATCTTTTGTAATGTTAACTATGTTGTTATTACAGTGACAATGAAACCAGCCTGCTGTGGTTAAGTTGTCAGTAATGTATTGTGGTAAGAATAAAGTGCATCCTTTTTCTACAGTAAAATACAAGTTTTAGAGGGAGTCTGTGGGTGATGCAGCATGTTTGAAGGCAAAAGAATAGTCAATGCTTTGGATTGAGACCCTACATCAGAACTGTGAGTGTAAAGAAGAGGTGATGGGAGGGGTGAGGCAGGAACTGGCAAGTGATGGGCAGATCTAGGTGAGGTGGAATTGATGGGGAAATGGTGCCTATGGGGAGTAAGAAAGAGGGGAAATAGAGACAGTGGGTGGGAGGTGATAAGTGGAGACAGCAAATGGGTGCAGAATATGAAATCTGATAAGAAAAGACTTCCCCCATAACTGAATAAATCTTGGATTCAATGATGTAACCCATGTTCCTTAATTTCCCACAGCGCCAGTTCCTAGGTTCCAAGATCCAATGCCCCCGTTGTTATCCTGCAACCTGAACGTTGAATTCTTGTGCTCCAGATCTCCCCAGGTATGACCCTGCCTCTTGGTTATAATCGCACCTCTCCAGTCCCAATTTGATGCTGGATTGAATCCATTAACTTCTTTCTGATTGCTTTTCAATCTTGATAAGTCTCTGCTTTCCGTTTACTGTACTCCAATTGCTACACTGCATTGAGGCACATGTTTTACTACATTGGGAACCTTGGACCTCACCAAAATGTCTGCATCGTGTGCTTCCAAGAATGACCTGGTCTTAAGCTACAGTACTATGTGTGGCTGATTCAGCAGATTTTCTGGTTGAAGATGATCCCATGGTGATGATGGGGTACCTAATGATGGTGATGCTAATAAGTTGGATGATCAGCCATGATCGTATTGAATGGCGGTGCAGACTCGAAGGGCCGAATGGCCTACTCCTGCACCTATTTTCTATGTTTGTATGTTTCTAAGGGTCACAGCCAGTGTACTACACTTGCCTTTGTTGAATTTGTTGGGGCTGTTTGGTACCAGGCATTATATGCTATAATGTAGCTAGCATTTATATGTTCAAATGCTGTCCCAATCATGTTGCATGTTGCATGCAGGCATATAATATACGCTGGCACTGGGCCTGGGCACTGATTGCACTGGGCCTGTATTCGCTGGAGTTTAGAAAAATGAGGGGGGACCTCATTTAAAACATACAATGGTGAAAGGCTTGGATTGAGTGGATGTGGCAAGTATGTTTCCACTAGTGGGAGAGTCTAGGACCAGAGGTCATAGCCTCAGAATTAAAGGACATTCCTTTAGGAAGGAGACAAGGACAAATTTGTTTTGTGAGAGCATGGTAAATCTGTGGAATTCTTTGCCACAGAAGGCTGTGGAAGCCAAATCAATGGATATTTTTAAGGCAAAGATAGGTTCTTGATTAGCCAGGGTGTCAGGGGTTATGGGGAGAAGGCAGGAGAATGGGGTTAGAAGGGAGAAATAGATCAGCCATGATTGAATGGTGGAGTGGACTTAATGGGCCAAATGGCCTAATTCTGCTTCTATCACTTATGACCTTATGACACCATTCTTCCCAAGCATTTGCTCAGTGTTCAGGTCATAGAAAAATACCATAGGCTGTGCTGAGCTTTGATCCATCAGCAGCATGCTGACTATCCCTAATCAGCCCATCTATCCAAATGCATACATCTCTCATCCCTCAGAATACTATCCAGTAATTTGCCTATCACAGATGTTAGGCTTGCAGGAAGGAACTGCAGATGCTAGTTTAAACCAAATATAGACACATAAAGCTGGAGTAACTCAGCAGGTCAGGCTGGAGAAAAGGAATAGGTAATGATTCTTCAGACTGATGGGGAGAGAGTCAGATAAAAGGGAAACAAGAGTTATAGACGGTGATATAGAGAAATAGAACAAATGAATGAAAGATATGGACAAAGTAATGATGATCAAGGAAAGGTGGAATCCCCAATGGTCCATTGTTAGCTGTGGGCGAGTCAATAACAAGTTATACAGACAATGAAACTTAACAAGACGATACAGAAACTAGTACGACAACTAGGGTGGGTGAGGGACAGAGAGAGAGAGAGAGAGGGGAAGCAAGGATTACTTGAAGTTAGAGAAATCAACATTAATACCACTGGTTTGTAAGTTGCTCAAGCGAAGTATGAGGTGCGGTTCAGGCTCACTGGTCTATAGTTCCCAGGCTTTTACTTGCAGCTCTTCTTAAATAGAGGCACAAAAATGAGCCCCCCCCCCCCCTCCAGTGTCTCACCCGTGTCCAATTATGATTCATATATCTCAGCCAGCATGCCTGCAATATTTTCTCTACCTTCATGCCGTGTCTTTGGATATATCTGATCAGGCCCAGGAGATTGATGGACCTTCAAAATCCTTAGCAACTCCTTCAGCACCTCCTTGACTGTAATATGGACAGTCCTCAAGACATTTTCAATAACAGTCCCAAGTTCCCCAATCTTCATGTCTTGCTCCACAGTAAAAAGAGAAGAGAAATACCTGCGGGTCCACGTATTGATAGCTGCTTTGGTTTCTGAGAAGGCCCTATTTTCTCTCTAGTTACCCTTCCCCTTAATGTATTTGTAAAATGTCTTTGGATTTTCCTTGTTATCTGCCAGGATTTCCTTGTTATCTCTTGCCCCCTTTTGCCCTCCAGATTTCTTTCTTAAGTATGCTCCTCCGTTCCTGAAACTCCTTCAGGGATACACGATGCCAGCATATCCCATGCCTCTTTATTCCTGTCCAGAGCCTCAATTTGTCTTGTCCTCCAAGCCTTTCCTTCCCTCTAACAGCAATATGCATGCCCTGAACTCTCACATACACACTTTTAAAAGCATCCCACTTTTCAGAGGTTCCTTTATCCGCAAACAATCTACTCCAATTAATTTGAGTAAGTTCCTGTCTAATACATGAAAGTTGGCCCTGCCAAAATTCAGAGTGCTATCTCTTTGGCCCGCCTGTCTTTATTTTAAAACTAGCAGAACCGTGGTAATCTTACCAAAAGGCTCACCCACTTGCCCTTCCCAATTTCCTAAGAGTAGATCAAGCTATGCCCTCTCCCATTTAGGGGCCTCTACATATTGCCTGAGGAAATAATCCAGAACACATTTGACAAATTCCACCGCGACTAAGCTCTTGGTCCTACGAGAGTCTCAGTCTATATTGGGAAAGTTAAAATCCCTATTATGATATCCTTTATGTTCCATTTGAAGGTGGGAATGGTTGCTGAGTTCTGTAATCCTATTCATTTTAATAATGGTTTGAAGTTAGATTGATACAGGCATACTGTATATTTGCTAACATTTCCATTAATAATACTGCATGTCTTGGAGAGGTTGATTAGTGTTAAGCAAGTGCATAAAATGTGAGTTAGCAGTGGAAATGCTTACAGTGGGAGACTGGACAGTGAGACCCACAACTTTTACAGAATGATGGAACTGATATTGTCACACAATGACCAATTTATTGGCACAGAAGCTGCATGGGATTGGACGATGATGGGATGGTCCCTTGGGTTTCCACAGGAACAAGCTGGGACAGACCAGAGGCTCTGCCCTCTATTCTCAGCTGTGGAGATCTCAGAATTTGTTGGTTGTAAAAACATCAAACCTTGTTTGGTTTCATGTAATGCCAGCTATAGAAACATAGAAACATAGAAACATAGAAATTAGGTGCAGGAGTAGGCCATTCGGCCCTTCGAGCCTGCACCGCCATTCAATATGATCATGGCTGATCATCCAACTCAGTATCCCGTACCTGCCTTCTCTCCATACCCTCTGATCCCTTTAGCCACAAGGGCCACATCTAACTCCCTCTTAAATATAGCCAATGAACTGGCCTGGACTACCCTCTGTGGCAGAGAGTTCCAGAGATTCACCACTCTCTGTGTGAAAAATGTTCTTCTCATCTCGGTTTTAAAGGATTTCCCCCTTATCCTTAAGCTGTGACCCCTTGTCCTGGACTTCCCCAACATCGGGAGCAATCTTCCTGCATCTAGCCTGTCCAACCCCTTAAGAATTTTGTAAGTTTCTATAAGATCCCCTCTCAATCTCCTAAATTCTAGAGAGTATAAACCAAGTCTATCCAGTCTTTCTTCATAAGACAGTCCTGACATCCCAGGAATCAGTCTGGTGAACCTTCTCTGCACTCCCTCTATGGCAATAATGTCCTTCCTCAGATTTGGAGACCAAAACTGTACGCAATACTCCAGGTGTGGTCTCACCAAGACCCTGTACAACTGCAGTAGAACCTCCCTGCTCCTATACTCAAATCCTTTTGCTATGAAAGCTAACATACCATTCGCTTTCTTCACTGCCTGCTGCACCTGTATGCCTACTTTCAATGACTGGTGTACCATGACACCCAGGTCTCGCTGCATCTCCCCTTTTCCTAGTCGGCCACCATACGGATTGAGTTTCCTTTCAAGATGCAAGTAAATGCATACATCGATAATACTTTTATATCAAAGTCACGTGAGTGACAACGTGAAGAGCCCGCCAGCCAGCATGCGCGTCAATACATCTAACGCATGGCGCACGGACAGGTTGGGTGGAACGTCGGTTCCTCCAGCGGTAAGTTTAAAAACCTCTCAGGTAAGTGTTTTACTGTACTTTATTTTTCAACAGAGTCTCTAGGTTTGATTATGGAGAAACCTAGGACCAAACCTAGACGGGCCGCGGTAAAACTGGCTGCAGAAGACCGCGGTAGTGCGGGAAGCCGGCGGCCGTCTATTTCTTCAGAGTCGCTGGCAGCTCCGGTCTGCTCAGCTACCTCGGAATTAGTTCCTACAGGAAGCAGCTTGGCAACACCGAAGAGGGGTAAAGCCAAAGCGAAAACAATAAGCTAAGTCCTGTCAGACGATTCAGGCCAGGAGGATACTGCTCCCACATCGATGTCTGATGTGTTAGGCCGGTTATCTCATATGGAGCACCTTATGGAGAAGATGCTGGCACACAATATGCTCCGTGCTACGGAGGCATACTCAGGCAGTTCTATTCAAATGCCTGTGGCAACTCCTGGTACAGGGTTGCTTATTTCCTCCCACTCGGACGAGGGGAGTTTCGGAGATCACTGTGCTGACTCTGAATATGAATGTGTGCTGGAGGTTCATGCTGTAATGCATGATATGCGTGATTCGCATAAAGAAGAGTTGCCCGCTCTTGCCTCCAAATTTGCTGTTCCTTCGGGGACAGGCACGCCACTTCAAGGGGAGTTGGTCAGAAGCATCAGCTACCTCACTTCCCACCAGCTGAAGGAGGAAGCTATGGTGGAAACGACTGCGAAATATCCCAGTCCGGAAAATTGTGCAACTTTAAATGTGCCCTTAGTTAACGCCTCTATTTGGGGTTATATTGGGTCCAATACCAAATCCAAAGAAATGAAGCTTCAACAGATCCTGAGGTTATTGTCTGCAGGCATCACGGCCTTTGCTAGGTCAATCGATGGTGTTCAATTATCCGAAGTTCAGCAGGATGCTATGGCACTGCTGTGCAACGCCCATTTTGAAATGAACTGTTTCCGGAAACACGCCATCAGGCCAGAACTGAACCCAAAGTTCGCACATCTGTGCAAGGCCAGCAATATTCAGCTTCCGAATTTCCTCTTCGGAGAAGACTTGAGCAAACAGGTCAAGGACTTGCATGAGGAGTCTAAAGCTGCGGGCATGATCAAAGCATCTCCTATGAGCAAGTCTCCGCTCTTCCGCCATCAGCACCCCTACGCCTCTACCAACAAGAAGCGGTTTTCTGAGGCCAGTGGGAATTCCAGATTTGTCCTACCCGGTCACAGGTCTTTTTTAGGCCATGGCCCATCCCGCCCATCATGGAAGATGCGGCAGCCTCACGTCACAGCAGCTCAACCTTTCAGAGCGAAGGGGGAAAAACAGAACCAAAATTAGGGTCCGCTGGGCCTAGTATCGAACCACCTGTAACCTTTGAGGTAGGTGGGTCTGGTTCTATCAGTCACACGGGGTGTGCGGAGGAATTTCAAATTGGTGGTAGGTTAAGGTTGTTCTTGCATGAATGACGGCAGATAACTTCAGATCCGTTTATATTGCACAGTATAAAGGGTTTCAAAATTGAGTTTTTGCCTAACTCATTTCCACCCACACAAGATACGCCGAGTCGGTCATATACTTGCTCCAAACAAGAGACTTTGGATATGCAAGCGGAAATACACGCATTACACAAAATAGGAGTAATTGAGAGATCAATTTATGAAAAAGATCAATACATCTAATATATTCTCCAGGGAGCAGAAAGATGGTGGATGCCGTATCATCCTTGATTTGGCAAAATTTAACTCATACGTGCAGTATAGACATTTTAAAATTGAGAATTTCTTTACTGCTAAGCAACTGATTTCTGAGGGCTGCTTTATGGCATGCATCGATCTCAAGGATGCATATTATTCGGTTCCGATTCACAAGGATCACTGGAGATATCTGATGTTTAGCTGTATGGGGCAGCTGTGGCAGTTTAAATGTTACCTAATGGATTAAGCTCAGCTCTTTGGTTATTTACCAAACTGCTGAGGCCAGTGCTCGGCCTGCTCAGGGCTAAAGGGCATATTATTATGGGTTATAGATGATATTCTGATCATCGGGAGAACACTGCATTTGGCAAAACTAGCTGTTTCAGCTGCAAAGCTCATTTTTGAGAAATTGGTGTTTATCATTCATCCAGCCAAATCCAGGTTGATACCAACGAGGTCTATTGATTATTTAGGGTTTACTATTAACTCAGTGGAAATGTCTGTGACCCTGCCCAGGGGGAAAAGACTAGATTTGATGGAAGCCTGTGATAACCTTCTGATTGCAGAAGAGCCATCTATTCGCCAGGTGGCTAGAGTAATTGGCAAAATAGTGGCTGCCTTTCCTGCCGCTCGGTTTGGGCCTTTGCATTATTGAAATCTGCAGCTTGCAAAGGATCAGGCACTTAAATTCCACTTAGGTCATTTTGACAGACCTATGCAGTTGTTGCCTAAATCTAAAGCGGAGTTACAATGGTGGCCGACCAATATTCAACATTGCTCCAGCGGGGTTTTGTTTAGTAAACCTTTAATTACACTGCAGAGTGATGCAAGTGCACTGGGATGGGGAGCTACTAACACCATCTCTAGTTGCGGCGGCAGATGGAACATGTACGAGTTACCATTTAGCTGTGAATATGGTATCAATTACCTGGAAATGCTGGGGGGCATTTTATGCTTTGAAGGCTTACTGTAGGAAGCTACATGATGTGCATGTTAGACTTCAAATCGATAACACTACGGCTGTGGCATATATTAATCATATGGGTGGAAACAAATCAGTATCCTGTGATACTTTAGCTAATCTCATTTGGAATTGGTGTATAGACAGGAGGATTTGGATCTCAGCTGCTTACTTGCCGGGTAGATTTAATACGGTGGCAGATATTAGATCTCGTAAATTCAATGATCACACTGAGTGGATGTTAAATCAAAAAGTATTTAACAACATTATTGCTCGTTATGGTACACCTGATATTGATTTGTTTGCCTCCAGGCTTAATCACCAATTACCAAGATATGTAGCATGGGAGCCACACCCAGGGGCGGAGGCTATAGATGCATTCTCTTTAGACTGGGGGGGGGGGGATGTTCTTCTATGCTTTCCCTCCATTTTGCCTCATTGGACGATGCTTGCAAAAAATCATGCAAGACTTCGCTTCGGGTATTTTAGTAGTGCCTAACTGGCCTACACAACCATGGTTCCCTTTACTGTTAGAAGTGCTAACGGAACCACCCATGGTTTTTCATAAACATAAATATTTGCTTATTCATCCCGTCTCTCGGGAACCTCATCCGCTACATGACAGAATCAACCTGTTAATTTGCAGAATCTGAGAAGACCTTTCCTGAGGCTTGGATTATCCGATCGGACGGTGGATGTAATCACTGCAGCTTGGCGGGACGGCACTAAGAAGCAGTACATTTCATACATTAAACAATGGGAAGACTTTTGTGTCAATACACATATAAGTTACGTTACGGCAGATATAGCCGATGTGTTGGAATTCCTTTCAATCTTATATTTTGACAAAAAATTGAGTTATAGCACTATTAACACTGCTCGTAGTGCTTTGTCGTCATATTTGCTGCTAGGATCTGGACACCATTCTGGCGGCTCTCACCCATTGGTATCCAAATTTATGAGGGGTATTTTTTAACAAAAACCTTCCTAGGCCCAGATATAGGGAGGTATGAGGTATGGGACATTAATGTAGTATTAACGCTGCTTCGTAGTTGGGCACCAGCTGCATCTTTATCTTTGGTCCAGCTCACCTATAAATTAGTCATGCTCATGGCGCTTGTTTCAGCGCAACGAGTCCAGTCGTTACAGAAATTAAGGCTGGATAAGGCAGTTATATCCAATAATAGGGTAACCTTTTATATAGATTAGCTAATTAAGCAAAGTAGATCAGGTGCACTAGGGTTTAAGTTGGAGCTTTTGGCATATCCACCAGATCGCAGGTTATGTGTCGTTACATATATTAAAGAATATGTAAAGGTTACAAAGGACCTTCGAGGCACCAAACTGGCGGTCTTCATCAGTCATAAAAAAACACACAGAAGGGTATCGGTGAAGACCATTTCTAGATGGTTGAGATGTGTATTAGCATTCGCAGGAGTGGACACTGATGTATTCAAATCGCACTCTACCAGGGCTGCAGCCACGTCGGCAGGAGTGGACACTGATGTATTCAAATCTCACTCTACCAGGGCTGCAGCCACGTCGGCAGCAAGAATTATGGAAGTTCCGCTTGACCACATCCTAGCGACAGCAGGATGGGCGAATGAGCAAACTTTTCAAACATTTTATAATAAACCATTTACCAGGCCTGGTTTATTTGCTAGCAAAATTTTAAGTTCTGTTAATTAAATCAATTGTTTATCCCTGATGTGAAGGGACCATTATTATTATTTCCAGTAAAAGCATGGACATTTTTAAGTTAACATCATGTTTCAATGAAGTATGTTTCTTCAGCCATGTCAGGTCAACTGGGCAGTATGTCTGCATGGAATCTGGTTCACTGCATGAAACCACAGAGCTTTGAAGTCTTCACGTAGTCACTCACATGACTTCGATATAAAATAGGAAGATTAAACGAGAACTTACCAATTGAAGTTTGATCTTTATTTTATGAGAAGTTGAAGTGAGGGATTACGTGCCCTCCACTCCCAACCCTACTTCTCATAAAGATCATTCGGTAGTTCTAAGCTCGTTAATCTTCCTATAGTTTAGGTCAGCAACTATTCTGTGGTTTCATACAGCTGCTCTAAAGTTTGACGTGCATGCGGGCTGGTGGGCTCTTCACGTAATCCCTCACTTCAACTTCTCATAAAATAAAGATCAAACTTCAAACGGTAAGCTTGTTTAATCTTCCTATTTTAACACTAAACAAAGATGTTTGTTGACTCACCTGCTTTGAAAAAAAAACAGCTGTCTGACATTTGATAATTAGCTATAAAAAATAAGATTTCTCCCATTTTCAAAATAAGAATGCAACCTGTCACACATTCCCAATCAATTATGCTTTATGCATGAAAATATTTAAACCAGCAATTAGTTACTTCATTCATTAATTTCTAATTGGAGTTAATTATACACACAAATGTGCAAATTTTGCGGCTTCTGCAAATCATTATTCATTGTGGTGATTATGAGAACTGAGTTAACTATAACCAGTACAGTTAATGCCCTGTTGGTGCAAAGGTCAGAAATACATTTCAAAATAAAGGGGCTGTCCCACTGTACGAGGTAATTCAAGAGCTCTCCCGAGTTTAAAAAAAATCAAACTCGTTGTAAGCACGTAGAATGTACGTAGCGGGTACGTTGGAGCGCGGGACGTCTCTTAGCGGCTCGTAACGCTAACGGCAGGTACTCGGGAAACGCGGTAAACACGTGAAGACTTGTGAAGATTTTTCAACACGTAATCCCTCACTTCAACTTCTCATAAAATAAAGATCAAACTTCAAACGGTAAGCTCGTTTAATCTTCCTATTTTAACACTAAACAAAGATGTTTGTTGACATGTTGAAAAATATCCACGAGAGCCCCGAGTACCCACAAGCGGGTATTACCATAATTCTACGAGTTCGAATCAGGGGAAACTCGGGGGAACTCTTGAATTAGCTTGTACAGTGGGACAGGCCCTTAACCAGACTAATCTTTTTTTTTAAACAGCTCCTTTTAAAATCTCCTTTTGTTGTTGTTCATGTAAAGGCTGCAGATGGCTTGAATTTGCAACTTTCTTATTCAGTAAGATCTGCTATATGGTGACCTTTAATCTCCAACAGTCTCCTTTTTTATTTCTTAACCTTATGCTGGTGGATTCTAGTTTAGCACAACCATTCAGAAAATCTTATATTATCCACAGTTTTTCACTCAGACTGTCACCGAAGTATATTTTTCACTTCCTATTATATAGAAGTTATGGTAAAAAATTGTGAATAAGAAATATAACCCCAAATTTTCATGCAGTGACTTGCTGCTCATCTCCCCGGTGTGCTACATATACAGTATCTTGTACACATCCTCTGTCAAGAACCTATTTTCAGAAGCCATCCTAATTGTCATAGACTAGACTTTGTAGTGGGCAGGGCCCCTCCCCCCAGATGCAAGTCATCGAGACATAGCGTGATACAGTGTGGAAACAGGCCATTTGGCCCAACTTGCCCACACCGGCCAACATGCCCCAGCTACACTAGTCCTACCTGCCTGCGTTTGGTCCTTATCCTTCCAAACCTGTCCTTTCCATGTACCTGTCTAACTGTTTCTTAAATGTTGGGATAGTCCCTGCCTCAACTACCTCCTCTGGCAGCTTGTTCCATACACCCATCACCCCTTGTGTGAAAAAGTTACACATCAGATTCCTATTAAATCTTTTCCTCTTCACCTTAAACCTAAGGATCACCTGGTCCTCGATTCACCTACTCTGGGCAAGAGACTCTGTGCATCTACTCGACATATTCCTCTCATGATTTTGTACACCTCAATAAGATCACTCCTCATCCACCTGCGATCCAAGGAATAGTCACAACCTACTCAACCTCTCCCATAAGCTCAGACCCTCTAGCCCTGGTAACATCCATGTAAGTCTCATTGTGTAGTGGTCTCAACAATCTCTGTCCTCAAAAATGTTGAGGAAACCTTTGGGAGCAGGTTAAACCACACCGTAGGAAATCCAGTTGCCAAAAGTCTCAAAAAGTTATCAATGTTTCCAATTGCCTCTGCCATTCAAAAACAATTAAAAAATAATCAAATTATCCTTCTAAAAATAATTGAAACAATTTACTAATAAGTTTTAGGATGCTTTTGTTTGCCATATGAACCAAAGATACTAGAGAGCTCCTCTAGTATCTTTGATATGAACAATGTGTCCTGCCCAATGTAGCTGACTGAATGTCATTAAAGTATCAAAACTGGGGATGTTAGCCTTGGAGAGGATACTTGTTTGCTGATTTTGGAGGATTTTATGGAGAGAGCATCATTGCTATTTTCCCAGAGACTTAAGGTCCTATCCCACCTGGGCGTCATTTGCGCGTCACACAGGTGGCGCGCGAAGATTTTGTGAATCCCCAAATCCTGGGGCACCGTGCGTCACTGCCTACGCCACCACCCCTCACCACCCGCCATGCTCGTGTAATGCATGCCATGCGCACATCACGTGCACATCATGACACGCGTCATGCGTCGTGACGCGTAAATGATGTTGTGTAAATGATGCGCAAGTGACGCCCAAGTGGGACAGGCCCTTTAAGGTACGCCTGGTCTCAGAGGTGGAGGGAATCACTTTCAACCAGTAGATTATGGTTTTGTACAATGTTTAAGGTCAATTCATTGAAAGCTACATTGTTACTTGGAAAATGGTGGTGAATTCCATTCTCAATGTCTGTGCAATGGAATTTCAAATCTTTCAAATGAAGTTTTTCTTATAGCCTTTACTACACAGGCAGGGAGGAGTAGAACTTACGCAGTCGATAATAAAAACAGATTCTCCAGTCGTTCTTTACAGTTTCATTAATTTTTATTGAAGTAGTTGTACAGACAAAGAAGTAAATGTACCAGATCCTCTTTATTCTTATACAAATTGTAGCTTTCCGTTCTTACTATCTGAACTGGTAAAAAAAACTGTATTCCTTCTCTCCTGCCGGCTCCATTCAATCTGACCACTACCTGTGGTTTTGCTTCCCTGATCCGATGTATGTCACGCCCATCTACGTATCAAAAGCCTACCCAAGCATACAAAATAATTCCGCAAGAAATATCTAGACAAAATAATAAAATATACTAACAGTAATTAACCTACGCATGAATGGCTGCTACGGTATGCCTTCCCTGAGATATGAGAAGTAGTCAAATATTTTCCAGGGCCTCACCAAGAGTCAAGAGTGTTCTATTGTCATATGTCCCAAAATGGAACAACAAAATTCTTACTTGCAGCAGTACAACAGATGTCAATATAGTAATTAGACACCAAAATAAACAACAAAAAGACCATGAACCTTTATTGTCAGAACCTTTATTGTTTGACATGTGGATGTTGAATGTAAAGTCAATCATCTTGTATGTTGAAGTGAGAGAGTAAGGTAAGTATATTAGTGAATGTTGTGCAATGAATTTAGATGGTGTATCTGTCTTATTGGTGGTGATTGCAGGCTATTGGATGTGGGTGTGAGGCTTGTGGAGTGTGCAGATTTGTGAGGATGAGGTAAATCATAAAAATATGAGATGGCAGTGTTGATTGATTGGAACAGTTGGGAGGTGAATGATTCATGGAACTGTACGAGTTTGCATCGGATGATGCATTCATTGACTTTGTTCACTTGTCTGAAGTAATTAAACATACTGTGGCACTTCATCAAGGTTCTCAACCAGATTAGTGGTATTGACCTTGATTTGTAAGCGCTTCAGCTATCTATGGAGCCAATGTCTGTTTTCTTGGTCAATTAATTTGTCGAATCATTTTCATCATTCCTCCCAATTTCTGAAGATCAAAGGGGCATTCACAGGCAATTGAATGTCCATCAGCTATGCCAGCGCTTGTGTTGGGCTGGTCCTTGTGTGGAAGAATCCTTGTTCTAAGCCTATTCTGACAGAGCCCCGCATTAACTCTTTCTCCACTACATCGACCACTGGATCAATGCTGCTTCCTGCATTTGTGCAGAACACAGCAATTTCATCACGTTTGCCACCAACAGCCCCTGCCCTAAAATTCACCTGCATTATCTTTGGCACTTTTTTTCTTGAATCTCCTTGTCTCCATCTCAGGAGACAGCCACTGATATCATCTATAAAACCATGTCTACCACATCTACCTTAATGTTACCTTATCCCACCCAGCCTCATGTAAGGAAACCAACACGTAGGAAAGAATCTGTCAAGGGAATCAAGGGAAGAGTCTCTTTTGCGGCTTTTGAAGAGGTATAGAATGGAAATCTCAATTAGAAACATAGAAAATAGGTGCAGGAGGAGGCCATTCGGCCCTTCGAGCCAGCACCACCATTCATTGAGATCATGGCTGATCGTCCCCAATGAATAACCCGTGCCTGCCTTCTCCCCATATCCCTTGATTCCACCAGTCCCTAGAGCTCTATCTAACTCTCTCTTAAATCCATCCAGTGATTTGGCCTCCACTGCCCTCTGTGGTAGGGAATTCCACAAACTCTCTGGGTGAAAACGTTTTTCTCACCTCAGTCCTAAATGGCCTCCCCTTTATTCTAAGAATGTGGCCCCTGGTTCTGGACTCGCCCAACATTGGGAACATTTTTCCTGCATCTAGCCTGTCCAGTCCTTTTATAATTTTATATGTTTCTATAAGATCCCCCCTCATCCTTCTAAACCCCAGTGAATACAAGCCTAGGGTTTTCAATCTTTCCTCATATGACAGTGATACAATTTCCTCAATTGTAACATCAATGTAGGAAAAATGAGCTATTGCAACCTTCTAGAATGCATTTTCAGACTTTTGAGGAACATTTTGAATATTCTGAGTCTTACATAATTTCAATTAGATAAATTTATTATAGACAATAGACAAGAATAGGTGCAGGAGTAGGCCATTTGACCCTTCGAGCCAGCATCGCCATTCAATGTTATCATTGCTGATCATCCACAATCAGTACCCCGTTCCTGCCTTCTCCCCATATCCCCTGACTCTGCTATTTTTAAGAGCCCTATCTAGCTCTCTCTTGAAAGCATCCAGAGAACCTGTCTCCACCGCCCTCTGAAGTAGAGAATTCCACAGACTATTAAGTGTGGTTATAACATACATTAAAATGAAAATACAGAGCATAACAGTTATTTGTATTTCTGGATGCACTTTGAGGATATGTCAAGCCCATATTTATATATTTTTTTAAATGTTGCACACCTATGTTTTCTATAATAATCAGTCTTCAGTTAAATGGGGGGGATAATTTAACTGAATCATTTGAAAGATAATGAACAACCCTTGTCTGACAAGATAGTGAAACGGCATATTAGGTGTAAGAATTTGATGTAGACTATGGGATTTCCCATGTTGTTTCCCTGTCCCATTTTAATGACATTATAATCTCAAAATGTGTTGTTATTGAATTGGGACTGGGTAAATGCTTTGAACATAGTGTTGTGCATTTGGGTGCTTGGAACTGACTTAAAAGAACACTCAGATACGGGAGTAAACTAACAAGCTTCTTTATTCCAGGACGCCACCTTGGGAGTCCCCCAGCGCATGCGTCCCCTCGCACAAGACATAACATACGCTAATTATATCACATACATCACACTGCTCCCCCTTTAACTTGGAGGCAGGTAACACCATTTATATAATATACACCACACTGCTCCCCCTTTAACTTGGAGGCAGGTAACACCATTTATATAATATACACCACACTGCTCCCCCTTTAACTTGGAGGCAGGTAACACCATTTCGATTACATTAAATATAATTGATCAACACACTGTTGCAAAATTATATTATTACAGTCATCTTACATTACAATCGTATCTAAACTTAGCACTTATAATTTTTCATTCCACTCATCTTCCTTAAACCAAATACATTACCCCTTGCTTTATGTGTTATCATTTTCCGTTCCTTTATGTGTAAATTGCGAACACTTTCTAATTACTCTAGCTCTGCCTGTATCTCTGCTTCTTCCGTTTTAAATGTCCTAATCTAATTTGCAAATTTCTTCCTGTTCCTGATATTCTGCATTTCATTTTCTGGTTCATGTATTTGCTTTTTTTCCTCTTTGTAGGTGGGATCTGACCCATGGCTGCAAGTTTTTGTTTTCCAGCAGCTTCCTCTGTTCAATTTCCTGGCGCTGCGTATTTATCTGCTCTTGTTGTATAATAACATTCTGCAATGCATAACCATTTGTCCATTGCTCAGTGAAGGAGGCTCCATGCTGGACTATAGTGAAGTGTCCTAATCGCAATCGGTCCTGCTTACTTTTGTCTCGACCGACAAGCCTCTCTTCTTTAGAATTTTCTATTAGCAGCTTTTTGCTCATCGTCACACATTTATTTAACCATTCTTTGTATCGTTTAAGCCTTTTTTGTTGTTCATCTATTTTCTTAAATTACCTTTCTGGTTCTTCATCAAGAAGTAGGATCTATATTGTCTTTGCAATACAACAGTGGCTTTGATTTGCGCTCTGTATATATTTTTTACTACATAAGCACGGTAGTGAGACTGCACTACAACTGCTGTATAATTCAGTTTGAGGAAGTCTTTCCTATATCGTTTAAGCGTTTGGTATCGTTTAAGCCTTTTCTGTTGTGCATCTATTTGTCTCCTTAGGTCTTTCCTATACCAACTCATACGGAGTACTGACTGCACTTTTACAGTAGCCCTCTTTTGCTTAACCCACTGCCCAACCACCATACCCTTGCAGGCAGCCTGAATGGTAATAGTTGCATACCTCATTGTATTCCTGACCAATATTCCTATGCGACGATAAGGATAATACACTTTTTCAAGGAGACTTTGCTCAATCCCTGTAGTAATCTCTTGGACAATGGTGTTTAGTTTAGTGTGCTTGATTTGAGAGACTAGCATAAGATGTGCAAATAATGGAGCAAGCTGACAAGCCGAGGGTACATTTATTCTGACTGTTGGCAGTGTGGACCAGGTAGGTAGCAGCAACCTCCTGACTCACCCTGCTCATGCACCTGGAAGAATTTGCAGCTACATTAGCACCTCTACGGTGCTTTGAGATCTTAATCTGTAAACATATTTTTCCTTAAGACAGTGCTGACACAATGGATGTGATGCTGAATTTTATTGGCTTTCACTGGCTCTTGGGATATGAAAAGTGATTGACTTTTCTATAGTCTTGTTGTGGAGTTTTACTGTTATGGGGTCAGTTTTAAACAGCACGGGTAGAGTGGTAGACAACATTCTTACAGAGGTTTCACACAGACCACCTTCTCATCAGCTTC
Source organism: Malacoraja senta (assembly GCA_038087875.1). Lineage (NCBI taxonomy): Eukaryota > Metazoa > Chordata > Chondrichthyes > Rajiformes > Rajidae > Malacoraja > Malacoraja senta. Next base: position 84,306 of record JAXLNO010001169.1, on the reverse strand, counting down.
TAAAGTAAGTCACCAATAATTTCGAGCTCAGCCTCCAATTTCACATATGTTCAAGTGGTACTGCAGCTTGGTGACCAAGGTTGGAGTGACTTTGGTTCTGCAGTAAAGGTGAGGTAGGCTGATCAGTTTACAAATTATAAGCTGACAATATTTATGGAAAACTACAAACATACACTTACAATTGAACAGTTTAAAATACATTGAATCTAGGTTGCAGTCTATTAGTATATAGAATTGTTTGGGTGGTGATGTGTCAACAAGTGACAGATTACTTGGTTGAGAGGTGCCACAACAACAACCTCTCATTTGACGCCATTTATCTCAAGGATAAGAAAGGGGAAGTCGGAAGACCACGTGCCTGTTTTTATGATGAGTCAGTGGTGGAGACAGATAGTCATTTGATAGCATAGTCAAATTCCTGGGTGTTAACATCTCGAATGACCTGATCTGGGCCCGGCATATGGATGTAACCATGAAGAAGGCTTATCAGCACCTCTATATTCTTCAAAGATTCGGTATGCTTCAAATACTCTAACAAGGTTTTCTAGTACTGTAGAAAGTATCCTGGTGGTATCACGGCCTGATCTGGCAAACCCAACCACAGGAACATAAGAGGCTGCAGAGAATGGTGAACTCAGCCCAGTCCATCATGGCCATGGAACGTTGGAGTAAACATTCTCAATAGTTACCAGTGAACAGATATGATAGTACCAGTCTTCAATTATATCCTCCGCTGTGCAACCTCCCTCACCCCAATAGTTGAGCTTAGTTTAGTTTAGCTTATTGTCTCATGTACCGAGGTACAGTGAAAAGCTTTTTTTGCATGCTAACTAATCAGCGGAAAGACAATATATGATTACAATCGAGCCATTCATACAGTACAGATAAAATGATGAAGGGCATAACATGAATAATGTTTAGTGCAAGATTAAGCCAGTAAAGTCCAATCAATGATAGTCCGAGGGTCTCCAGTGAGGTAGATAGTAGTTCAGGACTGCTCTCTAGTTGTGGTAGGATGATTCAGTTGCCTGATAACAGCTGGGAAGAAACTGTCCCTGAATCTGGAGATGTGCATTTTCACACTTCTGTACCTCTTGCCTGACAGGAATGGGGAGAAGAGGGAGTGGCCGGGATGTGACTCGTCCTTGATTATGCTGGTGGCCTTCCCGAGGCATCGTGAAGTGTATATTAGTTTAAAAAAATAAAATAGCTTTTAAAATGTGTATGAGATCAGCAAATATCATACTGCATCCACATTTAGTTTAGATCAATTTAGAGATACAGTGCGGAAACAGGCCCCTTCGGCCCACCAAGTCCGCACCGACCAGTGCTGTAAGGCAGCAACTCTACCGCTGCGCCACCATGCCGCCCAGTGCTTAATGCTAGTATTAGTGCTTACTTTGTGCTTAATGCTAGCATTCATATCAAATGCAGTCTCCTCCCTCTTCGATTTGACCATCTGTGTGGAGAGCTTCCTGTGTGTTTAGAGGTGGAGGACTTCTCTATCTTCATCGCATTCATCAATGTGTCCAGTGCTACGTCCGAAACTGGAGTACCCATTCTTGACTGTCACTAGTCATGGTGCCCACACATGACGGACAACCCACCTTTAAGAAGTTCCATTGTGGCTTCACTAGTTTCAAATCATCCCAGTCACTCATGTAGATAGCTGCCAAGGCTCTAACACAGTTCTTGGCTTTGATTGGAAGCGACATTCACAATAATGAGGTGGCAACACAAATTGTATGTGTGAGCTTCACTGGGTTAAAAGACTGCTATCAGATTTAGTTCCATTGCTCTGTACTTTGTTAGCTAATCTCAGTTAGACTGGTAGTAGGAGCTCCCCCTGTAGCAGACAATTTATAAAACCATGAGAGGCATAAATCATATATTGTCAGAACTTTTTTCCCCAGGGTGGATAAATCAAAGACTACAGCTGCATAGTTTTATGATGAGAGACAAATTTCAAAGGAGATGTGTAGAGCAACTGGTGGGAGTGATGAATGCTGGAACACGCTGCTAGGTGTTGGTGAAGACAGATACAAAGGTAACATTTAGGAGGTTATTGGATAGGCACATAGATATGCAAGGAATGTAGAGATATGGATCATGTGCAGGTAATAGACAACAGACAATAGGTGCAGGAGTAGGCCATTTGGCCCTTCGAGCCACCACCGCCATTCAACCTGATCATGGCTGATCATTCCCAATCAGTACCCCGTTCCTGCCTTCTCCCCATATCCTCTGACTCCGCTATTTTTAAGAGCCCTATCTAGCTCTCTCTTGAAAGCATCCCGAGAACCTGCCTCACCGCCCTCTGAGGCAGAGAATTCCACAGACTCACAACTCTCTGTGAGAAAAAGTGTTTCCTCATCTTCGTTCCAAATGGCTTACTCCTTATTCTTAAACTGTGGCCCCTGGTTCTGGAATCCCCCAACATTGGGAACATGTTTCCTGCCTCTAGCGTGTCCAAGCCCTTAACAATCTTATGTGGTTCAATGAGACACCCTCTCATCCTTCTAAACTCCAGAGTGTACAAGCCCAGCTGCTCCATTCTCTCAGCATATGACAGTCCCGCCATCCCGGGAATTAACCTTGTAAACCTACGCTGCACTCCCTCAATAGCAAGAATGTCCTTCCTCAAATTAGGGGACCAAAACTGCACACAATACTCCAGGTGTGGTCTCACTAGGGCACTGTACAACTGCAGAAGGACCTCTTTGCTCCTATATTCTATTCCTTTTGTTATAAAGGCCAACATGCCATTCACTTTCTTCACTGCCTGCTGTACCTGCATGCTTACTTTCATAGACTGATGTACAAGGACCCCCAGATCCCGTTGTACTTCCCCTTTTCCCAACTTGACGCCATTTAGATAGTAATCTGCCTTCCTGTTTTTGCTACCAAAGAGGATAACCTCATTTATCCGCATTAAACTTCATCTGCCATGCATCTGCCCACTCCCCCAACCTGTCCAAGTCACCCTGCATTCTCATAGCATCCTCCTCACAGTTCACACTGCCACCCAGCTTTGTGTCATCTGCAAATTTGCTGATGTTACTTTACCAGGCAGAGAAGATTGTTTTCAATTGGAATCATGTTTGGCACGGACATTGTGGGTCAACGGACCTGTTCCTGTGCTGTACTGTTCTCTGTTCTATGAAGGCACTATTAACTGCACTTACTGACGTTGCATGTGTGTGATCATGATGCAAGGTCAGAAAAAGGTTCAGCTGTGATGCTCGTGTTTAATTCACTGTTAACATTAATTGTCAGGAGATTAGCAATGGTCAACTGGACGAAACCTTCACGAAACCAAGCATCAGCATGGAATCAGCTAAAAGAGGGGTGGGGCAGATAACCGACAGTGGAGAAAATATTTTGTTGTGTCAAATATGAATCCATCACCTTAAAAGTGACCAGTAGATGGAATCTGTATACTAATTTATAAGTTAAGATTTTTCCCATGAAACTAGTGCACAATAAAAATATTGGTTGATAAACTTGATGAAAAAAATATCAATGTAAAATAGGGTTAGTGAATCATGCTTGTTGGTGTGGGGGCGCCGTTGAGTATGGTTGCCTCGCCTGCAGCTGTTCATCCTTTCATCCTTTTTAAAAATTTGTAATCTCTCAAAAGTTTTATTTTGGAGGTCTTTTAGTCTTTTTAAGTGGGGGATGGCGGGGAAAACTATTTTTCTCAGTCACTACCTGGGCGAGGATGCGTCTTTCCTCCGAACCGCATCTTCGCCCCCTCCTCGCAGCCTACCATCTGGATTGGCGCGGCCTTTCCTGCCGGAGACCGTCCAGAGCTTCAGCTTCAGCAGCGGCGCAGCACTGAAGTACCATCGCGGAGCGGGCGATGCCTTACTGGGGTCGCCGTGTGGAGCTCCGGAGTGCTGGGCCTGCCGACTTTAACACCGTGGAGCTGTGGTCTGCGGAGCTTCCAGCCGCGGGCGGCGTTGACTTTAACATCGCGGAGTCCTGGGATCCCTTTGCCGAGGGCCGCCAGTGTGGAATCTCCACCCAGCTTGGCCTGTAGACTTCGGGAGCCGCAGTCTGGTAAGAAGCGGCCAATTCGGAACTCCAAGCCGCTGAGAATGTTCTTCCGTTTCGATCATCCCGGCGAGAGGGCCTGAACATCGGGCCGCCGTAGCGGCGACTGCGGAGGGCTTGAGGCCCCGACCACGGGTGAACAAAGAGGAAGGAAGATGACTGAACTTTATTGCCTTCCCTCACAGTGGGAAACGCTGATTCCGCTGCGTGGGGATGTTCATGTTAAATTCTATCGTGTGTTGTGTCCTTTTTTATTCATATGGCTGACAATAAATGTAAACGTGAACTTGAACTTGCATTTTCATTGTCTACTGTACTAACATCAGAAATAGATTAGATACCAGGTGAGCCAAATAAGTACTGTCAACCCATAACTTGCCTGACTTTATTAATCCATATTTTTACTCCGCATCAGAGCCTCAACATGTACGTTAGGAGTTGGTGAAGATCAAGGAGCTGATACATTCAGAGACTGTAGTATCACACAGGGTTTGTGCTTTCCAGGCACCAAACTATATAAGCTCCCTCCCATGGGTCCAGCTAGGACGTCACTTGGTGGCTCTGTTCATAAGTGATCCCCAGCAGACAGTGATGGCGGGAACAGCTGAGGGATTGACTGCATAGAGGTCACATCTCCATGTTTTGCTACTGCACCCTGTGGTTATCAACAAAAATACATTTCTGTAACATATTGAGATGCAGGAGGAAATCTGCAGCATACCAGCAGACACACCGCCCACAGATGCCGAGACAAACACTGTGGCTGGTGTGAAGCTGATGCAATGTGCAAGGTGCACCCACCCCTTCAACTCTCTGCTAATATGCTTTGGCATTGTTCTTATTTAAATGTGCAGCGGCAGAAGGTGAAGATGAGCAGATCTTTAAGGATGATATCACCAGGGGTAGAACACAAAGTGCTAGAGTAACTCAATGGGTCAGGCAACATCTCTGGAGGGCAGGAATAGGCAATGTTTCTGGTCGTGACTTTTCACACTGATTGTACTAGGGGGGAGAAAGCTGAAAAGTGTTGGGGTAGTACAAAGCCTGGCAAGTGATAGGTGGACACAGGTGAGGGGGCTTTTGTGATTGGCAGATGGATGGACAAATGCTAGGGATGAAAAGGAGATAATTAGACAAAACGGGTGTCAGATCCCCACCAGGAACATCTCAAGACCCTTCAGTTCTTTCTTCATCAGAGACCCAATTAACTCCCCTCTACCAATACTATCCTCCACCTGCCAGAACTTGTCCTCACACTCAACAACTTCTGTTTTGACTCCTTTCACTTTATTCAAGTCAAAGGTGTAGCCGTGGTCACTCGTATAGGTCCCATCTACAGTATGTCTGCTTTTTTGTTGATTACGTCCAATAGTCCTTGTTCCAAACGTACACTGGGACCACCCCTCAATTATGTTTCTGTAACATTGACAATTGCATCGGGTCTGCCTCCTACATCCATGCAGAACCTGTTGATTTCACCAACATTATCACAAACTTCCACTCTGCCCGCAAAATCGTACTATCTCTAACATCTCTCTCTCCTATCTCGATCTCTCTGTCTCCATCACACGTGACAGAATGGTAAAGACATTGGATGTCCATGGTAATGATGAGGCAATTGGGGACCCCCTCCCCATGTACTTTACCCTGCAACTGCAGGAGATATAATGTCTGTCCCTTCACATCCCCCCTCACCTTTATTAAGGAACCCCAGCGGCCCTTCCAGGTGAGACAGAGGTTCACATGCATCTCCTCTACTTCATCATTTGGTATTCCGATTGTGACCACCTTTCCATCGGCGACACCAAGCGTAGTTTAGGTGACCGTTTTGCCGATCACTTGTTCTCAGTCTGCCAGGGCCTGCTAGATCTCTTGGTGCTAACCATTTTAACTCTCCTTCAGATTCCCATACAGACTTTTCTGTACTGGGCCTCCATTGCCAGTTCGAGGCTATACATAAACTGGAGGAACAACGTCCCAAATTTCAGTTAGAAACATAGGAACAGAAAATAGGTGCAGGAGGAGGCCATTTGGCCCTTCGAGCCAGCACCGCCATTCATTGTGATCATGGCTGATCATCCACAATCAGTAACCCGTGCCTGCCTTCTTCCCATATCCCTTGATTCCGCTAGCCCACAGAGCTCTATCTAATTCTCTTTTAAATTCATCCAGTGAATTGGCCTCTTCTGCCTTCTGTGGCAGAGAATTCCACAAATTCACAACTCTCTAGGTGAAAACGTTTTTTCTCATCTCAGTTTAAAATGGCCTCCTCTTTATTCTTAGACTGTGGCCCCTGGTTCTGGACCCCCCCCAAACATTGGGAAAGTTTTTCCTGCATCTAGACTCTTTCGCATCCCCCATCTCTTTCCTGTCCCCCCCACCATGGCTTGCACTTATTTCTCCCACTACCCTGCACCCCCCTCCCCTTTCCCTCCTACTCTTATCCCTTCCACCCGTATTCCTCCCTCTGGCTTTACATTTCACTCATCTTCCCTCCTCTTCTCTCCTTTATTGACTGACGTTTACTATAATCCCATTGACCTCCAAAATTATCTTGACTACACCTCCCTCCACCCTGCCTCTTGCAAGGACGTCATCCCCTGCTCTCAATTTCCCCACCTCTGTCGCATCTGATCCCAAATTAAGGCTTTCCACTCTAGGACATCCAAGATTTCCTCATGCTTTAGTAAACGTGGCATTTCCCCCTGCTGTTGTGGATGTATCCCTCACCCATATTTCCTCTGTGTCCTGCAGTTCTGCTCTCACTCCCCCTTCCACCATACAGAAGGAGGAGAGATATCCCCTGGTCAATTCACCCACCAGCCATCGCATTCAACACATCAGTCTCTGACATGTCTGCCACCTGCAACGTGATCCCTTCACTAGTCACACCTCCCCATCTCCATCCCTTTCCGCTTTCTATAGAAACCATTCCTACTGTATCTTCTTGCTTCACTCATCCCTTCTCACCCAAATCACCTCCTCCTGGTACTTTACCCAGTAACTGCAAGAGATGTAACTCTTGTCTCTACAATTCCTCCTTTACACCCATCCAGGGACCTCAGCAGCTCTGCAAGGTGAGACAGAGGTTCACATGCACTTCCTCTAACCTCATCTACTGCATATGGTGCTTCCCATGTGTACTCTTTTACATCGGCGAGTCCAGGCATAGACTAGGCGACTGCTTTGGCGAGTACTTGCACTCAGTCTGCCCTGGCCTGCTGGATCTCCTGGTGACTAACAATTTTAGCTCCCCTTTCCACTTGCAATCTGAACTTTCTGTCCTGAGCCTCTTCCATTGCCAGAGACCACATACAAACAAGAGGAACCGCACCTCATAATCTGCTTGGTTAACGTATAACCTAATGAACATTGAATGCTCTAATTTTGGGTAAGACCCCTCTTCATGTCCCTCTCCCCTCTTTTCTATGCCCCTCCCACCACAGTGCACACCATTTCTCCCACTATCCCAGCCCTTCCTCCCATCTGTATCCCTCACTCTAGCTTTATATTTCCTTTCTCCTTAACTGACATCCTTTTGTCTCATTTTTATCTCCTTTTGTTACCCTTTTGTCTCCTTTTCTTCTCAGACCTTTGTCCACCTCTCTGCCAGTCAACCCCTCCACTATGTCCACAGATCACTTGCCAGGCTTTATCCCATCCCCATCTCTTTTTCAGCTTTCTCTCCTCCACTACAACCAGTCTAATGAAGTGTTCCAAACCAAAATGACGCCCAACCATGTCCTTCAAAGATGCTGCCTGACTCACTGAGTTACTCCAGCACTTTGTGATCCCTGCAAGATTCCAGCACCTGCAGTTCCTTGTCTCTCCATGTCATTTGGAGTTTCTCTATGAAATGATCAACCAAAGGTGGAATATTTTGATCCAGTAACATTTGGCATTTCACCCAAATGACAGATGCAGCCACCTGCCACACTTGTTTTGGGCACAGTGGATACCTCGGGTACACTGAAAATCAAACACTTGCTTCTTATCTTGTGTTAACAGCTGTGCAGTTCATGCACAGTGGCACTGTGATAAGCATTGATGTTATCATAATAAATATCACCAGTAAAAGCTTTATGACTTCAATATTAATATTTATGTATCACATCAAGCGTCTAAAACACAAATTTACATCATCCAAAATGTAAATGCTGATGATACATGGAAACAGGAAGTCCAATGATGAAGCTTAAAGGAATAAAGAACAGAGACTGGGACTTTAGCCGAACAGGTCCACGATGACCATCAAACGCCAATTATATTTATCATTCTCCACCTCTGAATTCCCCTCAGAATTTACTACTCACCTACACAATGGAAGCATTTTAAAGTAGCTAATTAACCTACCATGCTGCACATTTTTGGGGAGATTGGAAGAAACTGGAGGCGGCACATACGAGAATATGTACGTTTCACACAGAAATCATCAGAGGTCAGAATTGAATACAGGTTGCTGGAACTGTGAGCCACCAGTTTTACCAGCTGTGCTACAGTGCAAGAACAATCAATTACGACCTGGCTGAAATTTACGAGTCGTAATTAAATGCAGGAGAGTTGCCGAAAAACTGGAGGGTCTCATAAGTTGTGCCTCTATTCAAGAAGGGCTGCAGGGAAAAGGATGGGAACTACAGGCCAGTGAGCTTTACATCTGGAGTTGAAAAGTTACTAAAGAGTATTCAGGGAAATAGGATATTCATGCATTTAGCTGGACAAGGACTGATTGGAGAGAGTCAGCATGGAGGAGCTCATGACTCACAAATCTGACTGAGTTTTTTGAAGATGTGACCAAAAGGGTTGATGAGGGCAGAGATGTAGATGTTGTATTTATAGACTTTAGCAAAGCATTCAAAACATTTCCACATGCTAGGCTGCTCTGGAAGGTTAGATTGCATAGGATCCAAGGAGAGAGGGTTAAATGAATAGAAAATTGGCTTCATGGAAGGAAGCAGAGGGGTGGGAGGTTGCTTCTCGGACTGGAGGACTGTGACTAGTGATGTGCCTCAGGGTTCGGTGCTGGGCCCATTACTGTTGATATTTAATCAATGATTTGGATGAGAGCGTACATGGCAAGATTTGGAAGTTTGCAGATGATACAAAAGTGGGTGGTTTTGCAGGTGGTGAAGATGGTTGTGAAATATTGCAGCAGAATCTTGATCGATTGGCCAGGTGGGCTGAGGAATGGTTGATGGAATTAATTCAGGAAAATGTGAGGTTTTACATTTTGGGAAGTCTAACATAGGCAGGACCTACACAGTGAATGGTAGAGCTCTGGGAAGAGTTGTAGAGCAGAGGGAACTAGGAGTGCAGGTGCATCATTCCTTGAAGGTGGCGTCACAGACAGATAGGATGGTCAAAAAGGCTTTTGACAGTATAGAAAGATAAACAGAAAATCCTGGAGTAACTCAGCAGGTCAGGTCAGACCAGTCGGAGTCTGAAGAAGGTTCTCAACCTAAACATGACCTATTCCTTTTCTCCAGAGATGCATTTTGTGTCTCTCTTCAGTGTAAACCAGCATCTGCAGTTTCTTCCTACACATATCGAGTATAGAAGTTGGGAGGTCATGTTACAGTCATATAAGACATTGGTGAGGCCGCATTTAAGGTATGCATTCAGTTCTGGGCACCATGTTATAGGAAAGATGTTGTCAAGTTGGAAAGGGTACAGATATGATTTACGAGGATGTTGCCAAGATTGAGGGACTGAGTTACAGGGAGAGGTTGAGCAGGCTGGGATTCCTTCGAGTGCAGGAGGATGAGGGGTGATCTTACAGAGGTGTATAAAATCATGAGAGGAATATATCAGGTCGAGAATAGATTGAGAACTAGAGGACATAGATTTAAGGTGAAGGGGAAAGATTTAATAGGAATCTGAGGGGTAATTTTTTCATACAAAGTGTGGTGGGTGTATGGAACAAGCTGCCAGATGACATAGTTGAGGCAGGGACTATTGTATCATTTAAGAAACAATTAGATAGGTACGTAGTAGATAGTACAGGTTTAGAAGGATATTACAGTCAGATGAGACCTTTGTAGATGGGACATGTTGGTCAGAGTGGGCAAGTTGGGCTGAAGGGCCAGTTTCCATGCTGTAGGACTCGATGACTCTATAAATTATCCCAGTCAACGTGCCTATAAATTTAATTCTGTGCCAAAACATTAATTTCCCACCAATTCTGCCATATTTGCCAAGATCAATAATAAATTCTAAGCAGATTTTAACATGTCTTTGTCTTGCAAATACGGTACTTAAAACATAAAATGAATACAACATATTGTCTATCAGTATTTGTGGGATGTAATATGCTTTAAAACTTCTTGCATGGGTGATTAAATGCAGGTGTTTTTCTTTGCAACATAAGCAATATAGATAGAAAATCCATATCCTTCATGCCTTAATCCATTTTTTCTTTGTATTGCAGAAAATGTTGCATTTTAGCCACTAATCTGTGAAAGAGTATTCCTAGTCTTTATGAAAATATACAATAACATATCCATAATTCTCACTGTCTAAATTTGTGTTACTAGTCAGACACCTGATAAATAATTCCAACCTTGTAACTCCTTCATCCAAATCCCAACCCACTTCTCCAAGTTACTGTAGTTTTCTTCTCTTTGCCAATATTGTTGTGTCTTTATTGATGTGGATTTAATATGCTGGAATCCTCTACTGAACATAACACTGTGTGATTCAGTTAAGACACAGAAGAAGAATCTCTGGCTACCTACAGTAAGATTAGAGATTAAGCTCAATTTATGCAGTCTCTGTGGCATTTGGATTAGCCATTTACAAAGCTGGACCAAAATTCATATTTTGAGAAGACAGCTCTATTTGCCTAGCAACAATCCATGGCATGTTTGCTGTTCAATTTCTTCAAATATGGCACAAAGGGGACATAATCACAGATTCCTGAATAAAACTCAATGACGTATACTATCTATTGTTAGACACCTCTTTAAGTGATTGTGCAGAAGTTCCAATGAAAGCTCATTGGTTTGAATGATAATGATATTTTTAGCTAGATACATTCTGCATTTCCAGATTTTCTCTGTTATTTCAGAATAACAGCACCTACAGTAATTTGCTTTGGAATTGTGTGTGGAAATAAAATTCTGTTTGTTTCAAAAACAGTTTTGAGGAAGGCAAAACTCCTTGCTACCATTTTGCTTACCAATTCCTGTACATGTACAATAACACATGGTGGGTGGAGAACTTAAGGAACTGACAAGACCAATTCTCACCACCATATAAAGTGCTATCTTAAGGCCAAGGATCTCTGTAGGGCATTTTACGTCAGATACACAACAACACAATGGTCTTTCTTATGAAATGGAAGGTACTACAAATACACAAGAACACATGAAGGAATCTCTACATTCTGCAGGGGTTGGCGGTTCAACTCGAATGCTGCACTCAGTGGATCAATGGAAAACCAATCAGAACATAGGCAGTTAAGCATTTAGTTCAACCTGCTCGTTTTCTGATAAGAGCGGTGCTGAAAATGCTGCTGGCCATGGGAGTAAGTGACAATGGGGCTTTGGAAGATATTCCACATTCAAATCGGCATCATGACTGTAAAAATGTGTTGAACTGGGTTTCATTTCCAGACGAGCAGGACTGAAAACAGAGAATGTATGTGATCAACCACCTAATGAAGAAGGCAAAGTGCCCTCAGGATCTCTCTATTTTATTTATGTATTTATTTTCTTTGCTCATTCACTCATTCATTCTATTATTTATACATTACTTTTAATGATTCTTCCCTCCCTGATACCTTTCATTCTAGAACACATCACTGCATCTGAGGAAAACCCATTCCAACTGGAATGTGATCACATGCATTTTGTGGTTTCAATCCTTCCGTAGTGACTCGAAGGTCAATGCCCTTATCTTTCTCTAACAACATGAGTAACTAATTTAAACTTCCTTACTTGCTGCCACTACCATTATCTATTGTGTGACAAGTCCCTCTGATTTCACATATTTAGTCACCATGAGTGAAACTTAACAAAATATTTGAAGATCCAATATTAACATAATTGCCAAACACTCAGTGACTACCTGGAATACTACAGAATTCCACTCTCACACCTATGTGCCCAACTGCTAAGAGCTGTGCTCCTGACTTTATAACCACCATACAAAGTTCATTGACACACAACAGAACTTAGCTATGCACACACTTACTAGAATCCCACGTTCATAGTTTCTGCTGCTGTCAACTATCACCTCATCTCATAGGCATCAAGCTGCTGAGACATGGATTAGCTGTGCAAATTATCAATATCCCACATCAAGTAATCCATTGGGACTTTCCCCAACTTACATGGTTATACACACTCACAACATGGGCAGAGTCCCCTAGTCCTCACCTTTCATCCCACCAGCCGTCACATACAACAAGTGATCCTCCGTCAGTTTCGCCACCTCCAACGTGACCCCACCACTCGCCACATCTTCCCATCTCCCCCCATGTCTGCCTTCCGCAAAGACCGCTCCCTCCGTAACTCCCTTGTCAATTCTTCCCTTCCCTCCCATACCACCCGCTCCCCGGGTACTTTCCCTTGCAACCGCAAGAGATGCAACGCTTGTCCCTTCACCTCCCCCCTCGATTCCATTCAAGGACCCAAGCAGTCGTTCCAGGTGCGACAGAGGTTCACCTGCATCTCCTCCAACCTCATCTATTGCATCCGCTGCTCTAGATGTCAGCTGATCTACATCGGTGAGACCAAGCGGAGGCTTGGCGATCGTTTTGCCGAACACCTCCGGTCGGTCCGCAATAACCTACCTGACCTCCCGGTGGCTCAGCACTTCAACTCCCCCTCCCATTCCGTATCTGACCTCTCTGTCCTGGGTCTCCTCCATGGCCAGTGAGCAACACCGGAAATTGGAGGAAATGCACCTTATATTCCGCTTGGGCAGTCTACATCCTGGGGCCATGAACATTGAATTCTCCCAACTCTGCTAGCCCTAGCTGTCCCCTCCCCTTCATCAGCCCTCTGGTTGTCTCCTCCCATCCCCCAGCCCTCGGGCTCCTCCTCTGCCTTTTTTCCTTTCTTCTCCCCACCCCCTATCAGTCTGAAGAAGAGTTTCGGCCTGAAACGTTGCCCATTTCCTTCGCTCCATAGATGCTGCTGCACCCGCTGAGTTTCTCCAGCATTTTTGTGTACCTTACATGGTTATAACCCTGACAAAAAAATGGAAGAAAACCGGGATTGAAAAGACCTTCCAAATCAAGGAACTTTGAAACAAAATAGCCTGATCTTCATCAGTCTCCAACGACAGGCAGTTTAGGGCAAGTCGGCTGCCCTGCCAGCAGCGAATTCGTTATTTTGACTTTATTTTTAAATTTTTTTGGTGTGTCCAAGTGTTTGTTCTGGTGTCTCTCGGTGTGTCTTATGTGGGGGGGGGGGGGGGAAGGGGGAAACCTTTTTACAGTCACTTCCTTGACGGAGAGGCAACTTTTTCGGTGTCACCTCGCAGCCTACCAGCTTGGATTGGAGTGGCCTTTCTCGGAGTCGGGCCCAGAGCTTCAGCAGCCGGCACAGTGTGGACTTTTCCATCACGGAGCGCGGCAAACCCTTGCCAGGGGTCACCAGAAAGCAGTGCTCCGATCGCTGGCCTGGTGACTTTGGCATCGTAGAGCTGTGGCCTGCGGAGCTTCTAGTCGCGGGCGTGGCGTGGACTTACCATCCGGAGCCTGGGATCCCTTGCCTGGGATCTCCTGAGAAGAGCTCCGGCCGTCGGCCTGTGGCCTACAACATCCTGAAGCCGCGATCTCCGGTAGGAAAGTGGCCGATTCGGGCACTCCAAGCCGCAGAGTGTGTTCGACCGTCCCGATCGCCTGTGCATCGGGCTGTCCGTAGCGGTGACTGCAGAGGGTTCATGGCCCCAATCACAGATGGACAGGGGAGGAGGACTGACTGAACTTTGTTGCCTTCCACCACAGTGAAGAATGCTGTGGTGGATGTTTATGTTGAATTTTATTGTGTATGTGTTCTTATTTTTTCAATTGCATCGCTGCATGGAAAATTCCTTTCACCGTACATTAGTTGGTGCATGTGACACATAAATTTGAACTTTGAACTTTAAGTGCAAAGTAACTCCTTAATGTGTAAAGAACAAATCAAACCCTCATCTGCCTGTAATAACTTGGATCAAACAAGGAACTTTATTATCACTTCTTGCCATTTTCCTGTTAATAAATATTCAGTGGAGATATCTATCAGTTGAAAATCCATAAAGTGGCTTGCAAATCCTAACTCATCTTATCAATGCTGCTCAACCCTTATCCAAGATGTACTTTACTAATATCTATGTAAGAAAGAACTGCAGATGCTGGAAAAATCTAAGGTAGACAAAATTGCTGGAGAAACTCAGCGGGGTGAGGCAGCATTCATGGAGCGAATTAGTCTACCTTAATAATATCTATAATCATCGTTTCTTATCAACAAGTATCTCAACAGATTTTTTTATCTATTCTCATGAACTCTCCACCCCCATCAGTCTTCCAAGTAAATTGGTTGCCTCCTGGTTTTAGTCTCCTCAGAGAGGCTAAACTTCCTACTTGCATCTAGTTCATATATTGGGCCTGTCCCACTTTGGCCGTCAGTTACGCGACAGGCTGGTGGCGCGCGAAGATTTCTTTCAGGACGACGTCCACACTCCTCCACACCACTCCATGCGCCCGTCCCACGCTACCCACCCGCTACCCACACGCTAGCAGGTCGCGTATATGTCGCGCGAATGACAGCCAAGTGGGATAGGCCCTTAAGACCAACAGCAGCAGAAGCAGGCAAACGATCGCCGAACTCGGCCTGGGGGCTCACAGCCATTGCAGATCCGGATCCGCCCCCACTTCTACTCCCAGAGCGGGGCCAAGACGATTGGAGATAGACACAAAATGCAGGAGTACCTCAGCGGGACTGGCAGCATCTCTGGAGAGAAGCAATGGGTGACGTTTCGGGTCGAGACCCTTCTTCAGACTGAAGAAGAGTCTTGACCCGAAACATCATCCATTCCTTCTCTCCAGAGATGCTGCCGGTCCCGCTGAGTTACTCCTGCATTTTGTGTCCATCTTCAAATTACGTCACATGCTCCAGACGGCTGTGCGGACGCATGATGACGTGCGCGACCGTCGTGCGTCAGTCATTACCGGCCTGTCGCGTAAATGACAGCCCAAGTGGGACAGGCCATTAAGGGTTTCGCTATACTTCCACTAAGCCTAGTACATCCTTTTTCCAGGGAAAGAGAACAAAATTGTAAATCTGCAGACCTGATATACATGGACAACATTAAGGCTTTTAAGAAGGCTTGTAGTCTTGTGCACAAAGTTAAGGCACAGGGGTTCCAAGGCATGTTAACAAAATATATGCAAGACTGACTCGGTGTTAGGAGGCAGGGGAGATTGGTTGATGAGTGTTTTCCAACTGCAGTTTTGTAACAAATGGTGAACCATAGGATTGGTGGAGATATCTTTGTTGTATGTAATATCATATCATCATCATATCATATATGTATTATAAGTCTGATCTTGGATGTGTGTGTATATGTGTGTGTGTGTGTATGTATATGTGTGTGTGTGTGTGTGTGTGTGTGTGTGTGTGTGTTGTGTGTGTGTGTGTGTGTGTGAGCGTGCGTGCGTGTGTGCATAATTACATCTTCTTGGAAAATCGACGCGCTAACGGCAACATTTTTACATATTCCAGTAGAGATTTTTCCCCTGGAGTCCAAAATCGCCTTATCTGAAATATTCATGTTTTATTTCTCAAGTTATTAATGAAAAATGTTCAAAAATCTGAAAAAACATTGAAAAAAAAAGTCTGCCTTTTGCTGATAATGTCACAACAGGTCCGCATGCCTGCTGTTCTTGCTCACGCTGCGAGTGACGTCACCCCCCCACCACTCCCCCATCCGTACTCAGGCCCTGTGCTCGCCCCGGGTCGGCGCATGGTGGGGAGGGTGCTGCCGCAGGCCGAGCCCAAGCCCGAGCCCAGCGACTGGACCTGGGCAGAAGCGCAGCTTGGAGCCTAAAGCCTGGAACCTGGAGCCTGGAGGCGGAGTGAGGGAATATTTTGTTTGGGAACCAGCCCTCCCCTGTGACACCACGCCCCCCACCCCTCAAACTCTACTCCCTTCCTCTCTGCCCACCCCCCTGCTCCCTCTCTGCCCCCCTCCCACTCCATCTCTGCCCCCCTGCCTCATCTGCCTTTGTCCTGTCCCTCTACGCCTGCGAGTTGGGGGCTATGCGTGAGGGGATAGGGTAAAAGGAGCGAATGAATAATAGTAATATAATATCAAAGGGGGTGGTTAGTTAGTGTGAGTGTGAGTGTGAGTGTGAGTGTGAGTGTGAGTGTGAGTGTGAGTGTGAGTGTGAGTGTGAGTGTGAGTGTGTGTGTGTGTGTGTGTGTGTGTGTGTGTGTGTGTGTGGTTAATGTGTAGTTAATGTGTAGGTGATGCCGCCGGCCGCCCCCCCGCAACCGTGTGTTGAGAGGACAGGACCAAAAGGATCCCACGTGGTCTAGTATATAAATATATACAAATGACTTCCACAAGAATGGAGGTAGTCCAATTAGTAAGTTTACAGACAACATGAAAATTTGTGAAGTCATAGATAATGAAGAAGGATATCTGAGCATGCAATGGGATATAGAACACATGCTTGCCTTCAGAGGCTGAGGCATTAAGAGTTGGGCATCATGTTGCAGAGAATATAAAACTTTGGTTAGATTGGGACATCATGTGTAGCTGCTTGCAGTGTAGCTGCTGCTGCTTGCTGCTGCTGGTGCCGATGAAGGCTGCCATGGAGTACTGCTCCTTGCTGTTTTGTATGTGTTTGTTCATTTGTGTCATCTGTGAAAACCCTACAAAGATTACTATCGCACCAAAGCAAAATACTTGTATGTGAATACTTAGCCAATAAACCTATTCATTCATTCATTCATATTGTAGCAATGTTACAAAATTTTGAGATTTTAAAAATCAAGTCTGTAATTTATCCCTTCAGATAAAGCATAAAAAGACGTTTAATTTGACACCTAATTCACTTTCATATCTTCAGTATTAAAAAACTTATGGCTATTTTCATACTCGGAAATTAGCATCTTGTTCCCTATTGCTTTTCTATTGACTTAACACAAAATCGAGGACAGTCAAAAGCCCATAACTTTCTTAAAAATTAAGAGAACTGAAATAAATTTTCAGTTATTATAGATTGAAGTATTCTGAAACAAAATATGAAAAATCTTACTTAGACAACATGAAATTAAAGTATATAATTAGTTACCTAATTGTAGCTAATTACAAAATTCAATTACTAGATCTAAACATCTATCAATTTCTTAAGAATAGATTAACATTTTTAAAAGCCTGTGTCCAAATAACATTCACACAAGAATTCACAATATAACATAATTTTTAAATCTCATGGTCATGGATTTATAGGCCAAATGGAAGGAATTTAATGTTTAATACCTGTAAATTAATGGCCATATAAATCATCTTGCAAGTGGGTTTTTCTGGAACGCGATCATTTGGAACGTTGCGGTGAATTTAAACCCGTATCGGCATGAAAAATACTGCCGGTTCGTTCGGGAAAAAAATCACCGTTTCGCAACTTAAAATGTGAATTAAAGGCATCTTGAGGAGCACTTTTATACATAAAATACACGGCTTTCCTTTACCTGTCCCATGCGTGAAATCCGTCCCCGTTGTCGGCGTTGACGGCTTTAGAAGATGATTTTAAAATTACTCCAGCGCTGAAATTGTCGGGGGATTATTAAAACAAAATACACAGAACGCCCGTCGGAAAGATTCTTCAGCAAAAGCTTGCACTCCAACGAAATATAATCCAGGACAAGGTAGGTGAAACCCGCGTTTTAACCCCGCCCCCCCCCCTCAAAGGTGCAAAAATCACGCACACGGCCAGTGGCAGAATTGCAGCGCCGCTGAAGGTAAGTATTGTAACATACCTACATATTGTGGAATATTGTGTAGAGTTGTTCCCCCTCAGAATATGGTTACCATCATTTGTTTTCCTGATTGCTTGTTGCATTTACTATTTAGCTTTCAATGACTTGTTTGTGTCCAAGCATTCATCAACATTGCCCAATCTCTCGCCATTTAAAATATTCTGCTTTTCTCTTTCTGCACCAAAGTGATGACATCACATTTTTCCACATTGTATTCCATCTGAAATATTTTCATTCACTCATCCTGTCCGTATCCCCCTGAAGCCTCTGTAAATTCTCCTTTGTATTCATAATGACACCTATCATTAAAAACCTGCAAATAATGCCTTAGTCGCCTCACAGTTGAAATTTACAGACTGAATAACTGGGACTCATGCACCAGTTCCTCTGACATGCCTGCCCAGCCATTTCCATGTTTCCCATTATAAATGTTCCAGTCCCTATCTATAAGTGACCCACCTTTGCTCTTTACCATTTTACATATCAATAGAGATTTTTGCAGTCTGTTTTTATGTTGCTTTACAGTTTAAACTCATATCTATCTTGTTTATTGTCTCTTTTGATGAGTTCTAAAATGCTTCTAATACTATTTCTGGCAACTTTCTAAGCATCTGCCTTTGACGTAATACGTTATTTAATTTATTTTGTCAGCCACAGATGAATCACTTTTCCTTTTGAATTTGTGTATAAAAGATTTTTTTTGTTTACAAAAGCCCCCACAAGTGCTGCAGTAACTCAACGGGTCAGGCAGCATCTCTGGAGAACATGGATAGGTGACGTTTTGGATCGAGACCCTTCTTTAGACTGATTGTGGTGGGGGGGGGGGGGGGGAGATGGAAGAGAAGTGGCGACAGGACAAAAACTGGAAAATGAAAGGTGTCTTTGATTGGTAGATGATTGAACAACAGCCAAAGATGAAAAGATAAAATGTGGTGAGATAAGGGGTGGTGAGATAAGGAGAGAAGAGCATGAAATTTGAAGCCAGAGGAAGGAATATAGGTGGAACAGGAAGAGGATGAGGAAAGGGGAAAGGGAGAATTGGTGCACATCGAGGTGGGACACAGGGAAGAGAGGTGGGGGAATAGGAGGGAACAGGTGAAAATTAGAGAATTCAAAGTTCATACCACTGGTTGTAATCTACCAAAGCGAAATATGAGGCGCTGTTCCTCCAGTTGCGTGTGGCCTCACTCTAGAATGGAGAAGACCCAGGACAGAAAGGTCAGTATGGGAATGGGAAGGGGAGTTAAAATGTTAGTAAGTGGGAGGTCCATGATTCAGCTGAACTAGGATTGTAGTTCTAGGAACCTGGTCTAGGATTGGTCTCGCTGATGTAAACGAGGCCATATCGGGAGCACCAATGCAGTATTGAGGTTAAAGGAGGTGCATGTGAACCTCTGTCTCACCTGGAAGGGCTATTGTGGAATCTAATTGGATGGGAAAGGGAAGGTATAGATCTCCTGCAGTTGCAGTGGAAAGTACCTGAGGAGTAAATGGTTTGTGTGGGAAGGGCAAAATGAACCAAGGAATTGCAGAGGGAGCAGTCTCCGTGGAAAGCTGAAAGGGCTGGGGCAGGAAGATGTGACTAGTGGTGGGATCACTTTGAAGGTGGCTAAAATGTCCAAGAATTATGTGTTGGATGCGGTGGCTGGTGGGGTGATAGATAAGGACCAGAGGAACTCTATACTTGTTCCAATTGAAGGTAGACAAAAGTGATGGAGAACTCAGTGGGTGCAGCAGCATCTATGGAGCGAAGGAAATAGGCAGCATTGCGTGCCGAAACTCTTCTTCAGACTGATGTAGGGTGGGGGGGGGGAAGAGGGGAGGGGGGGAGAGGGGGGGGAGAGGGGGGGGAGAGGGGGGAGAGGGGGGAGAGGGGGGAGGGGGGGAATAAGAGAAATGAAGTAAAATGAAGAGGAGGAGCCCGAGGGCAGAGGGAGAGCTGAGAAGGGGAGGAGACAGCAAGGGCTACCGGAAATTGGAGAAGTCAATGTTTATGCCGCTCGGGTGTAAACTGCCCAAGCGGAATATGAGGTGCTGTTCCGCCAATTTCCGGTGGTGCTCACTCTGGCCATGGAGGATGCCCAGGACAGAAAGGTCGGATTCGGAATGGGAGGGGGAGTTGAAGTGCTGAGCCATCGGGAGATCAGGTTGGTTAATGCGGACTGAGCGGAGGTGTTCGGCGAAACGATCGCCAAACCTATGCTAGGTCTCACCGATGTAGATCAGCTGACATCTAGAGCAGCGGATGCAATAGATGAGGTTGGAGGAGATGCAGGCCTCCTGTCTCTCTGGTCTCTCAGGTCTCTCCGTCGCACCTGGAATGACTGCTTGGGTCCTGGAATGGAGTCGAGGGGGGAGGTAAAGCGACAAGTGTGGCATCTCTTGCAGTTGCAAGGGAAAATGCCCGGGGAGGGGGTGGTGCGGGAAGGAAGAGAAGAATTGACCAGGGAGTTACGGAAGGAACGGTCTTTGCGGAAAGCAGACAGGGGGGTGATTAGAAGATGTGGCGAGTGGTGGGGTCACGTTGGAGGTGGCGAAAATAACGGAGGACTATTTGTTGTATGTGATGGCTAGTGGGGTGAAAGGTGAGGACTAGGGGGACTCTGCCCTTGTTATGAGTGTGGGGATGGTGAGAGAGAGCAGTGTTACAGGGTATTGAAGAGACCCTGGTGATAGCCTCATCTATAGTGGGGGAGGGGAACCCCCGTTCCCTGAAGAACAAAGACCGCTCCCTCTATAACTCCCTGGTCAATTCTTCCCGTACCACCCGTACCAGCCCCTCCCCGGGCACTTTCCCTTGCAACCACAGGAGATGCTACACTTGTCGCTTTACCTCCCCCCTCGACTCCATTCAAGGACCCAAGCAGTCGTTCCAGGTGCGACAGAGGTTCACCTGCATCTCCTCCAACCTCATCTATTGCATCCGCTGCTCTAGATGTCAGCTGATCTACATCGATGAGACCAAGCGTAGGCTTGGCGATCGTTTCGCCGAACACCTCCGCTCGGTCCGCATTAACCAACCTGATCTCCCGGTGGCTCAGCACTTCAACTCCCCCTCCCATTCCGAATCTGACCTTTCAGTCCTGGGCCTCCTCCATGGCCAGAGTGAGCACCACCGGAAATTGGAGGAGCAGCACCTCATATTCCGCTTGGGCAGTTTGCACCTTAGCGGCATAAACATTGACTTCTCCAATTTCTGGGAGCCCTTGCTGTCCCCTCCCCTTCTCAGCTCTCCCTCAGCCCTCGGGCTCCTCCACTTCCTTTCTCCTTTCTTCTCCCCGCACCGCCCCACCCCCCCTACATCAGTCTGAAGAAGGGTTTCAACCCGAAACGTTGCCTATTTCCTTCGCTCCATAGATGCTGCTGCACCCGCTGAGTTTCTCCAGCACTTTTGTCTACCTTCGATTTTCCAGCATCTGCAGTTCCTTCTTAAACACTTGTTCCAATTGGTTCTCTTGAATTTACGAAACCAGCTTTTAAATGTTATACCTGACACTTGGTTTAGATCGAATGTCATTGTCCTGAAGTTTAATTCTATTTCTCCCTCCACAGATGCTGTCTGACTTTTTTCATGTGTTCAGCATTTCCTTTCTTTAAATTTAAACAATAAGAGCACTGTTGTTAGAATTGAGCCTTTGGAGTAAAATAGTAAGATTAAACGAGAACTTACCAGTTTGAAGTTTGATCTTTATTTTATGAGAAGTTACGCTGGTGATTACGTGAAGAAGACCCGTCAGGGTGCATGCGCGTCAATCTTCAAAGCAGCGGTATGAAATCACAGATAACAGAATATTTGAAGTAACATAGTAAAATGAGCAACATGAGAACTACCATATGACCTTTTATGAGAGAGAGGGTTGGGCGTGGTGGGCACGTAATCACCAACGTAACTCCTCATAAAATAAAGATCAAACTTCAAACTGGTAAGTTCTCGTTTAATCTTACTATTTTACTTCGGAGTCACGTGAGTGACTACGTGAACTGTTCAAAGCTCTGTGATTTTATGCCGCAGATTCAAATCCCGGCTTCTCACTGCATTGATTGACTTCGGATGAGAAACAATTAATAATGCGTTAAACATGAAATTTGAATATCATGCAGTAACAATTGATTTGAATAATCAAAACAAACAGTAACCCCTCTATCCCTGGGGAAACTAAACAGAACTTAATACTGAATTTGCAAACAGCCCCCATCGGCAATCGGCCGATGGTAAAAATAGTTGAAAAACCAATTCATTTGACCACCCAGCGCCTGTAAGAATATGATCGATGGGAACATCCATCGCCCTGGCCGCCGACCTTGCTGCTGCACTAGTGGAAAACGATGTATACACGTCAGTGTTAATACCTGCCTGAATCAACACTTGCTTTAACCACCTTGAAATAGTCTGCTCTGACACTCTCTTGTGTGGTTTCTTGTAACTTATAAACAATCCTGTTTCCACATTTCTTAAGGTCCTTGTAGCTTCAATATAATGTAATAAATGTGTCCTTACACATAAACATGGATCAGTAGGTTATGCTGAAAACACAATTTTAAAACCTGTGACACCTGGCCTGCTCTGTTTGAGCAGGACGTAAATATATAACATAACATTCTCTTCAGCCACTTCCATCCTCTGGCTGAAACTTTTGCAAAATCTGCACTCGCTATGCTGAACCAATGCCATGAGCATTACCACCTTCATGGTGAGTTTTGTCAATTCAGAGACGTGACAGGAACCCACCGTCGAAGCATCTTGAGGACCACACTTACATCCCAGATCGCCATATACCTGGGTTTAGGAGGTTTAGAGTTGAAATTCCTTTCATCAATCGAGCTATGATATGATGAAAACCCAATAGGATCTTTTCCTGACCCCATCAAAACCATACGAGGACAAAGCACTTAAAGCTGTATTAATGGTGCTATAACTGAGCCCCTCATCATCGTAGAGTGTCGACAGGAACTCTAAAATATCCACAATATCTGCAGTCAATATTATTTTGTACACAATATTGCTCCCATTTTTTTACATAAGTAATATACCGCTTTTGAGTACTCTTTCTCCAGGCTGCAGTGAGCATGTCCACCGTTCGCCCAGACAGTCCTCGCCCCAGGTATGGCCTTCTTTAAACCTGTAAATTAACAAGTCAATACGATCACATAACGGATGACTTTCCTGTGTTAGCAGATGCTCTAGTAAATTCCTTTCTTGGGAACCACCAAAGGAGACTGGATCGCTAACTGTAACATCAAAGGGAACCATGCTTGAGTCGGGCAATTAGGTATTACAAGCACCCCCGAAGCGGCATCCTGCTTGATTATTTGCAGACTCCGAACTATGATGCAGAATGGTGGGGAAATATATAAAAACATACCACCCCAATGTAGCGAGAAAGCATCAATTGCAACTGCCCCCTGGTCTGGTTCCCATGAAACATATTTAGGCAGCTGGTGGTTAAACCTCGCTGCAAAACAAATCGATATATGGCATTCATATATAAGTACTATATTATTGAACACCTCCTGGTTCAACATCCAATCTGTGTTGTCATGGAACTTTCGTGACCTGGCGTCTGCTACTATGTTGAATCTACCTGGTAGATAAATAGCTGAAAACCAAATATCTTTTTCAATGCACCAGGCCCAAATTTGATTAGCCAATCTGTCACAAGATACCGACTTGATTCCACCGATGTGATTAATATATATGCCACTTGCGTAGTATTGTCAATCTGAAACTGAACATGCAGGTTACCTTTGTTAGAGCAATAAGCCTTATCCATAAAAAGCTCTTAATAGTTAATTCCCTATGTCTGCGGAAGCGATGCCTCTTGCTCAGTCCATCTGCCTCCACAGCTGAAACCCGTATCCGTGACACCCCACCCGAGTGCACTGACATTCATCTGCAAAATCATGGAAGGCTGGTCAAGCACTACCTTGCTAGAACTCCTGGACACATGGTGAATCCACCATTGCAAATCAGAAAACAGCCTCCATTAGCTTGATACAGCTGTCAATTAGCTCTACCTTTTTTCCCTGGGCAGAGTCAGTTAATTGAATCAATTGTGACCCAAATAGTCAGGTGTTAATTTGGATTTCTCTGGATGTATAATGCCCAATCTTTGAAAATTGGATTTAACAACTACCACCTGTTACTTCAGCTGTTCTCTTGGATACCCCTGTAATCAAGATATCATCGAGTTAAGCCACGAGTACCTGACCCTGGCCTCTCAGCATGCCTATTATAGGTTTTAACAATTTTGTGCCATAGTTGATCCATCCAGGTGAATTTCAAATATCCTCTATCCTGCAAATGAACAGACATTGAGTAATCCGCATCTTTAAGCTCTATAGTCACCATATAGCATCCTCTTGACCCAGTTGCTTGGCAGTGACAATTCCATCTTACAATGTCTATACTACATCCCCCATCCTTTTTTGTCCTGGGAAAATAATAGACACAAATTGATGGGGTTGGTGAACCGACTTTCCAATTACACCTTTATCACATAAGCTTCCAAGCGCAGTTAAACCTCCATCTGTTCTGTTAATGAAAACTGAACAGTTCTCCCAGGAATATGCTGAATGTGCAAATTACAATTTGGATTGAACTCCATTCGAAACCCTTGAATAACACTCAGTATAAACAGAGCTGAGGTCATTTGCTTCCATTCATCCCAGAACAGATGTAATGTACCCCCAGATTTAAGTTGTGTCACATTTGATATGTGCACCTGAGAACCAGGCCCACCTACCTCCTTGGTACCTGGTGGATCACGTTATCCCCGGATCCTGGCGGGAAAGCCGACGTTTGACTGTGTTCGCGCTGCAGAATGGACCTGCGCATCTGCATTGCCGGCCGACTTGTTCCTGGTCCAGCCTCGTTTGTAGGGGTACTTTCTTTTTTGGAAACCTTGCCGACCGCCGGTGGCTTGATCAAGCCCACCATCTTTGCCTCATCATCCATGTCCTTGACACTCTTGGCGAGGTCCTCTCCGAAGAGTAGGTTGGCCGGCTGTATGTTGCTGGGCTGGCAGACAGCTGCAAACTTAGAATTAATGGAGGGCCGAATGGCACTTTACCTGAGACAATTTATCTCAAAATGGGCGCTACAAAGCAACCCTAGTACCTCTTGCTGCGTCTCCGACAGATGCCCTCCATCCACCATTCTAGCGAACGCCGTGATTCCTGAGCCAAGTAATTTCAGGATTCTCTGCAGCTTCATCTCCCGGGCACTGCACACCCACGCCCATCTGGCTCCATATCACCCGGT
This sequence comes from Malacoraja senta, assembly GCA_038087875.1. Taxonomy (NCBI): domain Eukaryota; kingdom Metazoa; phylum Chordata; class Chondrichthyes; order Rajiformes; family Rajidae; genus Malacoraja; species Malacoraja senta. The sequence continues at coordinate 59,016 of JAXLNO010001169.1, read as the reverse complement.
TCACTGCTGGCACCTTCAGCAACATGCAGTTACCCGGGTCTCCTGTTTCTTGGCGGTTCCAGACTCTGACTGGACAGCGAATCGTGCTGCCAGAGATGGGAACTCTGACAACGGCCATCTTCGCTTTCCCAGTGGCACTCCATACTCTGACGGGACAGCGAATCGTGCTGCCAGTGATGGACCTCTGACAACGGCCGTCTTCGCTAGTCAACGAAGTCACCGTCAGAGTCGGGTCAGAACTGAGCTCACCCTCTGCAGGCGCCTTTTCAATGAGCCTCTATATCGTGGAGGCCAGCTCTTTTCCCAGTGGCACTCCATACTCTGACGGGACAGCGAATCGTGCTGCCAGAGATGGACCTCTGACAACGTCCGTCTTTGCTAAGGGTCAGAACTTAGCTGACCCTCTGCACTCACCTCATGTATGAGGGTGCTTCAAGCAGCCCTCTACTTGGTGCTGCCGGCGTGGCCTTTCTGCAGCCTACCGCCCACATGACTCCTCCCCCCGGAGTGTGCGTTGCTGGAGCAACCTCTGTATGAGGTGCTCCATTTGGGAGACCCGTTTAAAAAACGGTCTCCAGCCCCGTACGGGACTCGTCGCGGCCCGACTCAGTTGAGTCCAAGGGCCTCCCAGACTTCCCCGTGCCTTATGCCCGACTGGCGTTGGCTTTGGTGCTTTGTAGCACTAAGTCTGCAGTCGCCCCGCTCCCGGTAGGCGACTGTGCAGGGGTACGAGGCAGCCGCTCACAGACCGCATTCCCGCGGCTCTCCTTTGCTTACCAGCGGCTCGCCTCCCCCTGGTCGTCTTCACCATGGTGCCCTGTAAAAAACAACAAAGCACGGCACCACAGCTAAACAACTTCTTACTCCAGCTAAGTTTTCCCACTTAGCTGGAGTTTAAAATTACTTTAAAACTACTTACCACAGGAGGAGCTCTGTCCTCCCACTGGTCCGTGCGCCAATGCGTCAGACGTAAATTACGCGCATGCGCCCTGACGGGTCTTCTTCACGTAGTCACTCACGTGACTCCAAAGTAAAATTTACCCCACACCCCAATCCCCATGCATGAAAAGCTAGGTTAAATGAATTGAATAATTTTAGTATTTTACTAGGTTCAGAAATAAACCCAAAAGAACAATAACATAAATGATTAAAATGCAACCAAAGTAATTTGTAACAAAATAACAATGTGTAACAAATTTTAAAGTTTAAGAAAAATAGAATAACCCATGCAGATGAATGCAAAGTGTTACATTTAGTGAAGTCAAACCAGTGTAGTACCTTCATGAGCAGCATTCTGAGGAGTGTTGTCGAATAGAGCGATCTAGGATTGCAGGTACATGGTTCCTTGAAAATGGCATCACAGGTAGATAGGGTGATGAAGAAGGCTTTCAGCACATTGGCCTTCATCAGTCAGGGCATTGAGTATAGGAGTTGGAATGTTATGTTACAGTTATACATTTAGAGTGAGGCCCTATTTAGAGTATTGTGTTCAGTTTTGGTCACCCTGCTGTGGGCAATTTGTTGTTAAGCTGGAAAGAGAGAAGATTTACAAGGATGCCAGGACATAAGGGCCTGTGCTATATAGAAAAGTTGAGCAGGCTCGGACTTTATTCCTTGGAGCACAGAAGGATGCAGGGTGTAAAGCATGATGGAATAGATATGGTAGATGCACAGGTCGTAGAGGATTCAAGAACCAGAGGACGTTGTTTTAAGTTGAGAGGGGAAAGATTTAATAGGAACCCAAGGAGCAATGTTTTCACACAGAGGATGGTGCATATATGCAACAAGCTACCAGAGGAAATGGGAGAGGTGGGTACAATTACAACATTTAAAAGGCACCTAGTTAGGTACATAAATAGGTAAGGTTTGGAGAGAAATGGGTCAGGTGTGGGATAATGGGATTAGCTTGATTAAACAGTTTAGTCAGCATGGACAAATTGGGCTGAAGGACTTGTTTCCGTGTTGTATACTTGTATGACTATAAGTTTGGGGGAACATACAACTATATATAGAAATATTGATAAACTGGAAACAAGAACAAACAAAAATCTAACAATATGTACACCTTCAATGCAGGAAGATGGACATGTACAAAGTGGTGAACTATTTTAAAGTTATATAAAACTCTGGTTAACTATATTAGAGTATTGCAGTCCATCTCAGGGACTGCATTTCAGAAAATTCATATGGTATCAATCTTGGATAAAATGCAATTTCAATGCAGTGTTAAAACAGTTAAATTATGAGAACAAGTTTCACTGATTACAGTTGTATTTCAGTGAGTATATAAAAATTATGTGTGATCATATTGAATGGCGATGCTGGCTCGAAGGGCCAAAAGGCCTCCTCCTGCACCTATTTTCTATGTTACAATGTTTCTATCTAACTGAAGTAAAAATGATGATAAATGTTTTGAAATAATCAACTATTTCCTCTGGAGAGGTAGTCTAAAACGCAAGGAAGCCAAACATAAAATGAGGGTTAGACTGTTTAGGGGAATTGTCAGAAACCTCCTTCACCTATATCATATTATACAAACCTACTGAGAATTAATTTCTACACTTTCCTAGCAATGTGCTTCTTGGAATAATTTACCAGCAATAAAATAAATCCTTCTGAAAACAGTTAGCTGGTTTTGTTACATTCTTTCCTGCATGTGCAGATGGCCACAGGTTGAAGTCCAATAGAATAATTTGATTTTTCTCCTGTGGGTAGGGATGTAGATGCAGATTGTCACTGTATAACACATTAGGTAAATGAGTAGCACATTCTCACTTTTCAGTAATGTTAAAGTGCAACATAATGGGGGACACTTGAAACAGTAAATTATTTTGCAAAAATTTGTATTATAATAAGTAACTTGATACATACTGGGATGTCAGGACTTTCATATGAAGAAAGACTGGATAGACTTGGCTTGTACTCGCTAGAATTTAGAAGATTGAGGGGGGATCTTATAGAAACGTACACAATTCTTAAGGGGTTGGACAGGCTAGATGCAGGAAGATTGTTCCTGATGTTGGGGAAGTCCAGAACAAGGGGTCACATAGAAACATAGAAACATAGAAAGTAGGTGCGAGAGCAGACCACCAGGTCCATCGAGCCCGCACCGCCATTCGCTCATGGCTGAACACCAAACAAACACCCCTACCCACAAACAGTAGACACAAGACACAGAACACAAGACACTACCCTCCCCTTTATACCGCTATCACCCCTCTCCACCCCAAGAACCGCGTGATCTCCTGGGGGAGGCAAAAAAACGGATAAAAACCCAGGTTCACAGTTTAAGGATAAGGGGGAAATCTTTTAGGACTGAGATGAGAAAAACATTTTTTACACAGAGAGTGGTGAATCTGTGGATTTCTCTGCCACAGAATGTAGTTGAGGCCAGTTCATTGGCTATATTTAAGAGGGAGTTAGATGTGGCCCTTGTGGCTAAAGGGATCAGGGGGTATGGAGAGAAAGTAGGTACAGGATACTGAGTTGGATGATCAGCCATGATCATATTGAATGGCGGTGCAGGCTCGAAGGGCCGAATGGCCTACTCCTGCACCTATTTTCTATGTTTCTATGTAATCAAATATTGCACCATCATCTGGAAAGGACCAAAATCAGCCTAAACTTTGTGTTGGAGTTTGTTGAAATTTAATTTAAGATTACTGTAATCCAGTTGTCGAACAGGTTTTTCAGTATACCATCAGGGAGATTTGGTAACTGTAAACTGAATTTAATTATTTTTAAAACAATTGGTTTTCTCATGTATCAAGTTACTTATTATAATACAAATCTTTGCAAAATAATTTACTTTCAAGTGTCTTTCATATTTTTCTCTATTTTTCTTTGATATTTTCATGCAACACCCTCATTAAGTTGTCTTACTTTCTACTTTCTCTGCTAATATTGTGATACACACCCTGTTCACAATTTCACTGAAAGCATTTTTAACCTCTTTATGCAACTAACGTTAATTTAATTTTCTTCACTGAGTACGAATCTTCAACATTCACGTTTTCAGGAGCCAACTCGACTTCATGAAGTATTCAGCAACTCACAATGATCACAGGTCTTACGGTGAGGAAGCAATGAGAAATATTTTGATGAGAATGTTTTGTCTAATTGAATATTCAACTGAACAAATAAGATGTCACTGCAACTGAGCTCTGGAGAGCTGTCAAACCCAGATCCAGTGACATGGTTGAGAAAATGGCTTAACACCCTGACAGATGGATGGGTATAGTTTTTTTTTGGTCTCATAAAACTTAGAGCCTATCCTTTTCATTATAAAAGTAGCAGACAGCTACATTGCATTCTTAAACGTAAGGCAACATTGGGTGACTGGTTTCCCAGAGTGCACTGGAACACAAGCAGTCTGCTGCCATGTAAGCTCAGTGTGCTGCCATATTGGCTTTGAAACAAGTATTCAAGGGCTTTGTGGGTGGCCTAAGATTCTGGAAATCTATCGTTCAAAAATTGACAAGATTGCTAAGCTGCTGCTTAGAGAGAGAGCGGCAGCAACACAAATACTGCTGTTCTTTTTCAGGAAGACAAAATTTACGATCCTACAGCTGCCATTGTACTGTTATCCTTGGCATTGCCAGTCAGCCAGTAAGCAGGTGGAGTCTGAAGTCAAGCTTTTCAAACCTGGAGTTGCCTCAAGATTGTCTGCAGCTCCCTCCAATGAAGTCATTCGCCTTCCATCAGAAAAGCTGCAGGTATGTCAGAACACGACTGGGCCCAAAGGACAATGGCTGACCAGAACTTGGTGAATGCTGAAAGTGATGTTTGAATGAGTTTGACATATGGATGTTATATATGGGGATCTTATAGAAACTTACAAAATTCTTAAGGGGTTGGACAGGCTAGATGCAGGAAGATTGTTCCCGATGTTGGGGAAGTCCAGAACAAGGGGTCACAGTTTAAGGATAAGGGGGAAATCTTTTAGGACCGAGATGAGAAAAACATTTTTCACACAGAGAGTGGTGAATCTCTGGAATTCTCTGCCACAGAAGGTAGTTGAGGCCAGTTCAAAGGGATCAGGGGGTATGGAGAGAAGGCAGGTACAGGATACTGAGTTGGATGATCAGCCATGATCATATTGAATGGCGGTGCAGGCTCGAAAGGCCGAATGGCCTACTCCTGCACCCATTTTCTATGTTTCTATGTTTAATGATGAGCAACGTAGGGGAAATATAGAGTCATAGAGTCATACAGTATGAAAACAGGCCTTTCGGCCCAGTTTGTCCACACCAGCCAACGTGTCCTATCTACACTAGTTCCTCTTGCCTTTGTTTTGCCGAGCAGAGCAGAGTGATTGAGCAGCAGTATCTCAAGCAGAGTGCTTGAGATACCGGTCCTCTATTTCTAAAGAGGGATTAAAATTTCACCAAAAGTCCTGATTTATTTAATTAACTGAATATCCATGAGTTAATAATTAACTAATCTTAATTCAATTAATTAGGTAGATGTGGAAAAATATTCAAGTTTCAGCAATTGTATCAATTAAACTGCTGGACTTTCATGATATTCACTGATATCCTTAATGGGAGGAATCTTTCATCCTTGCTCAATCTGTATGATTTGAGGTGCACAACAATGTGTTCACCTCTTAACAGTCCCCTGGGTGGCCTCGCAAGCTGCTCAGTTGTTTCAAAACATTACTAAATATAACATTAAAAATAAAATTCGACCTCCAACAAAGCAAAAGCCAGGTTCCAAGTTTGACAAAGACAAAAGCACATACATCCCACCCAATCCAGCAAAGTCCACATAGGATCTTGTTTAAGAAGGAACTGCAGATGCAGGAAAATCGAAGGTAGACAAAAATGCTGGAGAAACTCAGCGGGTGAGTCAGCATCTATGGAGCGAAGGAAATAGGCAACGTTTCGGGTCAAAACCCTTGTGGTGTGGGGGGGCAGCAATCCTACAAACAGATCATGCAACTGCATTAGATAGAGCAATCACCAAAGGAGAAATAGTTCCACCACAATCTAATGTTATGGCCCACCATAGCCATTCATTGCTACCATGTTGTAATATTCACCATCCCTTCAACCAGGTGTGCCAAGGAAAATAATCCCTCAGCCCTTTCTTGAGGTTTTTAATCAATGAAAATGATAATATCAACATCAGTAATGTCCAGATTGCATCATTTAATTTATTGATTTAAATTTATCTCTTCTTCGTTTAAGCTGCAACCTAAATTCCCTTTACTTTTCACAACATGCAAATAAATATTGACTATTACAATTGGCTAATAAACATTTGTTTAGCAATGATTCACAAGTATTTCTTTGTCATTACATTGTTTAGAAATTTCAGGTGTAGAATTCAGTAGCCAGGCCTCTTTGATTTATTTTCTGTACTTAGATTGTTATTGCAGAGTTATCACCCATATATTATCCACAAATCCAAAGGGATCTCCCTGCTTCTGCCACAAGAATAGTAAATACTAGAGAGCTCCTCAACTGCCTCCTCCCAATGACCCAGGAGCTGAGTGATAATGTGGATATTATTCATGTCGAGGCACAATGGTCATTACCTTCACCATGCAACAACACCAAGAGAAATGCAAGCAGCAGCAACACGCACTATATACAGTATGGCATTCTGAAATTTCCATTAATCAGGAGGGACTGATGGATCACCTTCTTTGAATAAGGCTGCTCACAAAAAATCATCTCTTATGTTTGCTTCATCATGGCATCCAAGTCGTGATTCCAACTCAAAGTTCCACAACAGCTACAATCTCAATGCAGACCATTGTCAAACAGTACTGTGTCATAGTCCCAACAATTTATTTCAAACTTTCTTGCAATCCTCCAAAATAAGCGTTCCAGTGGAGTGAAATTATCCAGAGGACTAATGGGAACTATTCAATGTATGTTGCTAGCAACCAGAACCAAAGTAATCCCAATCTCCGTGGTCAGTCTGCAGTGTTCATACTACACACTGACCTCTAATAATAATGCTCTAAAATGGGACCCTGAAAAGCATAGACCACTTCCAAAATCTTGGGAGCCACCTCTTGGTGAAGGTGGATATTGATAATGGAATTATATCATTACGTGCAGTGCATGAGCACGGTATTTGGCTCTCAAAGATAAATGGTATTTTAAAATCAAGACGTCACATGTAGTATAATACTCACAGTCCACCAGGCAGCAATGATCCCTGCACCTAAATGCTTCAGGGCGTTGTACTCTTTGGGCAGGTACATAAAGGTACTAGAGAAATACCACCAACATTACCTCCGGAAAATCATACAAATCCAAAGAAACAACACGCGAGCCAATGTCAATCTTCTCTCCAGCTCTACTACATCTAAACAGTAAATTTCATTAAACAGTAACAGTAGAGATCTCTTCACACTCATGCCACGATTGATCTGTATGATCTATTGGGCTCTAAGTGTAGAGAACCTCCTCTCTTATTTGTTAACCAAGATGTCCAAAATCCCATCTGAAAACCATGTACCTGCTCTCCGTCCTACTCTGGTACAGCTTGTAGCAATGTCCCAGGAGCTGTTGGAGCCAGTGTGAACTTACTTTTTTAAGAGAGATTTCGAGTGGACTACAACATAAGTAAGACTATTACCCACGACTGTCTTGATGGACCAAGAGTATGCTGCCGGATTTCTGCACTTCAAAACTATGCAGCAGAATCTGAAGATTGAACATGGCTGTAACAGTATGCCGCAGACCCAAGCAATAACATAACCGATTCATCCCACTCAGAAATATGTGCTACTGTTGCATCAAATACCAGAACAGCCTCATCAAACACCTTCTAACTTCTGAACAAAGTGGTCCTTGGAGGAACAGTTCTTGACTATACAGTCTTAAACGTACAGTATCCCCCATGATCTTGCTAAAGAGTACACTTTAAGGTTGAATAATTTTTACTGAACATAATTTTCATTTATTTACAAAACATACATGCAATCATAACAGGCTATGTACAAGCAGAATGATTTGGGATTCTTCAAGTATTTTTCACCCTTCAGTGAAGAGGTTTTCCAACTGCCATGAAGATCACGTTCCTTTGAAATTATAGTCACAGCAATCTCCGTAGCTGACTTTCATCCAAAACCATAAGAATTATTTTTCTGCTTTGTTTGCAAACAAAAGTTGAAACAAGAAAGCAGCGGGTAATAATTTCAGAATTAAATTGTAGAATAAACATGTGAACCACATTATTTCAATTTTGCAATATAATAACAGGTATAATTGTGTTTAAAAAATGCAGGTTTTAATGCAACTTCTATCTTTTTGTAAATATGCCTCATAACTTAAAAAATGTCTTTACAATGACATAGATAATCTGCTTTTAAACCATTTTGTCCAGAAAATTGGTTTCATGATGATTATGTCTGCAATGTGTTAGAGTCTGTAATTATTTTCCTACTAGCTTTGAAGCTTTCCCTCGACTTCAAACTGTTCTTTTTTTTAAAAACAGCTTCCCCTGTCATTAATGCCAGCTGTGCAGAACAAGGTCATGCCAGGATGCTACTGAGATCAAGGCCAATAAGAGTAGCAACATCCCCTAACAAAGAACAAGCCAAAATACCAAACACAATGCAAATTATTGGGATTGTATCAGTGTTGAATTTGATGTTAAGCCTCAAAAGAAAACAGATGTAAACATAGTCCAAAACTGAACTGTGAACATAAATAGCTACATTAAACGGGGGCGTGGGGGGGTTAGGGCTGCTTAAAAGTTATTAATTAGAATAATAGTTATTAATGATTCAACATTTATAATGTTTATTGTAATTATTTTCAATGTATTATCACTTTTTTAATAACTGCAGAACATTTATATCAGCATAGTCATTAATTGATACTTCATTCTTTGATCAAGCTGCCACCTAATCATTTAAGAGCAGAAAAATCCTGATACTGACCTCCAGAATGAAATATGTAAGTAGTGCCTTGTAGAAGCACATGTACAAGATGTCAGAATGATTTGAGAGATTCTTCAAATCTCTTTCTCTCTTCATTTAGTTTTTCCACTTTCCTCTGAAGATAATGTGCATTTAAAATTACAGTTACAGCAGCTTCCAGTTCAGTTCAGTTTAGTTTAACTCGCAGCATGGTCGACACGAGGTCCTTGGAGGTCCTATGAGGTCACTGGAACTCTCCTTCATGCTCTAGAGAAGTTCCCGAATACTTGTGGCCTCAGCTAGGTTGCGGAAAATTTTTCAGCATGTTGTAAAATTTTCCGCGAGTAAACTTTGGTCGGCATGGTTCTTTATGACTCGTAATGCAGTGGAGTGGGGTCGCTATGTAGTTACAGGCAGTCGAGGGCAGCCATAGGCAATCTCCTTCGCTGACTGGGCATTTTGATTGGCATTTTCAGGATCAGGGAAAACCGACCAGTAGGTAAAATGCCCGCTAAACTTTATTATTATTCTTAAAAGTATTTCCACTCCTTCTACCCCCTTCTCTCCCCTTCTCTTCCCCCCCCCCCCTCCGCGCTCTCTAAAGGACTTACCGTACACTGTGGCAGCCGTTTACCTTCCTCTTCATTGTGGGTGTGAATTTCAGACAGCGCTCCCCCGCTTTCCCTGGCCCCTGCCTTTGCGATGTGTTTGTGTTTGTGTTTGTGTTTGTGTTTGTGTTTGTGTTTGTGTTTGTGTGTGTGTGTGTGTTTGTGTGTGTGTGTGTGCGTGTGCGTGTGCGGTCAGTTGATCCAGCTCGCGGTTTCAACGCGGACGTTCGATCCAGCTCGAGGTTTTCCAGGCGAGTGCCCTCGAGCTTGAAGGTCAAAGACACTCTTCTTAACTCGCGGATTAGGTCGCCGCAGTGGGACAGCCCCTTTACTTGCCTCAATGGCACTCACAACTGGCTACACTTATCCATACTAATTCCTGACATGAACAACACCAGTGAAAGACCATGCTAGACTTCATGTTAATAACTACATCTTTCAACTTTACTTCATATCGCCATTAGCAATACCATGGGGACATTAGAATACTATTGGCATGCCTTAAAAAGATGCAAATCACAGGAGTTTGAAGCACATGTGAACTTAAGTAAAATATTGTTGATGGGGGACATAATGAACTTCTACGTATCTATAACCCAAAAACAGTGTGAAATTTGATAGCCCTGAAAAGTTTCATGCAAACTGTAACAACAAATTAATAGACAACCATTAATTGCATTGCACACAGCATCGCATCTTTGTGCTGCCTGCACATTTTAAATAACTTTTACATCCAGCAATGCAACTAATTGACTGTTTAAATTAACAGACGGCAAAAATTGTGAGGTTACCTACAGTTACAAACAGGTTATATTTCAGAAAAGCTACATTTCATAAAGACTATATTCAGATAGTTTCTCTAAAAGTAAATCAGACCTGGGAGACACTGGATAATAGCACAGGATCAGATAACTTGTGTTTCCAGGGATTAGAGGTACTTAATTGGAATAACTGGTCATGGTAGGGTAAGGCAGAAAAGATGTATTTAAATCTGAATGTGCATCCAATATTAATCTGCAATATTATATTTTGTGTGCAAGCATACCTTTCATTGGATACGTGTTGCGGGCTAAAATAATCAGTTATATCATTGGCTGATAACCATTGCAGCCTAATGCCCCCACTTCCAGTTGCTGGAGGGACTCAGATTCAGCTGGCATAGTAGACAGTATCATGCCATTTGCTGGGGTTCCAGGTGCTAAACTTTTTGATCTGTTGCCTACAGTTGTTTGAACAAATGGGGTCCCATCCACTTTCAGTTAGAGGTGAGGGGTGCAAGGGTCATCTCCAAGGTTATATAGGACAGCCAACAGCATGCAGCCATGGGTAAATTGCACTGTGTATACTGTGTACACTAATATACACAAGTATACACTAATTGAACTGCGTACACTTGTCATCTGCAAATCAATGAAAGTAATTAGCTCTGTTCCAATATCATTCAGTATACAACTGAGAACATAGGCGGTCTGTCCGTGTACATTAAAAAATATATATTCATGTTGTGGATATGGAAACCCAAGTAAGGCAAGTTATTATTTCCCATGAGAAGATTGTGTGGAACATTCTTTCCGAATTACTACAATCTCCTTTGGGGTATGATGCTGTTATGTTGGGTACCAACATTTTGATGCAGGAATACCAATACACCTCCATTGTGTGGTCCAGAGAGAAAAGGAGATGATGGCATTCCTCTGCAGAATGAAAGAAGAAAGGGAAAAATATATTGACATAATTTTTCTTTCTTTTAGTAGTAAATCTATTCTCATTTTTAATTATTCATCACCGCATGCTGTGTTTTTCAATTAATTAGGGAGAAGATTATTAACTGATCTGTAATCTCTACGAGTCTAACTTTCAATGACATCAACAGGCACAGGAGCATCTTCTTGGTTGGATTAGATGCAGGATGTTAGTTCTTTCCCTTTAGCCATTGAAACATTTTTCCTGTGATATATTCAGCACAGCGGCCTGAGTGCTAAAACAGTGATCAGTGAGGGCCAATCTGAGAACTCGCTTATTGAAAAAGATTTAAGTAGAAATGATTTCCCTGGGTATAATTGACCATATTATTTCCAGTTAGGATAAAAATTATGTACTAGTGTTGTTACTTACATACTTTATCCAATATGACTGAACACATTATTCACCAATCCTTTAAGTGTTGTGGCTCCATTAAAAAACGTGATTGTTACCTTTTTTTTTTTAAATCACAAAGTTATTTAGAAATATTACATTTTTATAGGTTCAGAAAAGGCCAATATCTCTAACACTAACTTTTTTCCCCATTCCTACTTGTTTCCTGTATGCAACCAAAATGCCACCAGACATAATAAAAGGAAAACATAATTTTACAAAACACATGACAAAAATAAAAGTTTTGAACTATCTTAAATTTGTAATGAATTCTAGACTGATATAGCAGTGCAGGATGTGTGCTTCAATATGGGAGTTGCCATTATTCAGAGAAGTCAGCTACCTCAGGTAGGCAAAATTGATCCCATAAAAGACGAGGAGAATATGCTGGACAATGTTTTGCATTCATAATTTTTTAAAAAAACACATGTTATCTGATTACATTTATGGCAACTTGAAGAGTATAAATTGATGACTACACATCCACCATTACACACTCCCTTGGCACCCTAGTATACCCTGAGGTTGTCAAGGGCAGTACATATATAGAACCTTTATTTTTTATTTTAATCCTGTAATAAAATATTTCCCAGGAATGTCAAAAATGTGTTTTATTTCTTATACATAAACCTAATGTGCCATTTGAATTCTGCTGGTGTAATTTTAATAAATGCCACTCCAATCATCAGAGTAGTTTTGATAATTTGCTGCTTGAAATCATTAATTCCAAAACATTTAGAAGTTAATTCCAACAGTGACCACTGCCAGCAATATGAAGCTCTTGCATGGTATGCAACTAAGAAAATCATTTACACCTAAAAGGCAATTTTCATCCATCTAAACAACTTCTTCATAACTTTTAGAAAAGAATGCTAATAATTACAGCTGAACACACATAAAGATATCAACATATAAATGAGGAGCAGGGGCAGGCCATTAATGTATATGCACTTGCTTGGCCATTTGAAGATCATGGCTAATCTGATTGTGATGTGGTAACTTTTCTCCTCTTTGCTGATAAAGCTTCTATGAACTCAGATTTAAAGATAGATACGAAAATAGATGGAGAGACATGTAGAGAAAGCAAGGACTCTGCAGAAGGACTTGTACAGTTTGGGAGAGTGGGCGGAGAAATTGGAAATGGAATACAGTGTAGCAAAGTGCGGAGTCATGCATTTTGGTAGTAGGAATAAAGGCATAGACTATTTTCTAAATGGGGAGAGAATCCAGAAATCAGAGGTGCAAAGGGACTTGGGAGTGCTGGTGCAAGATTCCCAAAAGGTTAATCTGCAAGTCGAATCGGTAGTAAGGAAGGCAAACGCAATACTAGCATTTATTTCAAGAGGGCTCAAATACAAAAACAGGGATGTAATGCTGAGGCTCTATAAGGCGCTGGTCAGGCTGCATTTCGAATATTGTGAGCAATTCTGGGCACCATATCTGTGGAAGGATCTGCTGGTTCTGGAGAGGGTCCAGAGGAGGTTTACAAGATTGATCCCAGGAATGAGTGAGTTAAGATATGATGAGCTTTTGACGGCACTGGGCCTTTACTCGCTGGACTTTAGAAGGATGAGGGGGGAACCTCATTGAAACTTACTGAATAGTAAAAGGCTTGGATAGAGTGAATGTGGAGAGGATGTTTCCACTAGTGGGAGAGTCTAGGACTAGAGATCATAGCCTCAGAATTAAAGGATGTTCCTTTAGGAAGGAGATGAGGAGGAATTTCTTTCGTCAGAGGGTGGTGAATCTGTGTAATTCTTTGCCATCAGAAGGCTAAGGAGGCCAAGTCAATGGATATCTTTAAGACAGAGATAGATAGATTCTTGATTAGTACGAGTGTCAGGGGTTATGGGGAGAAGGCAGGAGAATGGGGTTATAAGGGAGAAATAGATCAACCATAATTGAATGGTGGAGCAACACATTGGTGAGGCTACACTTGAAGAATTATGTTCAGTATTTTGGTCACTCTGCTGTCGGAAAGATGCCATTAAGCTGGAAAGAGTGCAGAAAAGTTTTATGAGGATGTTGCCATGAATAGGGCTGAGCTACAAGGAGAGATTGGGCAGGCCTGGACTTCATTCCTCAATGCACAGGAGGCTAAGGGGTGATCTTAGAGTGGTGTATAAAATCATGTGGGAAACAGACTGGGTGAATGTACTGATTTTTTTCCCACAGGGTAGAAGAATTAAGAACCAGAGGGCATTGGTTTGGGATGAAAGGGGAAAGATTTAATTGTGATCTGAGGGACATCTTCACACAGAGTATGATACCTATATAGAACGAACTGCCAGAGGAAGTGGTTAAAAAAGATACAATAACAATATTTAAGGGACAGTTGGACAGATAGGGAAGGTTTGGAGGCATATGTGAAAAACACAGGATATTGGGACAAGCATAGATGGGCATCTTGATCGTCGTGGGGGAGGGAGCGAATGGCCTGGTTCCATGCTGCATAATTCCATGACTCTAAGACAGTCTGATAGGCTGTGTTTTTTTCTAATGTACAATAGGAGACTGAAAGGTGACCGTTTATAGGTATATAAAATCATGAGGGGCATAAATAAGGTGAGTAGTCATGGTATTTTCTCCATGGTATTGAAGTCAAGAATAGAGGGCATAGGTTTAATGTAAGAGGGAAAAGATTTAGTAGACAATAGACAATAGGTGCAGGAGTAGGCCATTTGGCCCTTCGAGCCAGCACCGCCATTCAATATGATCATGGCTGATCATCCCCAATCAGTACCCCGTTCCTGCCTTCTCCCCATATCCCCTGACACTGCTATTTTTAAGAGCTCTATCTAGCTCTCTCTTGAAAGCATCCAGAGAACCTGCCTCCACCGCCCTCTGAGGCAGAGAATTCCACAGACTCACCACTCTCTGTGAGAAAAAGTGTTTCCTCGTCTCCGTTCTAAATGGCTTACTCCTTATTCTTAAACTGTGGCCCCTGGTTCTGGACTCCCCCAACATCGGGAACATGTTTCCTGCCTCTTGCGTGTCCAAGCCCTTAACAATCTTATATGGTTCAATGAGACTCCCTCTCAACCTTCTAAACTCCAGAGTGTACAAGCCCAGCTGCTCCATTCTCTCAGCATACGACAGTCCCGCCATCCCGGGAATTAACCTTGTAAACCTACGCCGCACTCCCTCAATAGCAAGAATGTCCTTCCTCAAATTAGGAGATAAAAACTGCATACAATACTCCAGGTGTGGTCTTACTAGGGCCTTGTACAAGTGACATGAGGGGCAACTTTCTCATACAGAGGGTGGTGCATAGATGGAACAAATTGCCAGATGAAGTGATAGAGGCGGGTATAAATATAATATTTTAAAAAACACTTGGACAGACACATGGGTAAGAAATGTTTGGCTGGAAAAGGACCAAGTGCAGTCCAAGTAAGTAAGTAAGTAAGTTTATTGGGCAAGTATTCACATACAAGGAATTTGCCTTGGTGCTCCGCCCACAAGTAACAACAATGGCACTAGGTTGGTTAGGCAACTTGGTTAGCAGGTCACCCCTCAATCTCCAGCATACCAGAGAAAATAATCCAAGTTCGTCCATTTGTCCAAGCTTTCCTCACAGCTAATAACACCTTATCCAGGCAGCATTCTGATGAACATCTTCTGCAGCCTCTCCAAACATATATCTTTCCCATACTGGGCTAACCAGATGATAATAAAATATGTAGGAAGGAACTGCAGATGCTGGTTTAAACTGAAGATAGATACAAAAAGCTAGAGTAACTCAAATAATAAAGTATAATTCATTCAATAAAGTATTATTCATTCCAAATCTGGCATAATCAAAGTCAAATCTGATTGCATATTCCTTTGAGAAAGCAAATTCCAAGGAGTCACAACCCTCCAAGCCAGAAAGGTTTTGCTTCATCTCTTTCTTAAATAAGCATCTCCTTATTTTTAAGATAAAGGTAAAATTTAGGATATCTAATTAAAAGCAACAAAATTAGTGCAAATTAAGCAATCAGGTGAGTCTGATCAAAAAGTAAACTTGTCAAACAATCTTCTTCCCTACGGGATCACTAAAGTTCTTCTTAAGATGGGAAAGTTTGCAAATCTGAATTCAAGGATTATTAATTCATTTTCTGCTCCTATTTATGATTCACTCAGATTGAGGAGCAGCACCTCATATTCAACTTGGGCAGTCTGCATCCTAGTGGCCTGAACATTGACTTCTCCAATTTCCGGTAGCTCTTGCTGTCTCCTCCCCTTCTCAGCTCTCCCTCAGCCCTCGGGCTCGTCCTCATCCTTTCTTCTTCCAACCCCCCCCCCCCCCCCCATCCTGCATCAGTCTGGGGAAGGTTTCGGCCCGAAACGTTGCCTATTTCCTTCGCTCCATAGATGCTGCCGCACCCACTGAGTTTCTCCAGCATTTTTGTCTACCTTTTCTTTTCTGGATCAATGTTAATATTAATATTGTCGTTAATATTATTGAAACTGTTAGTTGAAGAAACCGGTTCACAGCCACTGCCACGTGTGGCAGCCAAGTCCTGAGGTGGCTCGAAGGACAGAATTGCCTCCTCCTGCACCTGTTGTCTATTGTCTATTGTGAAAACACACCTAGCCATCTGTCACAGCTGACTCACTTCCTGATCCTTCAAACCTATTCATCACCCATAAACATGTGGAACAATTGGTACTTACCTGCATGGTACTTACCTGCAAACTCAAAAAGCTCAACAATGCTCAGAACAAACAAACTTGGCTTGACTATTACATCCGTTTCTAGACTCATTTTCATTTAAACTATTACCACAATACTGTTATGCTTGTTTATTGTATCAGAAAACATTTTATCAGGATGCATCACAGCTTGGTTTGGGAACAGCTTCTTTCAAGACCGCAAGAAATTGCAGTGAATTGTGGATGCAGCCCAGACCATCACACAAACCAACCTCCCTTCTATTGACTCCATTTATATCTCACATTGCCTCGGCAAGGCCAGCAGCATAATCAAGGATAAGTTGCATCCTAGCCACTCCCTCTTCTCAACATCCCATCAGGCAAAAAGTGTGAAAATGCACACCCCTAGATTCAGGGACAGTCTCTTCCTACCTGTTATCAGGCAACTGAATCTTCCCACCACAACTGGAGAGCAATTTTGAACTACTATTTACCTCATTGGTGACCCTTGGACTATCTTTGATCGGACTTTGCTGGCTTTACCTTGCACTAAACATTATTCCCTTATCATGTATCTATATGCCATATGTGGCTCGATTGTAATCATGTTTTTTTTACTGACTGGTTAGCAAGTAACAAAAGCTTTTCACTGTACCTCAGTACCTGTGATAATAAACAAAACTGAACTGAAACTGAAATTGAACTAAGACTATTTTCGAGGACCATTTTAGCAAATACTTGGCAACTCAAAAGAACACCATCACCTTAAGTTTAACTTTTACTGCAGTTTAGTGTAGGTTAGTTTAGTTCAGAGGTATAGCGTGTAAACAGGTTTTTCAGCCCACAGGTCCATGCTAACCATTGATCACCCATTCACAGTAGTTCTATGTTATTTCTTCACTCCTACACGAGGGACAATTTACAGAGGCCAATTAACCTACAAACTCACGTGACTTTGGGATATGGGAGAAAAGAGGAGCACCCAAAGAAAACCCGCATGATCACGGGGAAAATGTGCAAACTCCACACTGACAGCACCCGAGGACAGAATGAAACCTGGGTCTCTGGTGCTGTGAGACAGCAGCTCTACCGCTGCGTCACTGTGCCACACTTCCATTCACATAAATCAATAAAAACATAGCTATATAAAGTTTTGGAAGGTGTGGTAAACAGAAAAATTATGATTTATGTACACCTTTGAAAAATAGATTCTTAATATTCATATATATGTGTATAAACAATGTATTATGCTATCTCAATCCCCTGATGTACAGTTGCCAATGTATTTTTTGTATGTAATAAATATCTATTATAGATGTCGAATTTTATTTCTGTTTATATCTTGGGATTTCTGTTACACTGTTAGCAAAGTTTGGATAATTAAGTGGGAGAAATGCCAAAGAAAATCTCAACCATTGAAATTCACTGTACATTACATCTCTGTACCAAGAATGAACAAATGATAATAATATAACTTTTTACTTTTCTCTCTCTATGTAAACTGGAGATAATCTGAGTATCCAGCTGACATACAGGCTTATTTACCCGTGAAATGTGGATCTTATTACAATTATGTGACAATTGCATTCAAATCTCACTTCCTCAACCAGAAACCCAGATAAACACTAGAAAGAAAAATCTGATGCAAGGACATTTATATTGAATTCAAGAAAGCTGCTGTAAAACTCCAGCGGTGCATACAAAAGGTGAGGGGGGGGGGTGGGAGATCAAATATAAAAAATTGCTTCCTAAGGATTTTAGGCTCTGCAGCTAATAAAGGTAAGACGATTCACAATTAAGTCAATAAGTGCAAACTAGGGATGAATTTCACCTGGAAACTGTATACTGTAGCGGCACCTAGTGGTGGGTTGGGGAGGTCAGAACCCTTGTCATTGGTCGGCTCGGTCACGTGACTGCGGGGGTTCGTTCGCGGGCTTTTTAGTTAGTTCGTCAGCGCTCCTCCCAGAAACAGGAGCTGTTTTTGTTAGCTAGCCAGGCACGTGAATTGCACGAATTTTCATTTTGTTTTTATTGATAATAAAAATTACTTCACTCAACCTGCCTGGTCTCGCTAAAATACTTTGGAACTAAAACATTCTTAATTAGGGGATTTTACTGTCGGCATTATAATTACTCAGCCCAGAATTGTTATAATTACTCAGCCTCCACTCAGAAACAACTGTTAAAAGATTTATATTTTGTTTGACAGTTCCAACTGTATCTAAAACAGAGATTCGCTATGTTCGTCAACACTACAATCAGTTTGTGACTATTGAGGATCACAGATCTCTGTGCTATGCCTGGTTAATGTATAACCACAGTAACCCTAGCATTGATTTTGCAGATTCAGAATACTGTTAACGTGAACACGTGTGCATACCACATGAATTGGTCTATTAGCGAACAGGAAGCAGTTCATGATAATCGTCCTCGGTGGAAAGTTTAATGCTTAGTTAATATTTGTCTGAATGACAGAGAGAGTCAGTGCTCTCTGCTGAGCAAAATTATTAACTCCCAAGTAGAACAAACAACGAAACCTGTCTTTGTGGACAACTTAAATTCACATTCAGACATTATTCTGCTGCGCAATTTAACAAAATTCATTTGTTCTGGTCAAGTTGTCTTTACTGTTTTCATCACAGCATCAAGTAAAATGGCAATTTCATGGTAATGAACATCTGACATCAAAAAGTCATTAATTCATTAAATATATCAAGAGGTATAACAAATGTGTTGAGAAAGGTGCCACAGACATTGAACAGGGCTAGCAACATAAGGGAAGGGAACATATTGGACCTTGTGTTGGGAAATGAGCATGGCCATGAGACTGGTGCTACAATGGATGAGCAGTGATCACAACTCAATAAGTTTTAAGATTGTTTTGAATAGGAAGAAAGCTGGACCTTATGGGAAGGTACTGAATTGGAGCAAGGCAAGCTACTACATTATTAGGGAGGAACTTGGGAGGATACACTGGGAGCAATTGTTATTGTGTAAGTTTACATCAGTCCTTTAAAGTCCTGTCAATCAAAGTTCAGGACCGGCATGCTGCAGAAAGGAGGAGTGATCAGATGGTGATAGAACAGAACCTTGCATGACCAAGGAGGTTGTAAATTTGTTCAAATAGAAAAAAAGAAGTGCGTGCAAGGTTTACAAGGATGGAATCGGACTGGTCCTTTGAGGAACAAGCGGACAATTATAAGGGTCAAAAAGGGCAATGGAATGGCTTTGGCAAGGCAGATTAAAGAAAATCCCATGTCTTTTTGTATCTACATTAAAAACTACGTTAAAAACAAGTGGGTAACTAGGAGAACAAGATAACAGAGGGAAGTTTTACTTGGAGTCTGGGGATGTAGGTAAGGTACTATATTAGTAATTTAGTAATTTGCATCTGTTTTCAAGGACACGGAAGACTGAGATCACTGCGGAGAGTACCAAAATGCAAGGGCAGTTTGATATTAATAAGGAGGAGGTGTTGAGGCTCTTGAAGAGCATTAAGGTGGATAAATTCCCAAGACCTGGTGGAACCTATCACAGGTTATTGAGAGGGGCAAGAGAGAAGATTATGGATGCCTTGATAGCAATCTTTACATCTTCTCTAGCCACGGGCGGTCAGAGAACTGGAGAGTAGCTAATGTTGTTCCTTTGTTTAAGAAGGGAAGTAGAGGGAATCCTTGGAATTGTAGGGTGGTGAGCATCACAACAGTGGTAGGGATGTTATTGGACAGGATTCTTCAGGATAGGATTTACTCCCATTTGGAAAAGAATGGGTTAATTAGGGATAGTCATCGTGACTTTGCTCACAGCATTGACAAAGTTGATTGGTGAGGGTAATTCAGTGGAAATTGTCTACATGGATTTTAGTTAGGCATTTGATAAAAATCCACCAAGTTAAGCTGTTCCAGAAGATTAAGATGCACAGTGACTTGATTATATGGATTCAGAACTGGCTTCCTGATAGGAAACAAATACAGTGCCATACTGTGGTGACATTTTGCCAGCAGCACAACAGGGCAGGATCAAATGTAAAAGCTCGGAACTTATTTGAGTTTAAAAAAACAGCAAAAATCGGCACTATAACTGACTAGTATACTAATCCATTTTAAATGGATTAGTACTGTTGTGATCACCCAACAGCAACAGCAATACCAATTGTAAAGGAATCCCCAATGCCAGGGGAATCCTCGCAGAGAATCATAGTTACAGCGAATACAGTGCCAGGAAACACTGCAGAGGCCTCCAATGTGTCCGTAAATGTGTTAATGTGGTACGATGTGGCCTACAAGTAAAACTGAAGCGCAGAGGACAACAACCCCCCCCCCCACCCCCCCCACCCCCCCACCCACCCACAATCCTGTGTTCCAAGAAAATATGTTTGCTGACTGGAGAAGCATGCTACATGCTGTGATCAACAAACACCAGACACCATCCTTAAAAGCCTCTTTTTTAATCACAGATACAGACTTCAGTAAGGCCAGTTTGAAGATGTCATTCCATGCTACCACCAGCACGTGCCCTGCAACACCAGAGAATCTAACATCCTCAAACTGCTATTCCACCATCAAAGACGCCTATCGCTCAATCCCACGCCCCAACTTTGGGAAATCCAACCATCTGACTATACTTTATCTTCCTGTGTATAGGCAGCATACACAGAGTAAATCATCCTCTTTGCAATGAACAAGCACAAGTTAACTTTTAAAGGAAAGAGAGAGAAAACAATTGGCTGACAATGTTTCACTTGATATAGGCAAGGTAATTATGGCTTCTTTGTCAATCAAAAGGCCTATGGTTGTTCAACATTAAGTTTCAATTAAACAGAATTTAATGTGCAGAAACAGGCCTTTGGTCCAATAGATTGATGCCAATATCTATGCCGTATACATCTCTTCCTTCTCCTCTCACATAATGCTACATTTGACCATACCTTTATCACATATATTTAATAAACACAGTGTGCCTAAATTAAACAAAAAACTTGATTTATTGTATTTTTCAATAAGGCTACCATCAACCTCAGCAACGTCGCTCAATAATTGAGTCAGGTTGACTTTGTGTATCCAGTGGGTGGTAAATAATGTTTTAATCTACCATTGCCTCATTTTTCAGCATCCACAGGAAGCCAATAAATGGAAATTGCCCCGATCAATCTAATTGCCCTCATATCAAAATCGTGTCGGGTCGATGTATGCAGATGGCACATTTGGGAGCTGCACCTTTATGCTCAATAATAAAAATTGAGACTTAATCCTTATTAATTAAAAAAAAATCTAAGCTTTGTTATCAAAGAACTTAAAGGCAAATTTATCATGTGTCAAGACAAAGTGTTCAGTGTTTATATAAACAAACTGATGGAACAAAAAGTAACTAACCATGACTGAAGCAATATAGATTGCAAAGACACAAAAGGTACCAGTGGTACATTATTGGATCTAATCAGCAAATCTAAACTTTCCTTTTCCAAGCAGGAAGTGATGAAGAAACTTTAACTGAAGATAATTTCATATAATGGTTTATCAATCACAATGTTGTACATTGCAAAACAGATAATGTGATACAATTACACTTAAAAGTCTTATTTTTAATATTAGAAATTGCCCAAAAGGTTTTTTAAGAATATGTACAACACTCTATATGCTTCCACACATATATAATTAAAAAGTGCACTGTAGCTGGTTGCTTCTATTTTATTGTTTATTCTTTAATAAACATGCTTATAATACACTGAATATTTATCTCTGCAATCTTTTCTGTTTGTTTAGTACAATCTGCACTTTTGCCCTTTCCTGAATATCTAATTTTAATCTTCTAAGTGTGGTTCTCAAGCATGTGTTTATTTGGCATTGAACCAATGTGGAACACCAAACTGTGAAAAACAAGATGCTTGCTGGAAGTGATGTTTTCAATATATTACTCACAAATCTTATGGTGTTGTACACAATGAATCAGAAGCGATCTAGTGAGAGGACTACAAAAATTGAGCTTCCAATGAGATTTGGCCAGTCACTCTTATGTCCAGCTCCCCAAAGCCATTCCAGCATTTAGGTGGCAAAAAGCAAGAATGTAATAAAATACTTGATTGCATAAAAGCACTTCCAAACAACGTTACAGAAGCTCAACATCATCTCCAACAAAACAGTATAATTTATTGATATTTCTTCCACCACATTAAACATTCACTTCCTCTATTACTGGTGAACCATAGTATGGCAATAGTGATCTGGATAAAATAGGATTAAACAGAACACTGTGGCGGCACCCGGTGGTTGGGCCACTAGCTACACGAACCCTCAGCAGTCGGTCACGTGACTGGGCAATGACAGGGAGGAGTTGTCACGGGGTATAGGTGTGTGTCCTGGGATATATAACGAACGCTGGGGCAACCCTCTCACTCTTACTTCGAGCTGACCAGTTCTCTTCTCTCTAGGGGTGAGTGTCCTTCCACCTCAGCAGGGGCTCAGCTCGAGCCCACGAGGCAACAGCCCCGCAGCAGCAACAGCAACTTTATGTTAGAGGACCAATGTGCAAGTATAACGAACCTTTTATGCCTGAATAAAGTAACCCATTTGTTCACCACGTTTGGTGCCTCTACAACACTTTGAATCTAGCCCAAGCCTAAGGACTTACATTGGGTTTTTTCATTCCAGGTTCAGGAACAGCTGCTTCCCCACAGCCATCAGGCTATTAAACACAACAACGAATAAGCTCTGAGCTCTGAACTGCAAAAGACCATATTATTATTGTTATTTGCACTATATTTGTTATTTATTGAACTTTTTCTTTTTTTTCCCGTTATGTACAATGTTCACATATTCACATATTCTGTTGTGCTGCAGCAAGTAAGAATGTCATTGTCCCATCTGGGACATATGACAATAAAACACTCTTGACTCTTGACAATAAACATAATGAATTCAATCATGTTATTGTTGAGAATCTCATCCTGGGCATGCAGCACGCACCCACTCAGCCCAGTACTATGGGCCTGTAATAATATCCAAGTTTTCATACTTGATCCTCATGCATAACCCTCGACCACATATCCTTCTTTGCTCTCTCCTATTCATGGCACAGTTATCTGCTCTCCAGATATCTCATGGGGCACAAATGACAACTCCGCCGATCCCTTCTTTCAGCAGCATCTGTCCAATTTGCCAGGCTGATACATTCACTCCTTGAGAGAAACCAACTTATAGGAAAGCACCTGTGCAGTTACAGGGTACAGAGCAACAAGTGATGCTGAGCTGAGCAACCTGAGCCTGAGGCCATGTTTTTTGTTACCACACTGAATCATTTGGGACTGAAGGAGGTAGTTGGGTTCTGCTTGGAATCACCTTTGAGTTATTCATGAATGTTTCGAACATGAACTGAAGAGATCTGAAACAGGAGCTCACCATTACCTTATCAAGGGCAATTACAGGTGGCATTAAACACTAGTTTTACCACCAATGCCCACATTCAACTGAAAAACAAAAGCGGGAGTAGAAACTATCAACATTAAGTGTGATGTTTCCAGGATCCCACAGTTCTGCTCTGAAATAATTCTTTCAGCCTAATGTTCGAAAATATTTAGAAACATAGAAACATAGAAAATAGGTGCAGGAGGAGGCCATTTGGCCCTTCGAGCCAGCACCGCCATTCATTGTAATCATGGCTGATCGTCCCCAATCAATAACCCGTGCCTGCCTTTTCCCCCATATCCCTTGATTCCACTAGCCCCTAGAGCTCTATCTAACTCTCTCTTAAATCCTTCCAGTGATTTGGCCTCCACTGCCCTCTGTGGCAGGGAATTCCACAAATCCACAACTCTCTGGGTGAAAATGTTTTTTCGCACCTCAGTCTTAAATGGCCTCCCCTTTATTCTAAGACTGTGGCCCCTGGTTCTGGACACGCCCAACATTGGGAACATTTTTCCTGCATCTAGCTTGTCCAGTCCTTTTAAAATTTTATACGTTTCTATAAGATACCCCCTCATCCTTCTAAACTCCAGTGAATACGCCTAGTCTTTTTAATCGTTCCTCATATGACAGTCCCGCCATCCCAGGGATCAATCTTGTGAACCTACGCTGCACTGCCTCAATCACAAGGATGTCCTTCCTCAAATTAGGAGACCAAAACTGTACACAATACTCCAGATGTGGTCTTACCAGAGTCCTATACAACTGCAGAAGAACCTCTCTACTCCTATACTGAAATCCTCTTGTTATGAAGGCCAACATTCCATTAGCTTTCTTCACTGCCTGCTGTACCAGCACGCCAACTTTCAGTGACTGGTGTACAAGGACACCCAGGTCTCGCTGTACCTCCCCCTTACCTAACCTAACCCCATTGAGATAATAATCTTCCCCCTTGTTTTTGCCGCCAAAGTGGATAACCTCACATTTATCTATATTATACTGCATCTGCCACGCATCTGCCCACTCACTCAACCTGTCCAGGTCACCTTGCAACCTCCTAACATCCTCTTCACAGTTCACATTGCCACCCAGCTTTGTGTCATCCACAAACTTGCTAGTGTTGCTCCTAATTCCCTCTTCCAAATCATTAATATATATATGCTAAACAGTTGCGGCCCCAACACCGAGCCTTGCAGCACTCCACTCGCCACTGCCTGCCATTCTGAAAAGGACCCGTGTCTGCCAACCAATTTTCTTTCCACGTCAAAACCCTACCCCCAATACCATGCGCTCTAATTTTAGTCACCAGTCTCCCGTGAGGGACCTTATCAAAGGCTCTTGACATTTTTCTAACTTTACACCTTATGTGTTCTGAGAATGAGATCATCAATTGGTCCTGAATTGGAGAAAGGCCTGATCCCATTCAGATTAATAGCGCCTGAACTAATTTGACATGGGACACTCAGTCAGAAAACAGTGAGTATTCTATCAACCTGCATTGAATTTGAACCCACTCCTCTGATGTCAGTGCCAAGCGTACCACGTTGCCAACTCATGATGCTTCAAAAAATATTGCTCTATCATTGTAAGTGTACAGTAATATTTTAACTTTTCTTGCATCCACTAATGTAAGCTGAATGAAATTGAACCAGAATGAAATTGAAATAATGAATAGATTTCATAATTTTAAGTGCTTCTTAAGTGTTAAGAAACACAAGATAAATTCTCAAGTTCACTTCCGTGCCTAGTAAATTCAGAAGATAGAGATTCAACTTTTGACACTGACAGTAAATGGACATTACAATACTGGCCAGTTGGGAAAATCTAATCTCAGGAGGGGAGGGCAATACAACAGAGTATGGTACACTCATTAAATGCTTAGAGCCAAAGGTGAATTTCCAACCCGGTTAAAAGCTTCCATTTGATAAGAATATTGATCCAAAGGAAAAGGCATCCACATTGTGCCTCTCAGAAGTATTTCTAAACACTTAATTTGTAAAAAAAAAAATCATGCATATGTGTACTCCTCTTATTCACTAAGTTAATGGCTGATCTTCTACCACAATTGGTATTTCCTTTCCTAGTGTACTGAAATTTCCAGGTTAACCCAACACCAACGTTGAGGCCAAAAGCCAGTATAAACCCTAATTCTAAGCGTTTGGTTGATAAAAGGATTTGAGTTGATCTCAGTAAAAAGTTACTTGATTGTGTTATTTCAGCTTTCTTACTTCCTCGTGTTTATATACCTCTTGCATATCCAATATATGACCAGTCAGCATCCTGTTTTTCCATCCTTTGAAAAGTCCAATAATAGCCACAGGCTATCCCTTATTATTTGTAATATTATTAAGTCATTTGCCTTAGGCAGATCCCATCCCTTTCCTTGCATATATAAGGGAACCTTCCAGTTCATTCATAACAATAAAGCTTTTTACCATTTGCAAGAGTTTGGTTTGCTCTGCTGATTAGATGTTTTTAATATCACTGTATTGCTTTTCTTTGCCCTTAAGAAGCATTTAAAAAGGGTGCAAGATACAAATTTCTTGAAGAATTCAATAGGGTAGTCACACAGAAATGATTCCCCTGGCTAAAGTTTAGGAAAAAAAAGCATCAACACTCAAAATAACAGTAAAATACACAGGACTAAAACGAGAGAGAAAAATCTTCAATAAAAGGGTGGTGAATCTTAGTAAGTCTCTGTTCTGAATACATTTTGAGGCTCAATTATAACTGGATTCAAAAGGTAGATCATTAGATTTCTGGTCTTTGGAAACATCGAAAGATAGGTTAGGCAGGAAAATAGTGTTGAGCTGGAGGATTAGCCTTGAATGGCAGACCAGGTACCGGGGGACAAATAGCCTACTAATGCTTCTATCTCTTGTGCTCTTATGACACTGGCTCCATCCTCAAGTGTCCATTCAACATAGATTTGCCATTAAATAAGCACAGCAGAGAGCATTTAGTCTAATTAGCCGCTGAAAAATTGTACGTACCCACAATATTCACCTCAAAGGGAAGCATGTGCATATGGAATATTAGGTAGATATGAAAAGAGTGGAAGAGATTGCTAGAGATGACTAAACAGGTTATAGTCCAGTTCAAACGTATTATAGTGGTATTTGTGCTTCAAATAATCTTATTTGAGGAAGCATTATTTGATGCTCAATTACCACTATACTCCATTTGAACTGGACTAGAACATGTTTCCTTACTGCAGAATTTACAATCTACATATGTTGCCAGGCAAAATCTTTAATTTTAGATTCAAGAAATGTGCATAATAGTAGACCACTTGTATACCATATGACCTGTGAAAAAAGGGAAACATAGGTATCCATTCTATTACATCTTATGGGCCTGTCCCACTTACGCAACTTTTTAGGCGACTGCCGGCAGTCGTCATAGGTCGTTACAGGTCGCCGAAAATTTTCAACATGTTGAAAATCCAGCAGCGACCAGAACAAGGTATGACTCTTTGGGCGATTACTCACGATCATACAGGCTTCACCCCGCGACATGTCGCCAGGGTGTTGCCTGTATGGTCGTGAGTCGTCTCCTCAGTCATCCAAAGAGTCGTAGCGTCTTTCTGGTCGCTGCTGAATTTTCAACATGTTGAAAATGTTCGCCGACCTGCAACGACCTATGATGGGTGCCGGAAGTCGCCGAAAAAGTTACGTAAGTGGGACAGGCCCATTAGGAATTGAACATTTGAGTATCCCTCTGCATTATTGGAAAAATCTAAGTTTTGGTTACTAGCATTTGCCATGTGAACCCTCGATCTAAAAGACTGAGTTTCTTGGCAGCATGTTATAACACCAAACCCCCAATCAATGCCCCACAAGATTTCAGTCGCCGTCTCTTCTTTCACCTTAGCACTCCCATTCTCCCCTCACACTTAGATTCCTACCTCTTCCTTCCCCACCCTCTTTCCTGAACTCTCAGCATCTGTCCCTGCTCTCAATGCCCACCCCCACTTAGCTGAGCATCTTGAGGTGCAGCCTGGTAATGTGAGCTCAACTGCCATTACCATAAAAGGCCTGTCTCATGGGTATGCGGTTATTGGCGGTTACTGGAGGTGAAGCAGGAAGTTTGGACCGCTCGTGGACCGCCAGGGACTGCGGGGTCGGTCCACCGCACACCGCCGGGACCTTGCGGTGTTGGTCCCAACACCTCACAGTGCTCACAAAAAAACGACGTTCAAAAATGTTGTCCTAACGCACAGCCGCCGCCAGTGCGGCACGAGCACCGCCACAGCCACCGCCAGTGCGACACGAGCACCGCCACAGCCACCGCCAGTGTGGCACGAGCACCGCCACAGCCGCCGCCAGTGCGCCGTTAGCGCCGTGAGCAGCATGAGCACCGCCACAGCCGCCGCCAGTGCGGCACGAGCACCGCCACAGCCGCCGCCAGTGCGCCGTTAGCGCCGTGAGCACCACGAGCACCGCCACAGCCGCCGCCACAGCGCCGCGAACACCACTAGCACCGCCACAGCCCCGCGATCCGAAATGACGTCATCGCATAGCGCGTCGCGTTGCGCGATGTCGTCATCACCCGACGCCGCGCGACGTCCTTTCGCATTCGGCCCGGTAAGGTTTAATTTTTTACTTACCGCAAGCTCCTGGGACCGGCCGTACAGAGATCACTCGGCCCCCACGCGGCATCTGTGCGGCGCTCCCGTGGCATACGCGCGGCGCTCTCGCGGTTGCCGTGTGGTCCCCTCTTCCGGCGACGCCGCGCTTCACCGCCAGTAACCGCCTGCCCGTGGGACAGAGCCATAAGGCCCAAAGTTCTGGAAAGCTCATTCATTCCGAGATCTGTGGTGAGCATAAATCTTCTATCTATCTATCTTCTATCTTCTATCTATACATAACTAAAACTCTGGTGTTGTGCTCTTCCGGTTTGAGCGGTTTATCTATATGCACAAAAACGATATGCGATAACGATTTTTCGTCAGCTCACTTGCCGTTCTCCTGTGCTGTGAGTACAACAAGTTTTGTTCCGATCGGTAGTTTATTGTAAAAGTTGGCGAGATTGAAAAATCATAAAAAAACGCGCGTGCGCAGATCTATCTCCTCTCTTGCCAGTCAACGGATTGGTCTCTCATCCTGTCACTCCCCGGGATGGTCTGCCGCTTCCTGCGCCATCGCGTCTTTACTTTAGCTGAGGGATGCTGTAAGTGGCCGGCAGAGGTCTCCAACCGGACACAATTTTCAGAGGGACCGGAAGCGGCCCGGCCCGGCCCCGGAGATGTCACCAAACGGAAACCGGTGAATCTGATCCCGGCGTCCAGGAGAGCGTCCAGCACCCACTGTGACTCCCAAATGCACCGCCATCACAATGCCCCGCAGCTCTAGCCCCTTCCCCTCTGGTCCCCCTCGCTGACTCCTGCCCCCCCTTCCCCGTGATACCCCCCCTATGGCTCTTCCCCCGTCTTTTCTCCAAGTTCTCCCCCCCCCCCTCCCGTCCACACGCTGGCGTGGCTGTAGCTGCTGGTGCTTCCGGGCCAATCCGTGGCCTGGCTCTTAGGGCGCCAACGGCTGATGCTCCTCCGGGGCACACAAGTAGGGAGATGAGCGACAACCTCGAGATCCTGGGGAGGGAGAGTGGGGGAGGAGAGGGGATAGAGGGAGAGGATGAGGGGAGTAGGAAGGGGAGAGGAGTTATGGAGGGAGAGAGGGAGTGACTGAGGGTAGGGCAAAAGAGAGGTGAGGAAGGGATTGGTGGAGGGTAGGAGGAGAGGGAAAAGAAGAGGGAGGAGGTGAAGAGAGAGAGTGGGGGAGGAGTGGGAATAGAGGGAGAAGAGGGGGGAGTAGAGGAGGGGGGTAGGGAGGGGAGTGGAGTTATGGAGGGAGAGAGGGAGTGACTGAGGGTAGGGGAAATGAGAGGGAGAGAGAGGTGAGGGAGGGATTGGGAAGGGAAGGAGGAGAGGGGAAAGGAGGATGGAGAGGAGAAGGTGAGAGTGCTGGGGAAGAGGGGAAATGAGCTGCGCCTGTGCAGTTGGGGGCTATGGGTGAGTGGTGGAATATTGTGTTGGGGACCAAGCCTCCTGTGTGACAGGGACCCAATGGGTCCCACTTAGTCTTGTGTCCATTATTACTCTTCATCTGCTATTCTAATAGTTATGCCATTCCCAAAACTCTGACTCTGGTTCATCTAAAGCAAGACCTGGCATATAAACCCAGTGGTATGAATAATAATTTATCTTACTTCAAGTAACCCTTGCATCCCCCAACCTAGTCGTTGCACTGGGTTCACTGTGGTCCCGTTGAGTTTCATTGTCTGCATAACTCGTTATCACCAAGCCCACAGTCAACAGCCAACAATAGACAATAGACAATGGACCATGGTCCAATATTGCATTTAGCAGAAATGGAAATGGCATAATCTAGAAGCATCTTGAATTACCCTATTTTTATTTCTAACATCAAAATACAAATACAGAATATTCTTAGTTTGATTTCTTATTTTTAATCATGTACACATTTTTATTATAAATTAAAAGCTATTACTACTAATCTGTTTTAACTATATAATTATGACAAAAATAACCTAATGAAGCATAATTTTAAATACCTGGAAAATTAATTTTAATTTTAAAATAACTTGCCAATTTTTGCTTTCCCCACACATGAATAATTCAAACACGATGCATTTTGAATTAATGCAGATACTCCATCAAGTTTTGTGGCTCTTTCAATGCACATGCACAATTCTATAAAAAACGATTACAGGAAGGTTAACCAAAGTTATTATTATCAGATAAATCTCAAGTGTAAGATTTTCAATCAAGGTTTCAACCTACACCGGAAGCATCACTTCACATCCCTAATCTTTCCCCTTTGCTTTTATTTTACTTATTTCTTATGTCCCTTCCCACTTCAGTCTACTTTCTTTTTATACTTTTTGTTGTGTTACCTTGCTGATCTTTACTTTTTTGGGGGGTATTCCAATCCCACTACCTTTATGTCTGATTCTGAGCATTGTAACTTTCCCAAAGTGAAGCACTGTGGAACAAAAAGACTGCACAGATGAAAGGGCTATATCAATATTAAAAGCCAAGCAGACAGTCCAATGTAAAATTTAGTACTGCTTTTGGTTTCGACATAGCATTTTTGCAATGTAATTTGATCTCAAACAAAAGGAAATAAAAATATAATGCTAATATTTTCCAGTGTAATGAATACATGATTTGGATAGTTGCATCTCCAGAGAGTTTTCCCATCCAATCATAGTCTAAGGTAATCTCTTGAGACAAGGATGAGTTTCCACCAGAGTTTTGTGGATTCTGAGGTGACGAATGAATACCATATGAGATCTGCAAACTCTGCCGCAGGTGGGACAGGCGGGGCTTCACAGAGAAGGTGGTTGAGTTATTTGGGTTGTTGTTCGCTCCTTGCACTGTTCACACCTTGCATCCACATACACCCACAGACTCATTGTGCTAGCGCTTTCCTGAAAGTTTCATCATCATTTTGAACAGTTTGGGGCAGGGATTCGCACAAGGTAATGATGATGTTACATTTTTTCATCGATCACAGGTTGTCATCTAAGCATTTTCTCTGTACTCCTGTGTTGGAGAGAGTAATGTAGGTGCTTGTTTCAAAAATCTGGTGTCATGTGCACGATGTACCATGATGTGCTGGTGTCATGTGCACTCAGTATAATCTGTGCTTTAATGCTGGTTTGGGGATATTCACCTATTCTCCCCTGTGGATATGGAGGGCTTTGTGAAAGCAATGATAATACTTCTCTGGTGCTGATGTTAGTCCTAACCATTGAAGCATCCACTGTAAATTGTCCAAGTCTCTGAAGAGGGCTGAGATCACTGCTGATCAGTATATCATGAACTTGGCACCAGGTTTGTTCTTTGACTTCAAACACTTTCTCTCAACTGGATGAAGGGTGAGCTGGTGAATAGATTTGGTGGTGAATCTCCTCATTGATATCCGTCTTTTCTGACAAGCATCTTCAAAGGTACAGGAAGTGATCAACATTGACCAGGGCATTTATGGAAATTGATCAACAGATGGAGGAGTGAGAGAGATTGATGTTATGTAGAGGGAATGGGTATAAAGGACATTTGACTTCAAAAAGATATATGGCATGTTTGCTTTCATCAGTTATGGCATTGAGTATAAGAATCACAAAATCATGTGGTAGTTTTATAACACTTTGAAGAGGCCGCATTTGGAATATTGTGTGCAGTTCTGCTTGCGCCTTTACGAGAAAGATGTGGAAACGTCAGAGAGGATTCAAATTGGGTTAACCAAAATGGTACCTGGATTAGAGGATATTTGCTATAAGGAGAGGCTGGTCAAAATTGGATTGTTTACTTTGGAATATCGGTGACTGATGGGAGCCCTGATAGGAGTATATAAAATTATGACAAGCATAGATGCACTAGACAGTTAGAATCTTTTTTTCCCCCGGGGTGGAAATGTCAAATACTAGAGTGCATAGATTTAAGATCAGAAGAGGAATGTTTAATGGAGATGTGTGAGGCAAGTCTTTCATGGAGAACGGTGGGTACCTGGAACACCCCTGGAACAGGTGGAGTGGTGGAAATTGATACAACAGTGGCTTTAAGAGGCTTTTCTATAGGCAGGTGCATGTACAGAGAATTAAGGGATATGGATCACATGCAGGAAGAATGGATTTGTTTGATTTGGCATCATGTTCATCACAGCTATTGTGAGCCAAAGGGCCTGTTCCTGCCCTGTACTCTCAATATAAATGTTATGCAATGTTCTCTCAGTATAAATAATGATACTCAATGAAATTACCTTCAAGATATGAAAAATCTTTTAAAACCATAAGGTATAAACATGATACAGACTCTAGCTGCAGTGAGTCGAGGGACAGTAGTAAAAATCTTTTTTGTTGCAATGGTATCTTTGCTACAAACCAGTTTTAACTTCTCAACAAGGGTATATTGCAGGAAACTCATAACTGAGGACTGAATTTTATCTGGAGCAACGTGATGCTCAGCTCCTGAAGAACACAACCCCAGCCAATACAAGTGCAAACCCCACAATGGGGTATTTCTGCACTATCAACCAACTTAAATAAAAACTCAGTGTTATCTGCCTGGGACTAATTCAAATATTTAGAATATTGAGATGCTCAGGACTTCTTCTTGTGTAAGGCTTGCACAGCCTAAAGTTGTTAGACAACTTGTTCTGCTTAATCTTCTGTTTGTGCACACCAGGTTGAGTGCATTCGTCGAAACAGGGTGGACCACGTGAAGATTGCAATCTCCCACCCCCTCTGGACTACTGAAATCGCATTACAATAGGAAACATAGTGCTATTTAAAGATTTAGTAAATCAAGTCCAGCTGCTGTTTGCAACATTTTGGTTCTGATTTAAAATTAAAACTCACAGCAACTTCCATCATTAAAATAACATCACAGTATTTTCAGAATATGCAATTAGTAGCTGTAGGATACAACAACAAAATTCAGACTTTGTGTCTTATGACCTATAAGATCAGCCCCCTTGTACAGTGCAACTTATGACTGATATCTTCCTACCATGAACAAACTGATTGATTAGCAAATTTTCATAAATTAAGCAAAGTGCATGGCATCATACATCAGTGAAAAGACTGATAGCTTTGTCGAATGTGGACTGTATTTACTCAGCAGAATTTTGCACCCTATTCTGGACATGACCCTTTAAGGAAGCAATTGTCAAGCATGTGCAAGGCATAGGAATGGGTGCAGAGATGATGTACTGAAATAACTCAAGGACAAATGAATGTTGGTTTCTTTGAGACACCAGAGAAGCTGGAATTGAGAGTTAAAAAAATGTAAGAACACAAACAATAGAGTAATGGTTGAAAATATTATGGGATGTTGATGGAGTAAATAATTAAACATGATTTCAGGTGGACATTTACAAAATAACCATTTTCGTATTCTTATTTTGAGATCATAAAATATGTGAAAATGCAATACTTCAATACAAGTACAATACAAGGAGATATTCTGACTTTAACAATTGTACCAGTTGTTCTCGGTAATGACCACATCTTATCATTCTGAAATGTTGATCCTATTCCTCTGCATAGGCACTTCCTGACTTGCCAAATGGTTCTGCCTCCATTTCAAATTTCTGGTATTAAAAGCAATTGTCAAGGATCTGCAATGGAACCTTTACACCACAGGTAATTATTTGCTATTGCTGGCTTGAACATATCTAATATCTAATGTCTCTGAATGTTTGCTATTTACAACAGAGCAGCCCTGTGATGCTTCCTATAAGTGACATCAATGTAGTATTGTTTCTGAGGGGTCACCTCAGCGGTAATAAAGTGGAAATTCAAAATAAATATAAATATTTAGAACCTTAAAGCATAGGTATTATCTTTTTAATTATTTAGGTGAAAAAGGATATGGACTATGCAAAGTGAGGTGGACATTCAGATAAAGTTATGGATCTTCTGAAAGAAAATAAACTGCAGCAACAGTTAAGCTTTTTTTTACTACCGAAACCATAGGCACATGTGTTCCCGTTTCCATGCTTTGATGTGAATCACAGTTAAGAGGAAATAGCTGTCCTAATACAAGAGTAAGTCACGTTCTTCTTTTAAACCAACTTACTATGTCAAAGTTGTTAACTAGATGAAAAACTAACAGAACTCATCAGTTGTAAGAAGAAAGTATGATAACCAATGTGTGCATGAGCCAATTATGAGCATGAGTGAGTAGAAACTGCACATCCAACGTCGCCTCACAACAGAGATGGAGGAGGGGTCAATTCTGCCCAAAGAATGCTGGATAATGTGTACCTTTTAATTAAACGGGTATCAGCTTACAGGATTGAACTTGAAAATGGAACATTTGCTGTGATGTGAAAAGGAAAATGTGAACTATAGGGAAATACAAATAATTTTGTTTGAACGAGGAACAATAATTATTTACTCAGTCATTTTGGTGCAGTTTATGATGATGCAAGAAATCAAAAAGAATGTACTGCCACCTTACCTATCAGATGTAAAGTAAACCGGGTCATGGCAATGGCAAGACAAGAGTGTCTGGGAATCACAGGAAGTAAATTAATATTCTTTATATCATTCGTTTTGTGGTTGTTCTCAAGGAAAACTTTTATCCAGCATTTTATTGGGCAGGATTTTACTGAACGCTGAGCAAATAGCACCGATGTTCATTAGAAGTGCACCCGCAATTGGGTTTTTAAAGGAATTTTTTACTGGAAGTTCATGTCAGCCAACTATCCATACAACAAAGTAAGATTGCTGGCACCAGAAACTGCAGGTCAGGTCAGGGGGAGTTCCCCCCGCCACGGGTACCATGTAATCCCGTGCTACCTGCTCCATGGTCGGATAGTCAGCAACTAAACCGTCTCCCCACCTAGTTTGCAAGATGAGGAGGGGGCTGTGGACCCCCAGCAGGACCAATAACAAGACCTGTCAAAGGGCAGATGAGCTTCTAGCGAGCCAACTGCCATCCACACTTCCAACAAAGTTGCGATCACTGTCGTACATAGCATTGTAAGGAATGATGATAAAGCACACACACCAAAATCCTATACTTCCAGTGGCGGAAGTCCGCAGGAACTGGAGGACAGAGATGCGTGGTGTGTCCGTCACAATTCCCGTTGGAAACCATCACCACTGTGTCACTATTGTTTTCAACAATGATGAATGAATGAAGAAACTGCACATGCTGGAATCTTAAACAAAAAATAGTGCTTGAGGAACTCAGTGGATCAGGCAGGAAATGGGTAGATGTTATTTCTTTGGACTGAAGAAATATCCTGACCTAAAACAGTCTGTCCATTGCTTCTTCAGATGCTGCCTGATCCAGTGAATTCCTCCAGCACTTTGTTTTTGCTGCTTAAAGCTGCCTGACCCGTTGAGTTACTCTAGCACTTTTTTAAATGTAAAATTGGTCTGACTGTTAAAAAGCATTTGTTTCAAATTCTATTCAGTTCTCGGTTAATTTTACTTAAACAATATATGATATTTTTTTAAACTGCAATGCTGATGTGATTAATTTACTTTGAATACCCTGCTTTTTGTAAATCTGATTACGCAGCAGCAAAACATTAAATTACACTTGCAGGCCTTCCCTTTTCAATTACTTTAAATTGTAGTCAAGGGACATCGATATATTTCTGAACTTCATCCAGCACAATATGTTGTATATCATAAGATATCATAGCTAATCTGTTTCTTTTCATCACTTTTGAGCAAAGCAGTGTATGAATCAGAAAATATTAGAACATCGAATTCAATGTCAAATCAGTTTGCTTTATTTACTGAAAGAAGAGTCTCGACCCAAAACATCACCCATTCCTTCTCTCCAGAGATGTTGCCTGTCCCACTGAGTTACTCCAGCATTTTGTGTCTTCCTTTGCTTTATTTAATTTTAGTTAAATTTGGGGCGTTTTCAGATTTTGTTAGTGCTTGGCAAAATTGGTCTATTTTAGTTGTCAAAGATTTTCAATAAAAATGCCTCAATCTTTTTTTATTACTCATCTTGGTTGCAAAGCATTGGAAATCATTTTCAAAAACCTCTGGCAAATATTTGTTATAAATCTGTTGTGCATGTATTCTCAGATCTTGAGAACACGTGAAAACATTGATTCAGCATCATCCCTGTCATTACTCTGCAGAAATTCATGAATGGCCTCCTCCTCTTCTTCATTTTATTCGTTTCATTTTAATGTACCTTTCTCTTAACAACAACTGAACTGTTCCAGAAATTGGGAATTCATATTTTAAATTCCATGTGCATAGGCACTCTGAAGTACAACAGGCAGTTTTATCCCTAACCACAAGAATGGTATTGTTGCGGAATGCACAGATTAGTTTAGACACTTACATTTATGGCAAAATTGTCATAGTCTTTCACACAATCAAACGTGCAATTTGTTCCTTCCTTATTTCCACTATTCCCACTCTCTCATCCACAGGTAAAAAGTCATGTGCAATGGTCTGAAAGCAAAATCTAAATTCTGCATGATTCATATTTATTACTGACATGGTGTTTTATTGGTAGAGAAAGTATCTTTCTTCTGACATTTTATTTTGATTTTCAGCAGGTAAAACAAAACATTCAATCCCCACAGATCAAAGTTTAGATTGAGAGGGATTAAAAAATTTTTTTTAAATGTTTATTCAAGTATCGTAACCATTTAAAATAAGCAACAACAATCAAAATCGCACTTGTAAGGTACTTCCAGTTCCTGAGAGGTTGTTGTTTTATGCCCTATTTTCAGAAATGTTGGTAGTATTTCTATTAGTATTTTATGTTTTATCCCAATTCCTCCTCCACTGGCTATCAGTTAAATAGAAAGTGCAGTTGAACAAGTAACCTAATGTAAATTACATCAAGAAATGACAAGAAATGACAATGACATTTTCACTATATATTGCTAGTGAGTTTTGTAGATTTCAACCAATGGTCTTTTTCTCATTCCTTATTTTAAAATTCTATACATTAGTATTTGACTACTGTGATGTTGGTAATCTGCAAATAGATATAACAGGATACGTGAAATATGATAACCGTAACCTCAGTGAAACAGAAAATGAATCAAGATCATTAAAACACATTTTACATGGCAGGGGAAGTTACATTATTGCCAGAAAACTATTTACAGAACAACAGATATCTAGAGTGATGACACGGCAGTAATCCCATCAAGTGGTTCAGGTGACAGTGTAAGCTATGAGAATGAGGTATGATCTGTTCATAAAAGTCATCCAAACCAAGAGATGAAATTACAGTCATGAAGTCACCCTTATAAATTTTATTTTCTCTTAAAATATAAATTAAAACCAATGGGGTTATTTTTCTGATTTTATATTTGCAAGAGAAGCAAATCCACCAAACTGCAAATGTCAATGAGTTCTGCATCATTGATTTACATGTCTAGATGGGTTAGAAACTGGGGTAATAACAGCATAATTGTCACAATTTTGATCTGATTACCTGAAAACAACAGCTAATGCACAAATTTTAATACATTTATGAAAATACACAATCTATTATGGAAGTTCTTAAAATGCCATTAACTTCAGTCCAAACTTCACCCAATTCACGGGGTGAATTTAAAAGATAGTTAGATAGAGCTCTTGGGACAAGCAGAATCAAGGGGTTTGGGGGGAAGGCAGGCATGGGTTACTGATTGTGGATGATCAGCCGTGATCAAAATGAATGGCGGTGCTGGCTCAACGGGCCAAATGGCCTCCTCCTGCACCTATTTTATATGTCTCTAACCAATTCTACTTGCATATTAGCTTCCAACCTTGTGCATCTCAGGCAATAAAACTAATTTGATCAAACAAGAAAAAATATTAACAAATTATATTTGTCCTTATATTTCAACCACTGTCCGCTTCCTTTCACCTAATGATTTGGGTGGGGGACTTAACTGCAGCTGGCTAGTTTGTATTTCTCAAACAACGGTAATTACATTGCAGGCAACCCACATCCACATCATATCTACTCAAGAAAATTGACTGTTCAGATTGCTGAAAAGTACATGCATTTATGCCTATGTGGAATTATTGTTCAAATAAAAAATCTGTTCTGCATATTCAAATAGGTTAATATTATGGATTATAAAAAGCCCACACACCCCTGAAATGCCAGACAATGTCAAATACACCATCTGTGAGTTTGTATCAATAAATCAGTCTTTGGAAAAATGTAGCTTTAACACACAAAATAATACTCTAATATTTTAAGTATACTCTACCTTCTGTCAGGACTTTTGATACAAATGTGAATATACTTATGGAGAAACACAAAACATACATGTAACATTCCTTACTGTGCTACCAGCAGTATTGTGTCTATGTAACTATTTAAAAAGCCAGTTCCCACAGATAATGTTGCACACCAATTTTATCTGGCAATCAGGAAAATATTTCCCAACATACAGTTATTTCATTTTTTCTCACCCATGGTTTATATTTTTTTAAATACGAAATTCTGGTAACCATTTTACCTTCCAAACCAATATCAGTTTGTGCTCTTTTCTGGAAAGTTTAAGCTGTATATTTTGATACATTGCTTTCTTTTTAGCCGATGACTCATCAAATCACACACAATTAATGCATTCTACTAATGCATGCAAAACATGTAACATAAGATAATCAAAACATGAAACACACAGACTAAAACAATCAAGATAAAGTTTGACACCTTTGAGAATCTCAAAATGCTTTGCTCAAAATGAACGTTTTTTGGTACCAATGATATGTTTTCATTCATAAGACCCAATTCAAATTTGCATAAAATTCGTAAACATGTCTCCCCACTTTAAACAATACCGGAAGTGGATATGCCTCCAGAACTTCACATAAAATACACTAATGTACAGTGTACAATATCATTCTGCAACTCAAACAAGGAAGATCGCCTAACATACTATGCCATTAAAAGCCATGAAACTGGTAGATGCATCACTACTACTAGTGTATATTTCGCTCGCATTCCCTGAATCTACACTGGGAACAGCAATTTATTTTTTAAGGAAAACATTACGAACACGTAAATCTCGCTTATCACATTGAAGAGATAATAATAATATAAATTTGCAAGCAAACGTAAACGTATTACGTGACTGCACAACAAATATGAAGACAGCAGCATTTTAGGATACGCGAATTCATTTTAAAATTACATGCTGCAACAGTTCAGCGGAGTATGACACTAACATCATTCAATCAGCAACTGCAGTTGACTTTATAATGCATTCCACGTGAGTTTCAGTTTACTTTAATGATGATAGCGCCAGTAATAGAAACTTTTAGCTTGATTAAGGCTCAAATGACTTTTGATATCCGTCTACACTTTCTGACGTCCACTTATGCTCTGTGGCTTTCGTTTCACCATTATTCTCTCTCTCTCTCTCTCTCTCTCGCTCTCTCTCTCTCTCTCTCACGCACACACACACTCTCTCTCTCACTCTCTCTCTCCCTCTCTGGGAAGGGTTGTTGTCCCAGAGTTTAACCCTGTTATTGATTGGGGCCAGGGGGTCTGGATCTGGCTGATTCTGCCTCGATGCTGGGCTGTGGCTGTGGCTCAGACGCCTCTTTTGGCTGCGAGAGTGCCGACTGACTCTCGGCCGCTGGGCGCTGTCCACGGCCGTGTGGTGCTGAAACCCTCCGAGGCCCTGCTGTCACCAACCTGTTCGTCGCCTGGATTTAGGTCGGCTCGCTTGGGGCTTTAAGCACTGGATTGAAGGGCAGGCGCCTTTATTTTTCGGGGAGCAGGTGGAATGAGAGGGAGAGAGAAGTAGAAGGCTGACATTATTAGAAGAGCTATTTCCAAAGACGTGTCGCTAAATCCAACACACAAAATTAAAACACACTCAAGGATCCCACAGCTTCAGTTGGAAATCCTCAATTAAAAATGAGACAACCTAAAGCTCAGAGCATAGACTTCGTGCCGAAATTTCAGGCGGAAGATGGCGACCGGAAAAACCCAGCCCACGGCTCGGAGGTAAAATATTACAACTAAGAAACGATCTTTACATGGCCGCGTCTTTAGATCGTGCTGTCGGCGTGCTTGTGGTTTCCTTATTTCCAATCGCCTCCAGTTGTTGCAATTAGTTGTTTTTACACACACACACACACACACAAGATAATGGTGATCCCTGTTTTCTTACCTGAGCATGGACTGTTCCTTCTCTTCCTCCTGGCGTTGCCTGTCCATGACGGCCAGGATGATCTTCCTCTCCTCCTCGGTGAGGTGGCTGAGGTCCGGCACCTCGGACATGTCGGCGGCGGCGGTGGCAGCGGCGGTGGTGGTGGTGGCAGCGGCGGTGGAAGGAGGAGCCGGTGAAGCAAGAAGAGGCGGATGAGGAGAAACAGGGCCGGGCTGGCGAGGGCCCCGAGGCCCGACTGGAGCCGACATCTTTAATGAGAATAATGTATCAAAGGGGGAACACACACACACACACACACACACACACACACACACAGCGAGGATTACGAGACCGGGGCGGAGGCAAGCGGGAAGCCGGCGGAGCTGGTGCGCTGCCTCAGGGACGCTCCCGGATCCGGGCGCTGGAGGCGGCGGCGGCGACGGGAAGACGAGGAAGCGGCTCCAGTCACATCGACATTATTTCCACGGCTCGCTGCAATTCGCTTCATAATTCTCTCTCTCCATTTATGCATATGCACTTTGCAGGGTGGAATACGCCAGGAGGGAATGGAAATTCCGAAAAAAAATATTCTCTTGAGTTAGGAACTGCGATGCATGGTCTCTTGGTGTCCGTCTTTCTCTCTCCCCTCTTGCTGTCTACTAACCTTTCCTAACATGATTAGCGAGAGCGTTACTCTTGTATCCAGCCCATCGCCTCCCCTTTCGACATTTGCAGTGTGTGGAAAAAAAACACAGGAAAGACGCCAAAAAAGTTTTTTTTTCTCCAAAAAAATAACAAATAAACAAGGCTGAGTCTGACGTTACACATACATTCAGCCAAAGGGGTAAAATACTGAAAGAGTGCGGGGGGGAAGAGAGCCTGGGCGCGCTTCGTTGGCTGTGAGCTCCCCGCAAACTACGGAGCGGATCATTGATCAGGATCTGGAATGCTGTCAAAGTGGACCCAGCACAACTCCCCCCCATCCAATTCTGCCTGATCCAAGGAGAAGCAGAAATAAAACACTGGTCGGGTTCATTATGATTAATTGTAATTAAGAACGGTTCCATCTGCCATCATTAAAACAGTTTGTTTGTGGAAAACACCATTGAGTTATATCGTAACATTAAAATAACTCATTATTTGTTACCATTATGATTTAGATCCATTAATCTCCGCTCACTGTGAAAGTTGTTCGTACGTTTATTTTTTTTCTGCGGCATCGCTTTGGTAATTTTATAAAGTGTGTTGTTTTCTGCTGCACGTATTTGGATAATATTGGAAGGGACGTATTTGTTGCTAAACAACCACTGGTAATTAACCTACAAAAAGTAAACCGACGTTTCAGGGACCCAATATTAAGTCGCACACTTGTGACGAGAATCCATTCATTCAACAAGCAGTAACAATTTGCTGCACAAGCAGCAACAATTTGCCGCCCAAGTATAAAGTAAAGTGACATAGAATTAAATATATCAGGAGAGAATAAATCGCTGATCTTTTTTGCATTTTCTTGAAATGTTAAGTAAAATCACTTTCCCTGGTTCCTCGGCCTGGTCTGTGGCTCCTGAATTCAGCACCTCGGACGGTAACCAGCGTGAATGCCTTGTCGCTCGTACGAGCCAGGGCTGTGCGTGTCATCTGCTTCAGCTGCTTGGATACAACTCTGCATGAGCAATAAAGTGGACAGCGTGCAAAACTGGATTAACAGCAATGTAAAGAAAAGAAGAACCATGAACAAGATAGTAAGGATTATCAATTTGGGATCTTTTATTGGAGATTAATGGAGATTTTATTAGAGATTCCCTGACAGCACAGGGAAGGAAAATGGTTCATCTGTCTAAAAGCTTGAAAATAATTCCTCTTAACTCCGGGGGCTGTCAGGAATAAATTAGCAAAATGTGATCTCACGATGCGTTGTCATCTCACTATGAAATTGTGCAAAATCCGAAGGAGCTTCCGAAGGACTTAATAATCGGTGAAATCATTTCATTTTATAGTTTGTCGAAACAGACCCCATTCACTTAGTACACGCAAGTACGTGGAATTACTATCGTTATAAGCAAGTTTACAAAGTCAGCAAATCAAGTCAAAATCGTCAACCAAAACTCTATTGGATTGTCATTCTTACGTGATATATTAAAGCAACAGAAACATGCTATGGCTGCGAGACGAATATGATTGCGAGACGAACTTACTATTTTATCTGGATGTATAATTGAATTGTTTAATCGCATGATTTTTCCACGATATAATTAACCAGAATTTACATAATATGTACCAACCCGATAAAAGAAAGCCCAAAAATGTTTGCTGTAAAGATGGAAAGTAAGAACCCAACCTCGAACACCGATAATACGAAGGAAAGACGGGAAACACTAAACATATCCAGCAATGGGAAAGATATGATAGTTTAATGATCTTGCTTTAATATTCCCAGGCCTAAATCTGTAACTGTCTATTATGCCGATTCCCGTGTACTTCCAGTAATTTCTTATGCACAGGCAAACGTCTTTAACATTTTTACTTTATATTCTGAATACAACAATTCATGGGCTACAATTCCAATGTCCTAGACAGTATCCTGTCCTCAAAACAAGTATAATTACGATTAATTGTATTTTGTTAATTTTGCGACAACCAATAGATAGCGTGAATATATTTTATTACACAGTACTATGAAGTGTAAACATTGATTTCCGAGGACAAAGATTTGATATTTCAGCTCATAAAGCATTGGAAATTGAGCAATGCACGCATTTCCCGTGTACCGCCTTTGAAATGCCTTTACACCAAATCGGCTCTAACACTTGTTGAATGAGACTTGCAAAGGGACGTCAATTTCAGCAGTGATAGCCCCTTTTACCAAACTGAAGAATAATTTAACCAGTGAAACGTGCGTAGTGTAAATCCCCCTCCCCTTTTTTTGATATCTGCAAGTTTTCATTTAAAAGTCATATCCCCATAATCCCTGGAGGAAAGAATGTAAAATAAATGTCCATTTTGAAATCTGAATCCATCCAAAAAAACGTCGCAATGGGACATTGCTCCATCATGGGATACATTCACGCTATTCGCTATAGTTTAGCAATATTATTCATATTTTGATCTTATGGTTCAATAATACGTTAATATTATATTTTCTTTCAGTTAAATTAATTGCATATATATTTCAAACAGCAATTCAAAAGAGACCAGTCTGAAGAAGGCTCGACCCGAAACGTCGCCTATTTCCTTCGCTCCATAGATGCTGCCTCACCCGCTGAGTTTCTCCAGCATTTTTGTCTACCTTCGATTTTCCATCATCTGCAGTTCCTTCTTAAACATCACCTTTACAATTTATCTACAAACTATGTAGTTCTTCGGATTCCCTTTCTTTACTCCCACTGATGGTGTTAACAAAGGGAAAAATAAAATGAGGCATGTCTCTGAGGATTTGGGTAAAATGGCCAATCTTCATGTCAGAATGTGGGCACATTACTTAGTTAGGAAATGGGCGAGGGGGTAGACTGCGAGGTTTGATTGTGAGTTCATCTATCATTCACAAAAGCATACTTTCCGGCAAAGCCAGCTGTTTATTGACTAGCAACTTTTAAAAATTGTTGTTGTGTCCTTTCCAACGTTGATTTCACAGGTTTTGACAAGAATTACAGCTCCTGCCTTGACTAAATTCAGCACAGATCATAAATTGAGTATTTCTCAGGATGGCTCACCGCACCGTTGTAAGCTACTATCAATACCGCGATGAGGTAAATAGATGCTGTCTGTAATTATGCCCGGTTGATGCACCCATTTGGAGAATATCCTAAATATCCAGTCCATATCCAATTCCCGTGCCATTAGCTTCGCACAAATTGACATCTCGCGGTGAGACTGTTGAAATTCATTGAATGGAGTGAAGCCGCCCAAGAAGAAATAACTCAACTTACCACAGACCATTACGTCTCCTCCCCTCGAATCTAAGTATCCTATTAACAACGTGATAAATAATTGCCGGTAAACCTATCTGATACTGAAATATAACTAGTTAATTGTAATAGTGACCTTTGCTATGGTACTCATTGTTGGAGATTTTCTGGAGTTACTTTGAAATATTTTTCATTTCTATATATGT
Source organism: Malacoraja senta (assembly GCA_038087875.1). Lineage (NCBI taxonomy): Eukaryota > Metazoa > Chordata > Chondrichthyes > Rajiformes > Rajidae > Malacoraja > Malacoraja senta. The sequence continues at coordinate 14,617 of JAXLNO010001169.1, read as the reverse complement.
TTTCACTTTCTTTATCTAAAATTTATTTATTCTCATTATTTCCGCTACTGCGCTTTATGTGATCTCGAATTCAACAGTTTATACTTCCTTTTCAGTCGTCGAACAAGTAATGACACCACCCTTAGGTCAGATTGATGAGAAGGATACATAGCTGCCAGTCCTTTTCGCAGGCAATCGAGGTGCCCCGTTTCCCATTTTGCCTTTGACGCAAAAAACCCCCATACATGTGCTGAGTTAATTATAGCTAAAAGCAGGCATTTGTTTTCATTCTCTGAATAAAACATGTAAAGTGATCTTTTTATTCAATTTTCAAGTATGTGATTGTGTTGATTTAAATTAAACATTTTGAATTAAAACATATTGCCATTCCTCCCTCATATTTTAATAATATGTTAAAAAATATATAATTGGGAAAGTGATTTACCAATGAAGTTCTCTGCAATCTTAACTTACCTTTGGATAATTATTGAGAAATTGGATTGACTATCATTGAAATATAAATGTTTAGCGAAAGAAAAAAAATCATGTCCTCTTAAAGTCAGGCTACTCTACTCATTGTACACATGTGTGTGTGTGCTTCCACCATGTAGACTATTAAATCTGCACAGTAGAATCAGAATATTAGTAATTGTAGAACCAATATTATCAATTATGGTAATTTGTTTGCCATCTGATTGTGTGTGAAATTTTCCACAAAAAAAATACTGAACAGCAACAGAAAAGTTTTAATTGTATGGACATTTAAGGTGTTTTTATTATTATTCCTACTTTAAGAATCTTATTAGGTTTAATTTACATTTCTGTGTAATAAAATATAAAGCTGAATTAATTTATATAATGGAAAGGAAAGGTCAGCAAAATAATATATCAATTCACCCCATTGGCAATGAATTAAATGTATCTATTTCTTCTATATCTGAATAAAGCCCATAACTACAAAACAGATGTATTTTACATCAAATGTAATAGAATCCCCTTTGTCGAATTATCCAAATGTTAAACATTACGCAGCTGACAGAAAATTATATAACCAATCTAAAAGGGATAGACAGGTCTTGACTCGAAACGTCGCCTATTCCTTCGCTCCATAGATGAACTCACCCGCTGAGTTTCTCCAGCTTTTTTGTCTACCTGAAGCTAATTATGTCTGTATAGCAACATCAATACCAAAATTATCCTTTCAAAATTAACCATTCACAGGGATTAATTATTTATAAATAATTATTAATTTTGGTTAGGCCATTCTCTTTGCAGGTGGAATGCTCAATTTCCATTCTAAATAATATTTTTTTCAAGTCAAAATGAAAGCTAGCTAATGAAAGAGTTTGCAATGTCCCAAGTCACGCTTAAAGAAATGAATAGGTGAACGACATGGTTCATAAGCTTGATGCTTGAAGATAAATTCTTGACCACACATCTGCTCCAGCTGCAAAACTATCAACAATTGCACTGTAATGGTATCTATCTCTATACATCCTCAGCTTTTCTGTCCCAAGTCCCTCACCCACATATTTGTCAGCTCTAAACTTGAATATTCCAATTTTTTCCTTCTCAATGCTCCATTTTCTACACTACATATACAGAGGTATTCTTTGTTCTCCACAACCTTGCTCCCAATATATTTTTGCTGTGGCACTGATCTACAATTAGGATATTGAGCTACCACTCAATCTGTAAGAATGTAGGTTGCAAGTTAATCAATACTTTTAGGCAGCATTATATTCTGTTCAGCATATATACAATGAACTAATTAATATAATTATAATCATAAACATTTATCTTAGTGCACTTATTCATATATGGTTTGGAGACCTATGTGTTTATTATGTCATAATAATTAGAGATCAGCTATTGAGGTGAATAGGAAGAATCCAGACTTTCAGCATAAAGGCTATTGTAGAAAACCTGCAGTTGGATCCAATGTACGTCTATGAAACAATGTGGAGTATGGTTCTGATGTAGGGTCTTTGAACTGAAATCTATTTTCTCTTTCCACAGATTTCATGGGATATGTCAGATCACAAATATCTGATTATCATGAGGATCATAAGGTTCAGGCAGCATCTGTAATGGGAGAGAGTGGATGATTTTTTTTCAGTTTTCTAATCCAAAATGTTAACAGTTTTTCTCTATCCAGAGATACTCCCTGGGTTGCTGATTATTTCTTTTTTTGTTGTTGTTCCTATTACATATATTTTAAATTGAGATAATTATGGCAACCTATTTATATACTACCTAGACTCCAGGAAATGTTCCAAAAGAGCATTCATTATCAAACAAAATTCGACATTGAGGAAACATGGTTCAAATAACCAAAAAGCTTAAAAGGGGAGGATGAGATAAATAAACAGGATGGATCAGGTAGAGATTCTAAGACCTATGTTCAAGGAAGCTCTGGAACTTAGTACCTGGGCAGCCCAAGGAGAAACCAAAAATGGTGGAGAGATTAAAATCACTCACTTTAATTCCCTACCCCACTTCTACTCTGACATTGTTCCAATAAAGACCAATGTAACCTAAAGGAACCTCATATTTTGTTTAATGCTCAAATACATCATTAGATATCCAACTTGTGTTAGTCCTATGGTAAGGATTTCGCTATGCACAGATGCTGCCTGTGTATTGGATAACTCATTTCTCATTAATTTCAAATTACCAGCAATCATTGTTCTTGATGTCACTATTCTACAATTTGCTTTTTTCTTCTATTTTCATCTCCTCTGAACATACCAGCTACAATTAGCAAGTCTGCATCAACCTCTCAGTAAATATCTACAGCACATGTTCATCCATTCCATTTCTTACCACTGCCCCTCCCCTTCACAGCTTAACTGATGAAGGCTCATTAAGCTAAAATATTAGTTTTGTTTCTCACTCCAAGATGCAAAGAACTTATCACTAAGTCCAGAATCTTCCATTTTATTTCAAATTTACAAAATTGGCTTGGAGGAGTCAAGGGGGAATTGTGGAGGGTTAATTTTCTAATTGGAGGCCTGTGGCCAGTGTTGTGCCACAGGGTGGATGCTGGGTCCCCTGCTGCTTGTTATATATATATTATCAATTTGGATGACAACATCATTAACATTGTTAGTAAGTTTGCAATGACATTAAAATCGGTGGTATAATCGACAGTGAGGAAGAATATCTAAATTTACAAGATCTAGATCAGTTTGGAATGTCAGCCAAGGAATGGCAAATAGATTTTTTCTCTGACAATTATGAGATGTTCCACATTGGTATGTCAAACTAGGGCAAGGCATTTACCGAGTAAATGGTAGAGGCCTAGGGAGCAATGCAGAATAAAGCGATCTAGGAGAACATGTGTAGTAGGCCCCCCTCAGTCATGAATGACCATGGGTGATGCGTCCTAGTTTGCTGGTGATGTGTGGTCAGATACAAGCCTGGGCAATATCTAATGGGGACAGGCTGTTGCCCATGCAACACGTCCCCCCTCTCCACATAGCTGATTGATCCAAAGGAACAGCAGGGCCGTTACAGTTTGGCACCAGCGCCGTCGCAGGAGCTGCCAGAGTGAGGTTGTAGATAACGACGAACTGCCTTAGGGGCTCTGACTCCGGAGTTTCTTGAGGTTTACTCCTGGAGCCTTTTCCATGACTGGATATGGCCACAAGGCAGTGGAAGTTTTAAATCAGAGTTTTCCCTCTCCTAGATGGACTGCCTTCCCAGGCTGACGAGCCCCATCTGCATGTGTATGGTTCCCTAAAAGTGATGAGTTGCAGGGTTTGCCGTGCTTGCCTTCATTGAGGAAAACATTTGGGACATCATGATGTAGGTGTATGTCATTGGTGAGACCACACCTGGGATGCTGTGTGGAATTCTGGTCACCCAGCTGCAGGAAGGACATTATTACCTTGGAAAGGATGCAGAAGAGATTCACCAGGATGTTACTTCATCTTGCCTGCTTTAGTTATAGAGAGAGGTTGGATAAATTGGGACTTTTTCCTTTAGAGCGTCACAGGCTATGGATGGTAGTCCACATCTGGAATGAGCTGTCAGAGGAAGCTATAGAAGTGGATAAAGTTATGGGTTTAAAAAAATATTTGGACAGTTTAGAGGGTCAAATGTTGGCAAATGTCAACAAAAGGTTTGGCAAATGGATACAAAGGATTTAGAGGGCTATAGGTCAAATGTTGGCAAATGTCATCTGAAAAATACTTGTAAATCAGATTAGAGCAGAATTTGGCCACACAGTCATGTGAGTAAGGGGAATACAGTAAGGGGCCAGAGTATGCAGCCTAGCAGAATACCAGTGTTCAGAATTATCTTGGAGGACATTTTGCCATCTATCCTTACTGCTTCTTAAAGAGCTTTTCATCACTGATATTTATTTAGTTTAGTTTAGAGATACAGTGCGAAAACAGGCCCTTCGGCCCACCGAGTCCGCGCCGACCAGCAATTTCTGCAGTAACACTATCCTACTAGGAACAATTTACACACTAGGAACAATTTACAATTATACCAAGCCAATTAACCTACAAACTTTTATGTCTTTGGAGTGTGGGAGGAAATTAGAGATCCCGGACAAAATCTATGTAGATTACGGGGAGAATGTACAAACTCCGTACAGACAAGCACCCGTAGTCAGGATCGAACACGGGTCTCTGGTGCTGTAAGGCAGCATCTCTACCACTGCGCCACCGTGCTGCCCATTTATGTTGAATATATTTATAAAGATTACTCTTCAAAGATCAATTGTGCATTTATAGATACAACAGATGTTGCACTCTGCTTTATTAGGAATTCCCCCAAAAGTATTGCATAACTGATATTAATGAAAGTTTGCATGTTAATTATATTTCTAATTACTCTTATTTTTTCATAAACTGTTTTATTGTTGAGAATTCTGTGGCATTGATTATTTTTTCTTACGCCTGGATTTTTTGTAGTCAATGGAATGATCTTACTGATAATGTGATATTGATTTGATCTTTACATACCGTTTATGATGTTTATTCAGCTGTTTGAATGTGAAGCATTTGGTGAATGTATTTAATAATTTCCCAGATACCTTTGTGATCACATATTATCAGGGTTGGCAGGATACAGTGATGTTCTTGGCCATAAGAAATGTATTAGATTGTTTATGAAGTGGCAGACTGATGACAATCCGTATCTCAAACAAATGGCTGAGAAACTATAGTAACTCAGCTATATCATCTACCAAGCAACATAATTCTACATCAAGTTTCTAAACTAGCATCCCTATTATTTGTGTGTCTAAACAGCTAACATGACTTTTGTAATGGGCATTAATTATTTATTTCCATCATTATTAAGAGAAATGCCATCATTCTTACCTGTTATGAACTGAACCAGCATGCATCATGTCATATATTTTTAAACTTCATTTATATAGCATTGAATCATGGTCAAGGCCCATAGTCAAAAAGGCACAACAGAGGATGCACTTCCTGTGGCAGCTGAGGAAGCACAATCTGCCACAGGCAATGATGGTCCAATTCTATACGGCCATCGTAGCGTCTGTCCTCACCTTCTCCATCATGGTCTGGTTTGGCTCAGCCACCAAGCACGACATCCAGAGGCTGCAGCGAATCGTCCGATCAGCTGAGGTTATTGGCTGCAACCTTCCATCCATTGATGAACTGTACACTGCAATGGACAGGAAGCGAGCGGGTAAGATCATCTCTGACCCCTCTCACCCTGGCCCCAAACTCTTTGAATCACTTCCCTCTGGAAGGCGACTCCGGACTGTCAAAGCTGCCACAGCCAGACATAATAACTGTTTTTCACGAGTCGTAGCTCTACCCAATAACCAAAAATCTGTAGCCTCCTTTTGCTCTGGTATTTTATTTAATTCACATGTTTAATCAATAATGTTTTATTATTAATGTTTAATGTGTCATTCCTAACTGTCACTGTATGTCGTTGTCACTTGTGGGCGGAGCACCAAGGCAAATTCATTGTATGTGAATACTTGGCCAATAAACTTATTCATTCATTCATTATTCATTGAATCTTGGTCAAGGCCCATATTTATTTTTCTACCCTTGCAAAGATTATGTTAAACCACCGTCTGAACTGCTGTTCTTGTGAGTTACTTTCCATCATGATCCCAATTCATGCCCTGTTGATGATTGAAAGACTTTGGAGGATCAGGCGAGTCAATTGCCACATTAGCTCTTTTAGCCACAATATTTACTTGATTAGCTCTTTTAGCCACAATATTTACTTTTTCAGTCAAATTTCTGATGAATGGTAACCCCCAAGATGTTAACAGAGAACCTCATGAGGACATCACAATTGAATGCTAAGATCTTCTTGTTGTTGATGGTTATGTGATGGAAATGTTATTTGAGACTAATAAGTCTTCCTGAGTGTTGATTACATCTTGTTGAATGTGACATGGACAGGTTCATTTTCTAAGGAGCTGCGAATGGGACTATGTAATCATTACAAAATAATTCTACTTCTGGACTTCAGCTAGAAGGAAGATCATTGCTCTACTAGGTAAAGACGGTTGAGCCTAGATCATTGCCTGAGAAACCCCTGCAGTAATATTCTGAGGCTGATATGATTGACTTCCAAAGATCTCTCTTGCTAGATGGTATTCTAGCCTGTGAATGTTTATTTTTCCTCCTTGAAACTACTTTGACTTAAAACTTAGTTCTTAATTCGGAAATAAAAACGAAAAACCTGAAGATACTGGAAATCTGAGTAAGGATGTAAAGTTCAAAAATATTCAACAGGTCAGGTAACATCTCATTCCATTAATGTCAGTAACTCATGTTTTACATTGTGCTATTTAAAAATGATTACTCTTCATTTACAGAAATTATAATTTGGCTTTTTCATCCGAGAAGGTAACCCCTTATATCCATTTTCAGTTCATATGAATATAGAGAAAAACATATATAATCTTTAGGGTTTGGGGTTGATTATGCAAATAATATACCCTGTTGCATGTCAAAGAATCATCTCATGAATCTTCTTCAATCTTGAGAGTTGAGAAGCAATTAAAGATAGATCTACGGTCTGACTGCAAATGAAATGCACAATAACCAGAAGCACACAAGATAATTTTCTAAAGCCAACTGCTTTTAAGTTGCATTCGGATAAGTTAGAAGCAGATGTGTCAACTAATGCCAGCATTTGCAGTTATGGTAAAATTCTTGCTGATCATTTGTGACAAAGATTGGTAATGAAGAACATAAACAACAAGCAGAGTTTCATTCCATATTTTACTCCATTCCTGCAAGTAGTAACATGAATAATTTGAATTTCATATTATGTGTTGTTTGATCTGGGATTTGATCACAAATATAGGCGATCATGCCTTTTCCCAATTGAAAATAAACAGGATAACGGTAAGAATAGTTTGAGCAAGAAACCCATATTAAAGCTGGAGGGCAAAGATCAAGAACAAATAAATAAACATCATGCATGTCTATCATCCATCTCTTTCGGCATCCATTGTTTCTAGCTCCTTATAATTTTGAAAACACTTTGTTCTATTTCAATGTCAGTGACCTCATATTAGTATAGTGAAATTTAAAATTAATACATTTGGCAATTTCATGCTTTTATCTACAGTGCAGACAATGCTGCCTCTCTTCATTCCATTGGTTAAGTTGCAATTGACACTTTAATATCTAAGTTGCCAGCAGACCAAGTGACAAGAGGAAAATATTTGGATAGGCTTGGCTTTGATTAATAGTGAAGGGGAAGGTAAAATCTGAAGCCAGTCTAACTTTAATGGAATGAGAAGGGATTTGGATCGAGAAACATGAAATGTATGATATTAAGGTGAGTGTTAAGGAGGCATTTCACAAACAAGATAGGAACATTTCTACAAGGAAACGGAACCAATGCTAACGATGAAAGCAAAATATAATGTTCTATGAAAGTCAAATAAATAACTACAATGATAAATTTGTTGAATCTAGCAAGTTGAGAGGGGAAGTCAAAAGGAAAATATGATGCTGTATGGAAGCATTTAGAATTTGCAACTAAATCCTTAATTAAAAGCCACTAATCATCTTTCAAAGTTACAGACTAATTTAACATGATCCTTCGATAACTAGTGTGAACATGGCAGAATCTAATCAGATGAATGGGGGAAGTGAAAAATTAAGGGAATATGAAAAGAAGGCATTTAACATGAAAGGAAATTCAGAAGTCCTCGGCTTAACCCAGTTAGAACGACCTCACGGTGCTCCGATTCCTTATGGTGCTTTTCATCCCAGAGACCAAACTTGCACACGTACCAACTGCTCCTCTCTCCCACCCCATTCCCAAACTTTAAAAATAACAACCACTTGGGCTGGGCTAAGTGGTGCAGCTGGCAAAGCTGTAGCCACATCAGCAAGGTGAGTGGGACTGAGTCAGTTGTTTGCTATCTGGGTCCTAAGTTTTCTTTAATCATCTTCCTTCAGAAAAATATGGAAAATACAGTTGCCCCTCTGCTTGGTTGCAAACCTCCTCTCAGCCCAGAGATTTCTCCAGGGTAACAAACTCAGCAGTGGTTTTGATGTGATCTTATCATTCCAAGGAATGATCTAGTTGTGACAGAGGGTATGCAGACTATGTATGAGTGGCAATCTCATGCAAATGTGGAAATACTTATGGGTTTTGAGGGGTCAGACATGGAATTGATGCATTGTCTGGAAGCAGTAATTGTGTTTACAACAAAAAGAGTTGGTCTTCCAGGAAAGGGATGAGAAAAGTTCTCTACTATCAACATGATGATTTTTTTTTTTAAGGAATTCACTACCTAAGAGTGCAGAAGTTCAGTATTTTCAGGTCGACAGAATGAGATATTAAGGGAAGCACAGGATGTGACGGTAATTCAGTTTTGACTCCACATGCTGTAACTGAAATGCAAGAGTTCACTCCTCTGGATTTTATACAAGGAAGGTAAACAATAGCTTTAGTAAATGGTCCTTTTATGTTTATTAGTGCCTGTAATGAATGTTGTAATCACATGGCAATTTGAAATAACCACTCAAAAGCTTGAATGATCAATTTAATAAAACAGAATGTGAATAAGAATCAGATACTTTACTTACATGTTTTCATTTATCTTTACTCATAAATCATGAAGTTTGTCTAGTTATGATTGTAGAAACTCACATTTCTACAAGGTTTTTTTAGAATACAATCATTTTCGAACTACTTGAAAATATGGAATTAAGAAACTGCCAACGAAGAATGGGATTAGCATTTAATGAGGTTGATGTTATCTATCTGTTATTAGATGGGAATGTGATTTTTATTTCATGCAATGTGAATGGAAATTATGCATTATTTTTAGATAAATATCCATGAAAACATGTAAAATACAAAATGTTATATTATTACAAATGTTTTTCCTTGATCAAACTTAAACATTAAGATGCATTGTCTGATTTGTTTTATCAATTCTGTGCAATAATTAATATAAAATGTAGAGGCAGAATAGCTATTTCACCACAGCCACAATATGCTTCTTCCTCTCGGTAACAAATGGTACAGATCCTGGTTTGCTGTGCTTGCGACGGTTCAGTTCCCTGTAAGAAAGATAAATTCATAAATGAGGTTCTTTACTTGGTAAGTAATGACTCAAACATGGACTTTATACCTTGATCGCTAATTTTGTAATTTTCTCAGTCTTATATGTATGGTTTACCAACCAATTGGATTCAAATACACAGAAGCCAGATGTGAAATAGGCAATTTGCCTATTCAATTGACATTGTCAATTTCTATATTAGTTTTACCTACAATACATCTCATGGTAAACAATGTAAATGCAACACCATGGTTTATGAAATTATCAAATTAATATTAAACCAGCTGAAACAGGGAAAAGGAACATATCCACTTGATAACTTGTATTCCCTTGCATTGAGATTTTCCAGCTGCATGTTAGAAAAATTGCAGAATACTATTTCTCCTATAAATATACATCTATATAATATGCAATATAGATGTGTGAAATAATGCATAGGGACAGAGGCATGTTTGGACTTTGGCAGTTTACCAAGCTTAACGTTTTTAAAAAAAAAAGGAGTTTTATAAATATTTAAGTAATTTCACAATCCCTCTTGCATTTTAAATTGGAGATCGGGAAATTGATATTAATTAATATCATGAAAACGATTCAAATAATCCAATGGATTAAAAGCTAGGATAAACTGTGCAAAACTGTAAAACTGCAAAACTGCTGGAAGAACAGAGAGGGAAATTACATTTTGGGTCAGCACCCTTCCTCAAACGGAAGTCTTCCCTATTATCAGTCAGAATAATCAAAGTTAATAAATCAAGGAAGTGCAAACAATACACATTGGTATGGTTACTATACTTCCAAAAATAATATGACTTGGTGCTATGCATGAGGCATCAAGAACAATCTTCTTAGGTAACTGCTAAATAACTCTTCTTTGATTGTCCAATGTACTCTTACAAAGCAATTGAAAGTTGATTACAGAGCAATACTAACAACCAAGGGAACACTTTTTGAAATTAAAATGCAAAGAATTGCAAATCCTAGTAACTTGAGCAAAAAACAAACTGCTGAAGGAACAAATATCATTGTTTGTTATACAGAAGTGATCTGGATGTAAATGTAGGCAGCTTTGTTAGTATGTTTGCAGATTATACAAAGATTACTCTGAAGGCTGTCAAACTATACAATGGAATATAAATCAGATACAGAAATGGGCAAAGAAATGGCAGATGGAGTTTAATCTGAAGAAGTATAAGATGTTGCACATTGGGAGTTAGAATGTAAAGGGAAAATATATAATTAATGGCATGACCCTTAACTGCATTGATGCACAGAGGGATTTTGGGGTCTAGATCCATAACGTCCTGAAAGTGGCAACACTAGTACATAGCGATAAAAAAACATCTATGGTATGCTTGCCTTCATTGGTTCAGTACAGTAAGCCCACGCAATAATACACCGCAGAGGTGGCTGCAATTGCAGATTTGCCGCTGTAACCTAGTGGGGGGGGGGGGGGGTAAAGTTTAACCCAAAACCGGGAAGGAAAAAATGCGGCGTTGGGTGGGTTAAACAAGTGGGAATTCACAGGCTGGGGAGCCACAGAGCCCAATTATGGGTCAATGTACTCACGCCACCTTTACGTTGGGTCCGCTCTGCTCCCCCGCGGCCATAAGCACGCCACGTGACACCAGCTCATTGAGTAACTTGACGGATGTGGGGACGGGGGTGGAAACAGTTGCTTCTGTCCGACATAAACTTGCTATATACAGGTCCGTTTTTGCGAGGGTTTACTATATGAGAGTCAGGAAGTTATGATGCAGCTTTATTGGACTTTGGTTTGGTCGCATTTGGAATACTACATACAGTTATGGTCGCTCTATTATAGGAAGTGTGGGAAGGTTTGGAAAGGGTGCAGCAAAGGTTTACCAGAATTAGGAGATATTAGCTACAGGGAGAGGTTGGACAAACTTTGATTTCTCTGGAACATTGAAGGTTGAGAGGAGACCTGATAAAAGCATATAAAATGAGGGGCATAAAATGGGTAGACAGTCAGAACCTATTTCCCAGGATACAAATATCAAGAACTAGAGGACATCGCTTGAAGGCGAAGGGGAAACATTTAAAAGGAGATGAGTTGGGAAAGTTTTTAAAATAAAAGAGATGTTGGCAAGTGCTTGGAACACGCTGCCAGGGGTGGCAGATACAATAGTGGCATTTAGAGTCATACAGCATGGAATTAGACCCTTCAGCCCAACTTGTCCATGATGACCAAGATGTCCCACATCAACACCAGTCCCACCTGCCTATGTTTGGCCCCATATCCATCTATACTGTTCCTTTCTATGTACCGATCAGCCATGATCACATGGGCTCAAAGGGCCGAATAGCCTACTCCTGCACCAATTGTCTATTGTCTATTGATCCAAATGTCTTTTAAATGTTGTTATAATACCAGCCTCAACTACCTCCTCTGGCACCTTGTTCCATTTATTTACCATCCTCTGTGTGAAAAAGTTGCCCCTCAAGTTTCTATTTAAATCTTTCCCCTCTCACTTAAAACTAACACAGGATAAAATAACCTGTGCATTCATCCTATCTATTCCCCTCAATATTATACATCACCCCTCAACCTCTGTGCTCCAAGGAATAAAGTCCTAGGCTGCCCAACCTCTCCCTATAGCCCAGGCCCACCAATCCTAGCAACATCCTTATAAATCATCTCTGCACTCATTCCAGTTTAACTGCATCCTACCTATGGCAGGCCGACTAAAACTAAACACAATACTCCAAATGTGGCCTCCCGACATCTTGTAGAACTGTAACATAACATCCCAACTTTGATATTCAATAACCTGACTGAGGAAGGCCAATGTACCAAAAGCCTTCTTCACCACTCTACCTGCGACGCCACATTCAGGGAATTATGTATCAGCACTCCTCAATCCCTGTATTCCACAAAACTCCCCAGGCTCTGCCATTCACTGTGAAGATCTTGTCCTGGTTTGACTTCACAAAATGCAACACCTTGCACTTATCTACATTAAGCACCATCAACCATTCCTCAGCCCACTTGCCCAACTAATGGAGACCCTGCTGTGATATTTTGTGGGATATTGATTATGTGCTGGCAGTTAAGGGTTGGTCTTGGCATCTTGGTCAGCACAGACATTGTGGGCTGAAGGGCTTGTTCTTTTGCTGTGCTGCTCTATACTTTTAAGTCAACAGATCAGACAGCATCTGTGGAGAGAATGACAGATGGCATTTTGGGTCAAGAGCCGACGTCCAGGCTTTTTGTAGATGTTGCCTGACCCACTGAGTTCCTCCAGCACTTTGTATTATTCTTGAAATTAGCCATATTTCAGTTGCACACATCTTTGCACATTTTAATCTTAATTGTTATTAACTTTGTGATTTTAAAGTCATTCCCTTTTTCTGAAAATGGCACAATCTCGTGGAAGACCAAGACAGATTTAATACTAAATATTATATATTTTCTATTACAATCTTTATTGATAATTTAAAGCTTTTATCCTTTCTGTAAACCATAATACTTAATTTTATTGAATGCATTTTCTCTCTTGTTGGAAAATAATGTGATTATCTTATGGACTTTGGCCAGTGCTGCAGAACTTGGTTGCAGATTAGCTGAGATTTTACATCTTGAGCACAAGGTTGGTTTGATGTAAACTAAAATGTCAAGTGCACCTTATTGATTGTAATATGCTCAAATCAGCCAATTTATTCCTGAGCTAACCAACAGAAGAACACTGCACAGAGTTCAGATTTATCAGGAAGCATTTATAAACAGAGATATAAAACTCTGAAACACAATTTCTGGAGAAACTCAGCAAGTCAGGCAGCATCTATGGAAGGAATGGATAGATGATGTTTCAGGTTGGTTCTCTTCTTCAGACCCAAAACATTGCCTATCTACAGATGCTGCCCGACCTGCTGAGTCCTTTCAGTACTTTGTGTGATGTTCAGGATTTCAGCATCTGCAGTTCCTTGTGTTTCCATATAAAAATGTAAAATTGTTTTTCACTTGCATATGCCAAAATAAATTGTGGATTCTAGATATGGTTTACCATGATCTCCGTCATTTGACTCGGGGTCTGAAAACATGCCTTCTGTGTTGTTATAGACCTAACCCAATTTTCTACCATTTTGCAGAAGTACTTTAGAAAAAATCCCTGATTTTATTAAATAACAAAGCCATATTTAGTGAAAATATATGGTGACCTGATATTCTAGATGCAGGTTTGTTTGAATATATAGGAATTGTAATTCAAATTTGAACAAAGGATGATATTATAAAAGGAAACAATATAATGGACAAGATGTAGCCCCACAGAATGGTTATCCGAAACATACTTTCTGCGTTGTGCTTCCCTCATGATACGGAGTTCCTTGGACTGGCTATAAATCAGTTTAGGCAAATGCCGGTGACGAGCTATCCGTTTGATCTGAGGATGATGCTGGAATTTTTCTTTAAGCTTTTGATTGTAGTTCAGAGCAGCCTTCTCTCTTGGCATAAGCTAAAGCAAAAAAGAAAATGCATTATTCAAGCAAACAAAATACAATTAAGTTCAGAATCAGATTTTCAAATTTCATGTCTTGCTCTACACTACACTCACATTTTCAATATCCTGAATAGCTAATATTCTTCAACATTTTTATTCTTTGCAATACAACTGTTAATATTTGTTAAAATTACTTACTTGGGTAACATAATATTTCAAACTGCACATTTTCACTTTCAAATAACATATTTTAATTGTTTTTATCATCTTAGCCCTTGATTATATAAGGTACCAGGGGTCATTTTAAAACACCAAGCAGAAAGCAAAATCATTTACCCTAATTAAATCATGGTCTTCACTTTTACACCTCAATCAATGAGTTCCAACTTCCATTACCAGTTAAATAAATGTATCACGCTCGATCCACTCAAGTTCATTTTCCTAAGGCTGCCTAAATCGCTGCTTCTGTCTTAATAAATCCTTGTCTCATTCGTTTTACTGAAAATTGTCAAAGCAATCTCAATTTTAAGGGCTTTTATTATAATTAAAAGCAATGATTTTCTTTGCTTCAATTTATTTAATGTGCAAATTGCTGATCTGGTGCAACTACATTGCTACTCTAGGCAAAAAA